>RZIO01000007.1:3119359-3134547 GCA_004338095.1 Gloeostereum incarnatum | reverse complement strand
TAGCTGTTGTTATTGTGGTAAAGTCATTTTTCCCCTGTGACTCTACGCGCGTTCCGAACTTACAATCTTTACATGCAGAAATCCCCCGAACGGTACTGGTGAGCTGAAACTGTCTATATACAAATTACACAGATAGTACCTCGAGTCGATGATACACCAAAAGAGCTCCCAGGAAAGATTCAGCACAAGCTCGTTCTAGCTTCAATCTCGAAGTGGGCCCAACTAGCTGTATACATAATATAGTCCGTATTGCTCATCAGGTGCTCGTCATGCATTCATTCCCTTCCGTCACTACACTTCGGCGGTTAGAAACAATAATTCTACAGTATGTAGTACAAGATAAGACAGCAATAACAACATGAAAACACCCATATATTAGCCAAGACTCTCACTCTTCCATATCATCCCCACTCTCGTCATCGTCATCACTGTCCTCGCCCTCTGCAACCTCTACAGAGCCCAAAGGAATATCATGATCAGCCCCCACGTACGAGTCGCAGATCACGTATAGTTTGATGTCATGCTTGCCCTTGGGTAACGTGAACTCAAGCTTGACATTGAGTTCCTTCTTGTTGACCGTCACTTTCTTGATGGAGAGGAGCTGCCTCGTCGTGGGCTCGCCGACAACAAGCCACCAGTTCGCCATCTTCCGGCCGGGATAGAAGGGAGCAACTACGGTCTGATCTGCGTCTACATCCTCTGACTCCTCGTCGTCGGACTCGCGAGATAGGGTGACTTGCAGGGTGATAGGGGCACCAGCCGTATAGTCTCCCTTGACGAGCTCGTGCGATACATCCAACGTAGGATACGAATTGACGAAGGTAGCCACGTCTTGCCTGGAATTTCGGGATTAGGTCTTTGAATAGAACAATCATTGAAAGCCGCTTACAATTGCGCATTGCTCATCTGGAGCAGCTCTATCCGTTTATCATCCTCCATCCACATGATATCGTACACAGTTTCCAGCCCAGCATCCCTGCAGCGCTTGATGACCTGGAAAACATATGAGAAGGAATGACAATAAAAAAAGGACGAATGGCTGACCTCGGGCTCAAAGTGAGGAATCTGTTTCAAAGGAGAATCCCTATCCCAAACGGCCTGCACACACATCTGAGCCATATCCATGGCACCAAGAGCGCTGAGCCATGCATTCGACGACATCACGTCGACACACGCGGACAAGAGGTTCAGTACTTTCTCGAGAACAATCTTTTGGTCGGCAACAAGGTCAGCCGGCAGTTGTAGCCGACTAAAGTGAGCCTGTAAGAGCAAGAATGTTTTGAAATGAGGCGCTTCGTAGTCGACGGACTCCGCGTCAAGCTTGACAGGCAGTCGGTCATATAGTCTCTTGAGGAGGACATCTTCGTGACGGCGAATGGGGATGACTTCAAACTCGGCAGAAGAAGCGACGACTTCGAGGAGACCCTTGAGTTTGGTACGTTCCTTGAGTGATAAAGTGTACACATCGACCGTAACATCTAAAAAAGCCATCAGGAAACCACACGTCAAGAGCGAATCGGCATTCGCTTACATGAGATGTTGTAGTAAGCAGCAATCATGCCCAAGTTGAGCGGCGACACGTCCATCTCATCTTCTAAATGAGAGTCAGGACAGAATCTCGGAGTACTTGGAAAGCAACTTACCGATGGTGATACACTTGGAGTTCACAAGGTCGCTAAGAGTGTTTCTCGACCAGCTCCGAGAGGTGGTCAGAGAGATGCTGATGACTGACATTGTGCAAATTGTAGTAGTTGGGGTTCTGTGTCATCCGTCGGTAGAAGTAGGTCCATGTCAAAATATCCTGTATTCACGTCCATAAATCTCTTGTCCCGAAGTATATTGGGGGGAAGTACACACCATGGCATCCTGCTTGTTCTCGATAGTCTTTACAGCGATTTCTGCGAGGAAATAGTCGTGCAGCATGTGCGTAGGCAGATGGCTTTCGATAGGCAAGCCTTCGGAAAGGAATTTCTTGTAAAACTCCTTCCTCGTCTGTTGGCACATCAATATACACCGGCTACGCTCATCCTCCCGCGGACGACAAGCGCGACCCATCATCTGTAGTACATCCATCACGGGGTAATCCACATATCGGTGCTCCTTGCCTTCATAATATTGGACACCCATGAGGATCACCATGTAGCTCGCTACAGGTAGTGACCATGCAGTATCTTTAGATGCGACGAGTACCTGAACGGCTCCGCTCTCAAAAAGCCGCTGCACTATTTTCTTGTCCTGCTTGTCGAGAGCCTCGTGGTAATAAGCGATGCCGTGCTTTAGCGTCTCCTTCAAGCCCTCGTCGGTCAGATAGTTCAGATGAACCTCGAGATCTTTCAACTCCACGTTAAGGAAACGGTCAGGGTTATCATCAGCTGCACAGTGCACAAGAAGATCGTCGACGGTGAGGCGGCATTGTTTCCGCGAGGGCACAAAGATGATAGTCGGCTTCGTGGGTGCATATTCAACCATGGCGAGATAGGCGGGTTTTGACATAGCGATCATAAGAGACGGGAAGTGAGGGATGGTGAAGGATTGAAGGTGGATGTCCATGTCCAAAGGTCGGGGCGCTACCAGAACAATTTAAATCAGTTTACCGATAACCTCGAGTATTCAGCACATACCTGGGAGAGAAGTTGAAAATCGCATGAGAACGCACGTCCATCCACTCTCCGAAATCTCGAGCATTGGCAAGCGAAACGCCACAGGCGACGATTCGGGTTTTGACTTCGGTTTGAGCGGAGACATATCTTGTCCTGGAAATCACAACTTCATATGTCGGTCCAACTTCTCCACCAACCAGCTGAACCTCATCGGCGATCAGAAGGCCAATATTCTGAACATTCTTTCGCTGTCTCCATCGCCGGGACAATACGTCCCACTAAATAGATCATCCTCAGAGAGAAGTGGCCAATGGGGGAAACCGATGACATACCTGGGTTGGCGTACAAACGATAACATCACCTTTCTCCAACAGACGCAAATCAGCACTCGTCTCCCCGGTCAAACTCACGATCTCCTTTCCTCCCTGCAGCTTGCCAAACTTCGCTTGCCACTCTTTGACACGCTCGTCTACCATTTCCTGGTACGGTTCGATGCAGACCGCCCGAGGCTGCTCTCGTTTGCTCCATAAACGTAGGAGTGCAAACTCGGCACAGATCGTCTTTCCGCTGCCTGTAGGGGCACCAATGAAGACGTTCTCGTCGGATGTGTACAACGCCTGGAACACTTGCGTCTGGATCTTGTTAAATGTTTGAATTGTACTCTCGTACAAGGCCTCGAACTCCTTGTTATGCAAAGCAGATAGAGGAAGAGGCTGGAGGTCAAGCAATGGCGTCGGTGGCGGGAACTTCTCCGGAAGGATAAGGTGCTTGAAAGAAATAGGGAGCCGGGTTTCAGCGTGCAGCCATCGGTCAGACACGACAGAGATATAGTAGTTGGGAGGGACAGGCTCAAACATGGGAACCGTCAGAGTCACATTGTGCTCATCCTCGGCGTAACGCTGACGAAGAATGAACGAGTCGTGGAAGAGTACGATTTCTCCATCAACGTCTTCGACCAAAATCCAGAATGCTTGTGAAGCGCCATGAATCTTCTCGTCCCACTGGAAGTCTGGGATAATGGAAAGGTCGATGCGTAGGAGGGAACGGGTAATAGGTTGAACTTGGGCCTGAAGTCTAAAGGGGACATGAGAATCCACGCTAATCCACACGACGCTAAGACCTACTGAAGTTTAGGGAAATTGTGAACTAATCGATGGACGAGGCGACCAGCGTTTGGCACCCCAATAAGCTCAGCGATTTCGGGAGGATTGAGGTCAAAATAACGGTACCACGGCTAGCGGAAGGATTAATATGGAAATCAAGAGAACTCCAGTATCACGCACAAATTGTTTTCCCTCAGCCTTTCTAATGACTTCAGAGGGTACGCCCTTGAATTGGCGAAGAGGAGTCATCGAGCCCCACCTAGAAAGACTACGTCAGTGAAAGCCGAAGGGAGTAAAGATCTTACTCACATTCGCTTCTCAACCATCTTGCACAAATCCAGACATGCCTTCGCAGGAACTGCCCATCCTCGCTTGAGACAAATCTCAAACATGGCACGGATAATTCTGAAAGGAAATTCATGAGCATCAAGCCGGAAAATCTTAGAAAATATTACACACCGTCCAGCAGATTGCGTGACATAGACCATATCCGCGACGAGCACAAAGCCTAAAGTGAGAATATGAGTGAAGTTAAACCCTGGGCAAATAAATGTACTGACCATCTAGCTTGAGCTGAGAAATATACGCCTGGAGCAGCACATTGATTTTGGCAGGCGGTTCCTCCACAGTCTCCTTCACGGGGATCGGTACCCGCTCCAACAGCTTAGCAAGCTCGAGCTTTTCTTCCTGTCTGACTGGCAGCAATTTGAACTCGCTCGAGAGTGCAAATACTCTGAACAACTCCAGCATGCTCATCGTTGGCCGCAGGTGTTGGTTGTATACCATCATGGAACCATATGTGACGTAGTAGTGCGATGAGATACGACCAAGCTCAGTACTCTGGAATCGACCGCTGACTCGGTCGTACTTGAGAAGCTGGCATTTCTCAAGAAGTACCGCGGCTGTGTGGATGATATCGGCACGCTTCTGGATCAGGGTAGGGTCAGAAGCGCTCTGGTAGTCGATTCCGACAGAGTAAAGAGCTGGTGACTTGAGCATTCGAACATACCTATCCCAAAAATGTGTGAGAGCTAACATGATATGATGGGGAGAACTTACAGATAAGTGTAACCCAACCATTGAACAGCTTCGTCCCTGTTCCTTACCGTTCCGAGCACTACCTCGGCGTTCAAAGCATCGACCAATCGACTCACGAGCTGACTCTCAATCGGCAGCTGCTGGTTCAGCAGACTCAGGTAGTACTGGAGCTCGGAGTGGTTGGTGATGATGATACCCTCTCCGTAGGTGTCGTACTGCGGCCTTCCCGCGCGACCCAGCATCTGGAGCACATCCTGCGAAGACAACTCCACCCATCGGCCCTTCTCTGGGTTATATATCTGCGTGCCCTTGATGATGACAGTATGCGCCGGCAAGTTGACACCCCAAGCGAGCGTAGCCGTACACACTAGAACCTGTACGGAGCCATCCGCGAACAGCTCCTCTACAAGCCCACGATCCTCCCTTGACATACCAGCGTGGTGGATGCCGAACCCGAAAGGCAGAAGATCTTTCAAGTTGGAATCTTTCACGTTATTGGCCTCTTCAGTTAGGATCTCCCGCGTTGCTCCGTCGGCCTTGACAAACTGAGTGATCGTCTCCTTCTCGAGGGCCATATCCCTCAAGAACTTGGCTGTTTTGGCGGTCTCCTTCCTAGAGTGCACGAAAACGAGAGTTTGATTCTTCCCAGCTTGATCGAGCACTTTTTCGTAGCAGACCTCATTCATCACCTGGTACCTTTTGATTGCCTTCTTCTCGGTGATGCCGATAAACTGCTGTTGAAGACCACAAGGCCTATACGACGCGTCGAAGTAGAAGAGACCTTTGTTCTCGTCCACGCGGAGGAAAGCAGCAACGTCCTGGTAGTTGGGCAGCGTCGCAGAGAGACCGACCAAACGGACGTACTCTCCGGTCTGTTCCATTCTTCTGATCGTCCTCGCGATAACGCTTTCCAAGACAGGTCCACGATCATCGTGCAACAAATGAATCTCGTCAATGATAATGAGCCGCACGAGGTTGGTGTAGCTGGTGTCCGTGGCTTTCCGCGTGATGACATCCCATTTCTCGGGAGTAGTGACGATGATCTGCGTGTCCGAGATCTGCTGCTTGGTCATTTGTGAGTCTCCGGTAAGTTCCCCGACGGTGATACCAAAGGCCTTCGAGAGCCGTGCAGTGAAATTGCCGACCATCTCTTGGACGAGTGCCTTCATGGGAGCGATGTAAACAATCTTGAAGGCGGCGAGGTCGAAAGTCCCAGTAGCCTCGTCGCGGTACTTGGAAAGCTCGTTGAGAATAGTGAGCATGGCGACGTTGGTCTACATAGAAAGTCAGGCAGTGATATACGGTTGTGACGGAAGAAGCCATACCTTACCAGCGCCCGTAGGCGCACATAGAAGGAGTGGCTCGTCCGTCCCAAACGCAATGGGGAAGAGCTTACTCTGTACTCGATTGAGTTTCGGGACGGTGAATGCCTCCCGTGCCCAAACAGGCAGCTCAGTGACGGCAACGAGTTCGGAGTCGGTGACAGGTTTAGACTTCGGCGCAGGGACATGGATTTCCTCGAAACCCTTCCTTGCGCGCTTGAAAGAGCCGTCAGGAAGTTTGCACTTCTTGTTGGACATCAGATGACCACCCTGGCTGAAGGCCATGCCCTCCAGATCGACAGTTTTCTTGGGCTGTACCGTTGATCCTGGAGCGAGCGTAGCCGTCTTGGGAACTTCGCGTTTAGGCTCGTCGACATCCATGGCGTCTTCAGCCTTCGTGGCCTTCGTCCGGTCACCAGCCAATTCCCGGAGTATCCAACCAACACCTTTCTCTCGCATCGCAACCTCGACGTTAACTCGCTCGTCGGCGTCACTGCGCATAAGCTTGGTGCACCAGACGACGACTTCGCGGTTCTTGAGGAACTTGGTCGTGATGTGGAAGCTTTGGTAATCAAAGAGCTCCATGAGCTGATTCTCGCAGTCTCTGAGATTGGATTCAGAACCCAGAATGGAGAGGACAGCAGAAGCTTTGTCCGCAGCAGTGACTGGGTCGGGGTAGATTTCGGAGACCTGTCTCTGCACCCAGAAAGCATCGACGGAGTGAGGAGAGACGATGTCTTTGTCGGCCTTCTGCTTTCCTTTTCCTGACGGCTCTCCTCCGATAACCAAATCTTCTTCCCCCAGGTCTCCACCATCCCCAGCTGCCTGCTGTCCATCGCCTTCGTCTTCTTCGTCATCGTCAGACTCCTCCCTTATCTCAAAGCCCTCCCCATCTTCGTCAGAATCTTGTTCCTCCTCATCGAAAACGACGGCCACTCCAACTTCATCGTCAATTTCCGCGTCCTTCTTGTCCACCTCCAAAGCCTCTTCTTCAGCCCCATAGTCCGTGATCTTTTTGGAGAGAGTGAGCAGCTGAGAGAACTGTTCTCCGGAGATAGGACCAAGAATCTCTTCGACTTCCTTCTTCTTGTCAAAATCCTTCACCCCCTCGTTTTTGAGCGTCTCCAGCACCGCGTCAGCAGCACTCCGGACGATATCCTGAGCCTGGTCCCCGAGAGTGGTATGCACCGAAGACAGCATCAGCTGGTACACCTCCCGAGTCTCCGCAGTCCTCGGCCTGTAGTACCCCAAACCCTCCGCATCCTCCGTCGCCTCGAGGATATCCGTATACCCAAACGTATTCGTCGCGGTCTTTTTAGCTGGCTGACGTTCGGAGGGTTCTCCCTGTCTCTTTTTCTTCTTTTCTACATCTTTCGGAGTCTCTCGGATGACTCTGGAACCCATTTCTTTGGGGTCTATCCGTCCAGCGAGAGAGGTAGGTGCTCCATCCGGTTCACGGTCCCTGCGAGGCAAGGCAGAACGGTCTGCAGTGAGAACGAGCGAGGAAATGGCGCCATAGTTGTATTGGGAAAGGTCAGGTTTCTTTCCCTGGCCAGCCATAGTGGTACAAGAGTAAGAGTGAGTAAGACGGTGATGGCCTTCTCCAAGGCCGTTGAAAATTTCGCGTCGTCACACTGTCACATGTCACCTTTCGTCGGAGCCGGAGGCGCTCAGTGGCGCCGCCACATAGGCCATGTATTCTGACTCCCGAGCTCGAAGAAAAAAGGGGATTCATAGTATTACTTAAATAGAGTATAGTAGGTACAGCTTACGGGATAAAATGGATAAAAATCGTAAAACGGTGAGCTGAAGCCGTCTATATAAGTTAACATACAAGTTACACACATAGCAGAAGGCAAAGGCCGGAGCTGAGAGTACTTCCCAACGATACACATGATACACATCACCAAAAAAATAGGTAGACCAGAGATTCCCCAATAATAGTCTACCGCGAAGATACAGTCACATAACAAGAGTCTGAGGCTGACGCAGGAATCAGCAAGGCCACACAGCGAAGGCAGTATCCACATACAACGACTACCCCACCTCGGGGACCGAGCTTGCATCCTTCAACACCCCGTCTCTTTCAAAAATCATATTCCATCTAATCTGCCAACAACCTCCTCGCTCCCCTGAACAGCGCCCAGCCCTTCGCTGCCTGTGGACCCGAACAGCGGAGATGAAGAGGGAGGCGCTGTGTACCGTATAAGATCTCTCTTCAGACCTGATTGCGGAGTCGAGGGTTTTATAGTCCTCCCTGAACTTGTACTTGCTCCGCTAGAGTCCGATTCAGACGTCGTACGGCGGGTATGCGATTCCGACGTTGTGCGTCGAGGGCGTGGCGAAGAGGATGACGCCCCACGCTCACTTCCAAGCCCTTGTAAACTCCTCATAAATTCATCATTCATCTTCTTCAATCTCGAGTCCACTTCCGATTCCGTCGTCAGGATGGGTGCTGCACCTGGAGGAGACAAACCGCCGAGAGCGTACATACCCTCGCCTCCCTGCACTTGCTGCGAGAGCGGTCTTCGTATGAGCGCAGACGATGGCGGACGTGACTGCGATGGAGGTGAAGGCGACGGCTGCCCCGTCCTCCTCAAAGGTTTGGCCCCATCAATATCCTGCACAAAGCTCGATAAACCCTCTTCATCCGTATACGACGCCTTCCCTCGATCACTTCCGCCATCGCTCCCAGTACCACCTCCACCCGAATTGGAATACCGATGGCCAAAGCTGCTCGAGTACCTCTTCCTCGTCCTTCCAGCGCTTCCAGCACTCTCCTCCCCCGCACTGCTCGGACTAGGTTTCCCACCAGTTGCGGCACTGCTCCCTATGCCAATCGGACTTGGCGGCGTAGGCGCCACAGGAAATCGCACACCGCCCAGAGGAGACGAGCCTTGCCTCAAGGAGCTGGCCAAGGAAGAGTTGCTCAGCGTATTAGACTTGAACGGGTTGATAGAGGGTCTCCTAGCCAGCGGGGAGGAAGACTCGTTGGACTGCTTCCGAAGTCGAGACGCAAGAGAGACAGACGGCTGATCTCCCCAGTTGGAGATAAGGCTGCCTGAGTTGGAATTGGATCCAGTCCCAGCACTCCCTGTCGCGGGGAACGGGCGCGAGCCAGGTAGAGGGACGTTGCGTGGGCTAGTGCTCGGAGCACCGGAGGGAGTACCTCGTGAGGGAATGATGAACCGATCAGCGACATCCTTGGGCGGCGAGCGTGGAAGGGATGTGCGGATGGGAAGACTCCCAGCAGGAGATCCTGATCCGCGCATAGAAGACCCCGTGATGGAGTCCCGTTGATGGTTCTTCACTAACGTTGGTGTGAAGGCGTCTGGGCTGTTGAGGAGGTTCTGCGACAAGTAAGACTCGCGGTCGGAAAGCTCAAAGTTAGGTGTGGAGAGGTAGGTGCAGGAGAGAGTGAGCGTTCCTGTTGGGTGAGGAACAGGTGCAAAGGTGCGAGTCTGCGTTGCGAGCGGAGAAAGCGTGGGTGCTGGAGGCGTGCCTACAACAAAAAAGGAGAGCAGTCAGCACGCGTTGGAAAGAGAGGATATGGAGGAAACAATGGCAGGAGGACCCAGTAATATATCAGTTACTTGGGACATGAGGATGTCGCATGCAGTGTGTGAGCCTATTCGAAGGAGGCTAGCCGAGAGGAAGCGTCCGAGATCTATCGCAATCCCAGACCACACAACCAGAGCCGAAACTCACCAAAATCCAGCACATCAACCGTTCCGACCAAATCCTTCACTCGAATCCTAAGGCTCATTGGTCCCGCCCTCCTCAACTTCTTGCATAGCTTCCACGCAGGCAGCACCCTGAGCAAGCTATACAGGCTCCTAAACAAAGTGATACCGTTCTTGTAGATAGTGGGTAATTCCTCCATTCCTTGCCCGGGGGAGAACTTGAGCACCCAGTTCTCGAGCATAATATGTCTCGGCGTTGGCTGGACGCGGTGTGGCGTCGAAGAAGGCGTGTCGCGATAGACGAGTATCTCACCATTGGTGAGTTCAGGTATGGATAACAAGACTTGAATCTCAAGTGGTGGTGGCGGGGGAGTGGTAGATTTGTACGGCTCACGGTTCTCTTTGGTGAAAGAGTCGGAGTCAGGTACCTCTAAATTGAACTGTGTGGGCGTCAACCATCAGACATATCAATCAGAATTTCCACCATTGCTCACCCACTTATCCACCTTCTGAGAGGAAGAGATAGAAGTCGCTGCGGCAGTGGTCCGTGCATCGTTCACGACATAGAACAGTTTAGTGTAGAAATGGAAAGCAATCTGGTCTGCTTTCTGGGTATCATTATTGGACATTCTGATTCCAGCGCGCGCAAAGGTCGCAGTGAAAGAGATTAGGCATTCATAGCCGCCAGGATTGAGAAAGAGACGGTCACAGGCCAGTCGCACGTTAATCGTCCTCAAGGGAACCACTTGGGACACAGCACCGCACCCTCGTCACTGTCCCCCACGAGGTCCCTCAGGAACCCCGGTCCGGCAACTGTGGCGCAGCCGCTCGAACTATTCTTGCTCTCGGAAATAGATAACCACCAATATCAATTCTTCATGGGAAATAATGAGTAAACCGATACACCTTTCGATAAAACCATCGAAGATTCAGTTTACTGGAGATAAGCAGTCCGCCTTTCTGAATGACAAACTTCATCGCCTTGACTTTATCTAGCCCGGGGGATAATTCCCTATATCCCTCTTCAAACTAGTAATCCCGCACCTCAGCAACGTTGCAGCTTCCGCCATCGGCTCGAAGGGCATCCAGAAGACGCGGCGGGCCCACTATATATCCAAGAACTTACGGGTCCGTGTCCTCACATGATGTTCCAAAACTCCTATAGCGCGCAATAGAACTGTCAAATAATCCACACCCGTCAGCAAGGGGAGAAGGGAGACGAAAGCCAGTAAATAAAAGCACCTTCCCACACTGTGCCAAGCAACGTGCTTCTCATCCACGTACGGCATCAGCAAAATTCCCAGTCGTAGCACTATCAGTTATGTCTGGACTCTGTGACTTCGCACGTCGGAATGACGGCCGAGCAGAGGATAAGTTTTGCTACGCCTCATTCGAGTGGGAGTCATTGGTGGCCAGCCCCCGGCCCATCCAGAAGATTCTAAGAAGGCATTTTCCCTTGGCGAATGCAATCGCCACGGTCTCGATTCAAGAAAGAAAAAGAATGGCTTGTTGAAATATGATAATCTGTCATGGGTTTGTGACTTTCGACGCGACATCATACGGACTCACCGTGAAGCTCGGATGATTCAAATTCGAAGCTACGGAACCTGCACAGTCGCTTCCGATGGAAGGTCAAACAATGAGTCTTGTGGCGCTAAGATAAATTCCACCACGAGGGTCGACCTTGATATTGGCGGGAAGGAAGGATACCATAACATAGTATGACAACCGCAACGAGTCCCATTGAGTATTAGACGACCATGAGATGTATAGATGATGTCCTGCCGTGACAATGGCGTCAAGACCGATCTAAGGTACATCCACGCAGCTGCTTGGGCCGTTACAATTTATACTACACAGTTTGGTACTTCCTGGGTTCCGATGTATGGGGTTTAGCAGTCCAGTGGCGGGGAGACGGGCCTCTGAAGCTCCCTGTCCGGGAAGTTCAACGCGACAACCAAGAAGTCCTAGTCAAATGCAAGGGAGGCGCAACCACAAAACAGATGACTGTAGTTCGCAAAGTATCACAGTACACGAGGTGATTCCTTGTATAAGCTCACTGGAGCTCAGCCATATCGTTGACGTCCACGCAGACAGAAACTGGATCTGTGTAGATTCCTATTGCGGGGAAAGCGTAGCGATGACATTGTGTTCTCCCAAAGGCGGCGACGGTCTCTCGGAGCAGTAGATGCCTGGCACGCTGGCTTCTCGAAGAAACAGCCTACCGGGTGGCAGGCAAGATTTCCGTCTTCAGCACTCTGTTCGATTTGGACTTTGGTACAGGGGCTAGAAAGGTATATGAGCCAAGAAAATCTGAGGGAGGTTCGCTGGCATACCATTGACGTTCTCCGTAACATAGAATCTCCTCAAGATCATGATAGCCTCTTCTCGGAGGAATCCACCTCTGGCCTTGTAAGAAGGATGCGTAGGATGAGGCAACCTGCAACAGCATAAACGTCCAAGAAAGTAGTGCGCAGACAAATGAAAATGTACGCCTCGTTAACGCCCAGGACGCTTCCACAACCACCGAATCTCTCATTGCCGCAACCGTAATAAACCTCTTTTATTCCTACTTGTCGAAGAGCAGAGGCACACATGATACATGGTTCGACTGTCACGTATAGTGTTGTGTCGGTGAGCGTCGGTGAGGGTGAGGCTAAGATGGCGTCGATAGCTTCAAGCTCAGCGTGACGAGTTGCCTACAAAAATCAATTAGTTAGGGCGCAGCGCCGAAATTCAGAACACCTACATTTCTGAGCTCGTTTGTACGATTCCTGGCGCGTGCAATGACTTCGTCGTTTCGAACGAAAACGCATCCAACAGGGACCTCACTTGATGCCAGAGCCTCTTCAGCCTAGATTAACCTGATAGATAACATAGTCAAGAGGAAGAAGGTTTATAGCATACCATGTCCATCGCCTCCCTCATCCATCGAAGGTGTCGCTCATCGTCGTCGGTGTCCACGGTCATCGTCGGTCCGGTGGTCAAAGGGCGCTGATTAGAAACATGTCGGAACAGCCTCCGAACCACCACGTCTTCTGATCATAGCATGCTGAATCCTTCTTTGGAGTTTTCTTCCAGCTGGCTGCCAACGTGGGCGCCTGAAATCCGCTCTTTGACCCCGACCTCCAGCACGAAAAAGTGGGAAAATGAAGACCATCGTCTTGATCTCTGTCAGCGTCGCCGCCATCGTCAACGCGGCTTATCCCGGTCTCAAGCTCTTCACGCGTCAGCAAGGTATCCCTAATTACCCACCAGAGTGTGAGAACCCGTGTGGCGACGTGAATGGTGTTATCGCTGAGGTGTGTTCTATGTCTTTTCCTTCGACGTGACAAACTGAATTTCACGAACAGAACAATGGATGTCCAGTTACCCAATGCTGCGTGCGCGAATTCGTAGGAGACTACTTTGAATGTTTTGAGTGCGTGGGCAGCGCCGTCAACACGACGGATTGGACGTATCCACAACAGATCATAGATCGTACGGCCGTTTTACTTCTCCGTGCCTTTTTCCTTTGTTCTAACTTTACATAGAGCTCACGATACAGTGTATTTCTGCCGGATACTCCCTTGACAAACTCACCTTCGAAGGCCAAGACGAAGACCGCCCTTTCCCCACGGGCAACTCGTCAAGCTCTGCCTCTTCTACGGCCGCCAGCAGCTCCCGGTCAAGCTCCGGATCCTTCGATCCTGAGACCACAACTAGCTCTTCCGTGCCCGTGTCCCAAGTGACGCTCACCGCACCACCCACGACGTCAACGGACAGGGAGCAGTCGACCCTTCTGCCACCTGAGACTACGTCTTCTGCCGGGACGGCTGATAGCTCTCAGGAGACTTCACCCAGTGATGGGGCGTCAGAACTGACATTGAGGGCCAGTGTATTGTGCGTGATGGTAGGAGCTGTAGCCGCAGCACTGATGATGTGATGTGATGTGATGATTTCATGAATAACTTTTACAAGTCTGTTTTTCTATACTAACGCCACCGCGGTGCGACGTGGTACGGCACCTCTCAATTTGGATATTTCCCAGTTTTACTCATTTGCATGAAGATACATTGGAGACCAATACACGGAGATCCGGAGATGATACAGCATGGTAAGTACAGAGGTGGCATATGAAGGGCACTGCTACCACTTCGAATTTGAAGCTTCCCTTCCTGACTCGCAGTGGGACTCAGAGATTGCTTTCATAGCAAAACATCCCCCTGTAATCGGGGCAACATCGAACACCCGCGATTCTGTTGATTTTTTTCTTAGATTGAGCGTGAGGCGTCCGATCATAACGTTTGTCATTCTGCGAATTGCTAGCCCGTTAGACTCTGAAAGAGACCATTGATCGATAAAAGAGCAACTCACATTGTGCTGAATCTTTAGGAGAGAAGCGTAAGATATTTAAAGGATGATTGAGGCATGGTTTGACTTACGATGCGAGAACTTGCTGGAGATCGGTCTAGAGAATGGCGGAAGTCAGGACAATTACGATACTTCTTTCCCTCAGTTTACGCTTACCGGGAGTGTCAAAGCGGTCACCGCCCAAGCGACATTGGAAGCAAACACTGCGACGAAGTAGATGGCTCCGTCGAGGATGATGGTATGATATAGCGAATTTCTCAACCCCCCATGCTGCGATCGAGGGAGGATGAGCAAAATAAGGACGGTCGTGTCTAAGACGAGAGACGGAACCAGCCAAAACATGGCGGCCATTGTCACATTGACGCTGTGGCTGGGATGAGGCGCACGTCCGATGGCCAAGAAGACACTTTGCGTACCTTCTGGGATCTGCCGCAAGTACACATCCCCAAACAGCGGAATTGTGAGGGATTACGAATGCTTTAAGGTATTGTCAGGAATCATGTAATACACGGAATGAAAGTAACATACGACCAGAGCGAGCTAACGACCAGCTCATCATGCTAATCTGGGTGAATGCAATAGGGATGAGGACTGCGAGAGTCCATTTGCGTCGATCGTGGACTGCGTAAACTCTACGTAGGATGTCAGCCATACTCTCGAATCATCAAAGAAGGATTACTGACCGTAAGATGAGTATTAGTTCAGCGATGAGAACCGTCATTATCGTAAGGGCTCCGGGGAATTTGGCGAAGCGAGAGCAACTGTGGCGGAATGTGTGAGCTGTTCGAAAGGCACTGACACGTGGTGTTTACCTCTTAAAAAGAAGTCGATTAAAAAAAGCGTCGGCGACAGAAGGAGAATGCGCTTACGGTAGAAGTCCACTGCCGGTAGAACATGGCGGATACCTGAACGGCCATTCCGCATGGCGTCATGTATCTATTGATGAGGAACAAGATGCTCACTGCAACGAAAGGTCAACACATGTGCATGAACGAGGAGGGGGAGGTAAGCCTTACGTGGCGACCTCTTTCGTTTCCAAATGAGCTCGACCTAGGAGAAATAATCGGTATCGCGCCGGGAGAGAAATAA
>RZIO01000007.1:3100619-3112562 GCA_004338095.1 Gloeostereum incarnatum | reverse complement strand
TACTATTGTGGCGACGTCGAAGGTACTAGCCCATCTTCGGAGCGGCTATGCCCCGATTGAATTTTTTGCCTCTTGTAAACCGACATACCTGGAGCGGCTAGATCGATGGGACGAAATGCGGGAGATGAAGATATACCCTACTCCACGTTCTCGTTCCGGTTCCGTCAGCCCTGTTGGGACCGCTTCGGAGAGCAACAGTCGTCCCGCGTCTTTACCATATATGCGTAGATCTGAGAATGACTTCGTTGTTCAGCAGTCTCATGACATCGTTTCGTGGGTGCAGGTCTGCGAACTCGGTCCTAATGGTGACTACGTTCCTGTTCCGGTGGTTTCACAGGGGCCTGTGGACCCGGGATCATTCACTCTGCATCAGGGTCTACAGCGTCGTATAATACTGTCGATGTCTTCCAACTCTGGTCAGCAATTCCCTTGGATAGAGTTTACCAAGGTGCGCATAGGGAATGTGCGCCTATTGGACGGGCAAGGGCGAATATACGACTCAACCTCGAAGGCGTTAATCAGCCTCCCGCTATTGAAGGAGCAGGTGGTGGAGTTCAAGCCAGACGGTACCGGTTCCTTGACAGCGGAAGTTCTCTGGGACTCTAGCGTACATGACTCGGTGTTGTTGAACAGAGTCACGTCGTCAGGTCAACGTGTCTTGCTGCAGCTGAGCTCGGCTGTCGCAGTGGAGACATGCGCGGATCCAGTACAGTTCAACATGGATATATCCATAACAATGCAAACAAGAGACGCTCGACCGCCATCGAAGTTCTTGACGTTCTTTGGCTCAAGCAAGATCTTATCCAAGACAAGCACCCTATTCAATGTTCGACTATCTCCACCCTTGACACGATCGCCGAAGGATTTATGGAGACTCGATACTTCAGAAAAATATGTCCGGGGGGAGGAGATCTTAGGATCCTGGAAACCTCGCGGTATATCGGTGGTGGAGGACTATTCGAAGTTGGTGACAACAGAGCGTCGTGCAGCAGATGTGCAAGCTGTGCGTGTTGTTCTAGCAAATTCACCTCCACGGCCCGTTTCAGCAGATGCCCTCGCTTGGCGCGCGGACAACTTGATAGCGAAGTCAGTCGAGCTTTGGCAGAAACGGTTTGGGCACCACGGCGATGTGCGCCCTCATCTCTTCCTTCTCTTTGCCTTATCTTGCTGAGTTGCGTTGGTCAGATTGTACTTACTCAAGACCCTTTCGAAGACGATGGCCCATCATCTAAGAAATCCTTTATCGAGGAAGATTTGGATGGGCTGAAGTTCATATCGGAAACCAAGCTCGTGCCTAGAAGGTGGGGCATTTCAATTCTTGCCCATGATGATGGCTTAATTCGCATTGCATAGTGATGGCGCTACGAAAAAGGGACACCTGCTGATCCTCACGAATGCTAGCCAAAACGTGTGGGAGAGGAGATGGTTTGTTCTGAAAAGGTTGGAGGCTTTCCTGTTGGTTAAATGCTGTGACGCTAACTACACTCTACAGACCTTACCTCCACATGTACTCGCATTCAAATGAGCTCGAAGAGGTCGGAGTCGTTAGCCTCACTGGAGTGAACGTTGAGAGTGACCCTCAGAAAGAGTCTCTCCTCGGGGTGAGTTTGTGACATGTTTATACCAGTAGAACGCTAAAACGTCCGCAACAGAAACCCTTCTCGTTCTACTTATTCACGTCATCCAATTCCCATGCTCTTGCTGCTCCAAACTTCAAAGAGCAGCAATCATGGGTATCGAAACTGGATCCTACTCGCTCGCTGTCCTAGTTATTTCTTATGGTGCTTTCTGTCTTGATTTATTGGCCTGCATACTTATAATCTACTGCAAATATTGCTTTCGCCGCTCGCGTACATACCCTATCTTCTATCATATCTGTCTCTCGCTACATTCTTATACATATGCACTAGACATCAATTGTATCATTACAGAGGTATTAAGTCGTTCATGATCATATGGGCATTACTTGTTACACTACAATGGAGAAGATGAAGAGACTCAAAGCGCCATCAAGTGGTAGAATGACCTCGATGAAGCCATATTGCCGCTCTGCATTGTAATGTCTACCAGGAGAAATATGATACTCCAGTGCGAGAAGTAGAAAAAAACTCGCAGTAGGCCCAGGGATGATGCACATGCCGGCGCTGTTGTAATTAGTACTACTAGACGCTCGCGCTAGGTAGCCGAAAGCAGGACCCACCGACTGGTGAATCCTCCAGTGATGTTCACCACCGGTCGTGGAATAGTAGAGCTGTTAATATTTCTACACGCCACAAACTGGAGTGTTTGCGACAGTACAAATTTTGTTAGAGATACGGATAAAAGTGGAATAAGAAGCAACAGAGACTGGCGGTTGGGAACGGAGATGCCCGTCTCCCAACGAAAGCGGTAGATATAAAAGATGAGGATTAATAAATGCAATAGACCCCGTCGCGCCATTCTAAGCTCTAAGCACTCCCCGAGCTCCTTTGAATCTCAACAGGCTCGTCGGCAGAATGCAAAGCCTGGAGGATTTGCTCGTGACGCAACCACTTGTCCTCAGGGGTGAAGTACCAGCTGAGGACACCGAAGATCGTGACAGAGCCGAAGATGACGCTGGCCTGGTCTCAAAGATCAGCGCAAAACCACATGGAAAGGGACCAATCGACGCACGAAGTTGAACGTCTCGGCCGAGACTGGGAATGTGAAGGGGGAGAGCATGACCTACGACACCGGTCAGAACGGAGCGAGAGACATCGACAGAGAAAGTCAAACTCACTGAGACGATAAGCAGGTTGAAGACCATGGCAACTGCATAGAAGGGTTTTGCCAGCTTTCCCAGACGGAAATACGACCCTTGGAAGTTGTTCGGCGTCATGAAGAGCCTCAGGGTCGCAATCAGAGCATAAGCGGCAATCGTCGGTACGCCACCAGCGGAGACCAATGACGTGAAAGCAACCTGACTGGGAAGAATAGTGCAAAGAATGATCGCTCCGAAGATGTACATCACGGTCACTGCGTTCTTGGGCTGTCCTTGGTCGTTCACTTTCCCGATCCACCCAGAGAGGGGCAGAACGCCGTCACGGGCGACGGCGAAGATCAAGCGAGAGGCGGCAACGACTGCAATACTTGTATTCTGGAATTGATAGTAGACATGAGATCGAGATCACGGAAGAGAAGGTAACACCTACCAAGATGAGGCCAAGGACAGCGAGAATGGTCATGAACACACTAGGACCCCTTCCCAATGCCATGGCGTAGATCTGGACGAAGGGCTGGGGAGCATCCAAGGAGAACAACGTGTCCAGGTCGGGCGTGCAAAACAAGAACAGAATGGCGGTGATAAAACCCAGAATTCCAGTGGCAAACGCACTGGAGAGGATCCCTTTGCCAGCTACGACACTATATCCTCATGTAAACTTAGAGCATAGAATATGGAGATAGGATGCCAACCTCGCATTCTTGGTTTCCTCAGCGATATGACCCGACGCATCAAAACCAGTCATGCATCCGGCCGTGAACAGGCTGCGAGTAGGACATCAGTGAACATGGTCGTGGAACCGTCGACGAGAAACCTTACAAGGAAAGTATCCAGTTCCAGCCTGCGGGAGCGCCGGTCCCATTATCTATGGGAATGGTGATGAGTACTTGAACTAAACGGAGTAACCAACACATACAAGTCATCGTGAATACATCCTTCGCGCTCCGGAACCCATAAGTCCTAGAGACGCCGATCGGAAGCCAGATGACACAGAGAAAGAAATCCAACATCATCAGGCATGCAGAGAACTTGAAGACTCTCGAGTATAGTCTCGGGGGGAGGTAGTTGATCGCGATGGACACCATCAATATTCCCTCAGCAGTGGCCCAGATAACGGCACGCCATTTGGGGTTGTCGACTGTAGCACCTCCAGGAAATTCGACCTGCCAGACGGATACTTGGGATAGTATGTAATAGGCCGTAGTCTACAAGAGATATGAAGTCCATGTGTATTTGCAGGGCCGATGAACGCACCTGGCAATTTCCCGCAGCGAAGGTCATCCATGCAGTGCATGTCCACCAGGCGACGATGAATCCGAAGAATCGTGCGTACTTTGGTCCTGCACTTTCCGCGGCCCAGATATAAATGGAACCACTGAGGGGCAAAGCAGAGCATATCTCTGCGAGGACAGCTGCGGTGATCATCATACAAACAATAGTAACGATGTAAGAGGACCTGAAAGAACGTCAGGAAGCTGCACATCAGACCAGTGATCATGCAAGTGTCACCATATTGCAGCAGGACCGCCTGCAAGCAGTCCAAGGAAGAGTGCGGATCTTCATTTTGTTATGAGCACAGGTGAGCTAGAGAAAGTAGGAAACGCGTACCGTACGCCACCGATGAAGTTCAAAGCGCAGAAGCTGGCAGCAAAGCTCTCAATGAGATGCCAACTTCGGTGAAGTTGCTACGTCGATGCGTATTCGTTAGGACCAAACCATACTCAATGTAGGAAACATACCTGTTTGTATCCTAGACGTTGCTATAAAAGGCATCAGTAAATCCTGTGGGGCCCTCTGAGAGGGGATGGTAAGCGGTAAAAGACACTGGGGCTTCCCTACGCAGGTATGAGCGCTGATCAGGTTCAGGCGGTATTATCTCAATCCTCGCCGAAGAGCTTGCATCCTCAAATAGACATCTAGAGACGATGGCCATCGTTGGAGAACAAGATTCAAGACGGGATACCCGCAGCCATATTCCAGTATTTTACCACTGAAAATAGACGTTACCGATTAGCCAGGCCTGTATAGGTTGCATCCCTTTTGTGTCCTCCATCGTCTAGAGATGGTGCATTACCATCTGAAGTTGGTCCGCATCCATAACAGATGCAGAGTCGAATTCTGAGCCCGACTTTGAGGACATTGTTACGGTGTCGAAGGGTTTCTGTTCGCCGTAGTCTTCGTGGTTCGGAGTGAAGAAGTTTTCATTCGCCGGGTGCTGTGCCTTGCCTAGGCATGATTATGTAACAATATACATGGCCAAACTGGGCGTCGGACCATACCCGCCGCCGCCACCGTGCCTGAGCGCCTGAGCCTGTCTCCTTTCGAATCTTTTTGATGTTTTCTAAATTCTGTTACTACCGTGACGGTATATGCTGTTTTTATCAGATAGCACCGTTCATTGCATCGGCCTCAAGACAAACGGAGGGCTAAGTAGTCAAGGAATCGTTTGCAACGATTGGCATGCGGTCGGTGTATAATCCCGCATTCAATAAGAACTACACCATGACGCTTTTAAACTCCAACGATACTTCGGTGGGAGCGCCTTATAAGAAAGTCGATTTGCTCTTGATATGCTTGGGATCTGTGGGACTAATATACTGTATGTTCATTGTTTGGCAGGTACGGCATGCGGTGTTCAACGTAGACTGACATTTTCGTATCACTGATGACCGATTAAGTTATGAGAGGCAATAGCTAGAAGTATATTATCGAGATCAGTGCCAGTGCACAACGCCACGCACCCGACGCTAGCGCCGCGAAGCATGCCGCCACATTTCACGATGACACGATTTCCATCAAACAGCATCACTAAGAATGCCAGAATAAACATACACGGATGATGTCTGTACGTCCCTCCAATCGCATTTGTGTAAAGACTACTAACGCCACGCTAATCGTGTATTTACGCCACAATGCCACAATCGTTCGAGGTGAAGAAAGTAGTGGAGTACGATTTTTCTACAAAAAACAGGATTTCGAAAGATAAACAGGCTAATATTGAATTCTAATGAAATGAAAGCAAATCGAAATATGTCGACAGCCATTAGGCGGTTATTAAGGGCAGCCTATGTATGATAACGATAACTTCAGGAAGGAATAAGCAGGAACAAATTTGATGCATCTCAATCACATCTCTCAGGGATGTCATTCTAGAGGTCCTGTGAGCTTCTCAAGAAGAAGAATGATCGATAAAGACGTACGGTTCTCTTGAACACCAGCATGTGACAAGTAATATAGCCCTTGGAGAATCCGGCACCGGCATAGGCAAACTGATAGCGCCACTTCTTCTTGAACGCTTCGTAGCTATCTCTGTTTCGGCTGTTTCCACCTTGCGAAAGGAACCACTCGTATGTGATATTCTTCTCTAGACGTCTATCCCACTCCCGTAATGTTCGTGGATAGTGCGCGGCGTGATTCTCTATGCGTTCCAGAGTGAAGGGAGATGGGAGAGATGCCGCCGCCTGAATGAGGGACGTCGCCGAGGGAAGAGTTGAGTTGGGCCACATATAACGCCGCATGAAATCTTCCGATCTGGAGAATAATGAATAATAGATCGAACGAGGAAATACAAGTTTCCTTACTGATATCCTGTGAATCTAGCTTCCGGGAAAGTGGACGATGTCACGACTGCAACGGCGTTTTGTTTCTTCAGACAAAAGTCCACGAGAGAGAAGTATTTCGAGTAGTACTTTGGGCCGACATGCTAGATGGACATCGTGAGATTGGATACAATTTTTGAGGAGAAGATGTATGCACCTCTATCATCTCAATGCTAACGAACGCGTCGAATGCGTTCTCCCATTCAGCTGGAACATCCCGATAGTCCATCAGGTGGACCCTGACTTTCCCTTCTAGACCTGCTTCTCTGATGCGCTCTTCCGCCAGTGCCTTTTGCTCGATAGACAGAGTGAGTGTATCCACTTCACAGCCATACTTGGATGCAGCAACAATAGACATGGCTCCCCAGCCAGAGCCAAACTCGAGTAGTCGACGAGGCTGGGAGTCGCATGTCGTGAAAGGAAGAACAGAGGAAAGGACGTAGTGAATTTTGTTCAACTGCGCGTTTTCTAGATCGCTGGAAATGTCTCGGGACGTGGGAATGAGATCTCCACGTACACCTCCATGAGCGTCGGTCCAGAGTGCACAAGAGTACATCATCTCTTTCGAGAGGAAGTTCTAGAAGCATATTTTCGTTAGACTAGAATTAACCCGTGTCGGCCAGAATCAGAATGTACCTTGAACAGCTCGTTTGACTGATCATAGCTAGCCATGGCGTTTAGCTTCGCCTGAGCTTTAGACTGGCCAAAGAAAGAGTTGGACACAGCCGAGATGGCCGCAGATAAACGTGCAAAAGTAGATGACAGAGCAGGAGCCATGCTGTCTCGGTTCTCTAGCCACAAGTACATTGCGCCCCGAAGGTCAGAACACTCTATGTCATTAAACATATATGCTTCGCTGAAGCCAAGGTCTGCTTGGAATATTATTCGGACCCAGAACGAGTCGTTCAAAACAGTAATATGGACGTCGTTACAGCCTTCTGTGAGACGACCGTAGGAGTGGCTGCCGTAGTCGTCAGAGATAGTGAGATGTCCAACGCGAATGGCGTCAGGAAGGGCAGACAGTAATGAGCTACGAGCCGAGGACGCCAGCCATGAGCGTGGACTAGGAAGTCGGAGTGAGATAGACTGCCGGGGAGTGGGGAGGTCGACGCAGGGGGCCATTTGAGAATGAAGAAAGATATTTCTTGGAGACCTTTCATTTTATAGGATAAAAGATGCAGATCATTAGAAGAGAGGGAGGAGATCTTGAGAACAGATGTCGTTCGAGTGGCATTCCTGATCGCCGAGGGTCTCTGACAGCCACATCGTATCCGTGCCGAGCCGATTTAGGCGCAGACTCCCATCTCATCTCTGTGCTTCCGTGATGTGTCGTCTACATGCCAACATCAGACATACTCACCTGGTCCTTTGTGCCAATGATTCGTCTGATAGGTCTTCAAGGTGTTGGTCGATCCATTTTCTCCGATTCAGCTTGAAAGTCGGTTGACGTCGTGCCGAATAAATTCATAGGAGTACATGAGGCAAGACCACAGGACCACACGAGTTCCCTGGCACACCGTCTGCCACTAACGGAGACCGTTGAAGTGCTGGAAGCCCCGTTTGTATCGAGTTCTCGGGGCCTATAAGGTTTACTACAAAAAAGGATACGTAAGGGACAAAGTAGCTAGCAATCGCGTCCGATACTTACAAAGAGCCCAGAAATGAGAAAGGGAATGCCTTTTCATGATGCCACGATAGAATCAAAGTACTTGATGTCGTCACTGAAATTCGAACCACGATCCGCTAGTTAAGAGCCCCAAGTTCATACTCAGGAACTTTGCTCTAGAACTATAAGCAACAATTATTAGCCAGGCAGCATAACCCCGTCGGTGTTTCCACTCTCCGAAGGACTCCCACAAGTGAGTGTGGCGGAGAGGTTTCTATTTTTGAACGCGCATTGGAGCATAAAGGTACATCAGGCTTCTCCCGCGCGCTCATTGACCAGCCAAGGGAGACACCGTTGTTTGGGTCGTGCTTCTCCCGTGAGGCTTCACAAGTGGTGACAATGTTAATCCTGAGAATGGAATCAGCGTGTGAAACAGGCAGTCCCAGAATGGCCACATACAAGAATAACTATTCGACGCCAACTGCTTGTAGGTGGGGCACGAAAAAGGACTCAAAGAACCAAGAGAATGGAGCAAGAAGAGGGCACCACTCGTGACTAGACAAAGATACCGGCCGGGTGGGTTATCATTGAAATAAGTAAAACCCTACTCCAAGCTTTCACAAAGATGAGAGCATGAGGAACGTGTTAATGAGTCGTGGGTTCATAACCACCGAACGAAGTCATTAGGAAGGTTCGGGCACACATGTGTAATGATTGAGGCCATTTCCAGTCGACGTGAGATCGCATAGAACGAGATGGAATGTGCCACAAGCCACTAGAAAACACTTCAGAAGGCTTCATTTCCCCTCGCGTGGTCCGCGTGATAAAGAGACAAAGTAGCAAAGAGCGGCAACCGATCCCTTAAAGTAGCTATTTAACGAGTATTCCGCACTGATTCGCACCCTGGATCCATCCATGATAAGGGCGAGACACAACTACCTGAGGTTCTTGTCGGATAATATTTCCTTGGGAACTCCCTACCCCCGGTAGCGGCGAGGTCAAAAAGGAGAAATGTTGGACTGACATATCTGAAGGAGGGCCTGCGACAACATCTTTTGGTAGAGGACTGTCAGAAACATGTGGAGACGTACTGCTTTCACGGGTCCGCAAAAATTGGGAAAAACATGCGAGATGCGTGGACACTGTTAGTACTGTCAGAAACGATCGCTGCCTCTGTGACAGTTTTCGAGTCCACATTGCCGACGCGGTATCCTGTATACAAGAGAGAAGATGATCGGCTGACAAGTCGAATGGCATGACAGGTCACAATTCCAGAACCGAGGGCGAGCTTAAAGGGAGACGTGAGTCAGGAGAGCAGAGCGCGAGAAGCGCAGAGAATAAGTCAGAGAGGATCTATAGTATGGTGCTCTAAAGAGCAAGAGGAACGGCGTGTGTTAAACAGGGACGCCTGAATAACCATGCCACATAATTTCGGCAATGCGTTGCAAAATTAAATGGCTTTGGTGCTCGGATGCTGATGCACTGTTCAGACAGGGAGAACCTCTGAGGGCGACAAGATGAAAGACGTAATTCCTGGTACAACTGCAACCACTGACGAACTCTCTGTTGTGGCGATTAGTGCGCGAGGACGCAGAAGCCGAAGTGACCGAGACTGAATAGAGACACGTTAGTGTAGCAAACCCAGGGTGGAAATTGTTGAGGCGTATACATACATGCCAGCTAGGGTATTAGATGTTTTGGCGATGAACAGGTCAAGGAGACGGAGCAGCAGCAAAGATGAATGAATGCATTAGGGTGGCAGCCCAGATGATTATCCATTGAACCCATATAGACATATGCATCTTATCCACCCACGCTAATCCCACTCGATTGCATCAATGGACGAGTCGATACGACTGAGGTCGTAGAGGAATAGTACAGTCTCCCGGCAACATCATCGACGACCCAATCAAGGCCATTAACGAGGTTTTCTCCAGTAACTGCACTGCACGACCAGATCTTCCAATGGTGCGTTGTTATGGACCGGAGCTCAAGGGCCTATCGAGCATTTATGAAAAAGAAGGGAGATAGATGAAATAGAGAAGCCTACCTCACGGATTTCGCTATCTGACATGGAGCCTTGAAGGTCTTGCTTGTTGGCGAACACGAGTAAAGAAGCTCCTGCAAGCCGCTATCAAGGAGATAAGATCAAAAGGCCGATTGAAAAGGTAAATGGTGCCGTACATCTTCAAGCAGGAGACTGTGAAGTTCATCGCGACAGTCTTTCATCCTTAGCCGATCGCTGGAGTCCACCACCCATACTAAGGCATCGGTCTGCTCGAAATAGTTCCTCCAATATGGCCGTAGGGTTCGCTGCCCTCCGACATCCCCTAAGTTGGGCCTGGGTTATTCTGTAGCTAGGAATGGCATCACGACGCGTACATATGTTTAGGGTGTATCTTGTAGACAAAGTCAGAACGCCACCACTACCGGAAACATGGATCGATGAGCTTACTTGCCATGTACGAATGTCTTGATGTTAAATCCAAGTGTTGGGCTAACACTCATGATATCTTCACCGTTCAGTTTCTTAAGGATCGTTGTCTTTCCTGCATTATCGAGACCACTGAAAAAGATTCAGGAAATCATAACACAGAAGACACCATCCATACAGGAATAGAATGCGCATCTCCTTCTCCTTCTGACGATTCTTTCGGATAATAGTGAGCAAGCCCATGGTGGTCGTTGGTGGTAATGACTCTGAGGTATTGGTGGACCCATGGACCTTCGGCGCTCCCGGTCCGACTGTGCTCACGTGATAGATGGACTATCACGGTCCCGCACTCCGAGTGATAATTATCGTTCCTTGTCTTCTCCCTTCACCGCCTCGGACGACAGTCTAGCTTATCGGATTCCACATAAAAGGACTTGGATCTACGTCTTCTGAGAAATGGCACCTAAAAACAAGGGAAAGAAGGGGAAAAAGAACGATGATGATTTCTGGTAAATTATCTACGGCTCGGGCAATAAAGCATAATCTGGACGGGGTTTCTTATGCAGGAACGACGCTGGAGAATCGGTAGCCGACAACAATGCATCCATCCCCGGAGCTGGTGATGTCTCGGACGGAGATTCGCGACCAGCGAACAAGAAGATAGGATTCTCTGGATTCGCCGCTCTTGATATGGCAGACGAAAGTGCAAATACTGGGGCACCCGAGGAGGAAGAAGATTTTGGTGGACTTATGGTACGAATTCGCTCCGGAATTTCTATCTCGTTGGATTATAATTGTTACAGTCCGCGATAAAAGCCAGCTCAAAAGGCAAGAAGGACAAGAAGAAGAAACAAGAGACCTTTGACGAAGATATTGTCGATGTTGCGGAGGAATCCTCGGCGAAGAAACCACTTGAGATGACCGCGGAGGAGCTGGCTGACGAAGAATGGGGACCGGCGAAGAAGGAGAAGAAGGGTAAGAAGGGTAAGGGTAAGAAGAGCAAAGCGAAGGACGATAGTGACGAGGAGAAGGATGAGGATAAGACGGGTATGCTCCGATGGTTCTTGATCATCGTCCTTACTTAGCAGGTTACTTGCAGAGGAGCCTAAAGCTGCTCCAGCTGCTGAGGCGCCAGCACCGGCACAAGCTCAGGATGATGCTGATGATGATGAGGGCGAAGGTGAAGGTGGTGCCGATGGAGCACCTAAAATTCTCTCGAAGAAGGAGAAGGACAAACTGAAGAAGGAGAAAGAAAAGGTGTGCTCTGTATGTCAGAGATGGTAGCTTTAAGCTCACAATTCTCGTTCAGGCCAAGAAGAAGGCTCAGGCAGCTGCCAAAAAAGCAGCCACTACAGGAGAAACGCCTGCTCCGGAGACACCAACGACACCTGCCCCAGCGCCACCTGCGGAAGAAGAGAAGGAAGACGAGGAAGGTGGTACCGGAGCAGCATCGAAGAAGAAAAAGAAAAAAGAAAGCCAAGAAGGATGAAGAACCCCCGCCGCCCCCTCCCCCTGCAGCCGGGAAGAAGAAGACAACTGGTATCAGTGCGCTGAAGGCGCTTAT
>RZIO01000007.1:3065337-3099745 GCA_004338095.1 Gloeostereum incarnatum | reverse complement strand
TACAGAAACTTGCCGCGCAGAAGAAGGCTGAAGCAGCCGCAAGAAAAGCGAAAGCACATGAAGCTGCTCTGGCTGCTCGAAGTAAGGATAATTTGCGCAGTCCAATTTGTTGTATTCTAGGACACGTCGATACGGGTAAGACGAAGCTATTGGACAAGGTCTGTCCCTTCATTCGCGGTAGTCGTATATCGAGTCGCTGACGAATACGCTTACGGGAAGATTCGACAAACCAACGTCCAAGAGGGCGAAGCCGGTGGAATTACCCAGCAAATCGGAGCCACATACTTCCCTGTGGACGCCATCAAGACGAAGACGCAAGTCCTGAACAAGGACAACACCCAGGAATACAAGATCCCTGGTCTTTTAGTCATCGACACGCCTGGTCACGAATCTTTCACCAATTTGCGGTCTCGTGGAAGCTCACTTTGCAACATTGCCATTTTGGTGGTGGATATCATGGTAAGCGCCTCGCAATGATCGAATAGATGCAAGAAATCTGATTGAACCTGCCAAAGCACGGTCTTGAAGCTCAGACGTTGGAGTCCTTGCGCTTGCTCCGAGATCGTAAGACCCCTTTCGTTGTCGCCTTGAACAAGGTTGGTGGGACGGACAGGCTGTCAAAAATATTCGTTATATTCATGGTCTCTTACAGATCGATCGTATGTACGGCTGGCAAGCCACCCCAGATGGTGCGTTCCGCGAATCCCTTGCCAAGCAGTCTCGATCCGTCCAGCGTGAATTCGAGGACCGCGTGGCTAAGACGATCGTTGCATTTGCCGAGGAGGGTCTCAATGCTGTTCTTTACTACGACAACAAGAACTTCGCCAAGAACGTCTCGCTTGTCCCGACGTCCGCCGTGACTGGCGAGGGCGTCCCTGACATGATCATGTTGCTCGTGAACCTCACGCAGCAGAGGATGAGTGACCGGCTAATGTACCTTTCCGAGTTGGAGTGCACGGTGCTGGAGGTGAAAGTTATTGAAGGCTTGGGTACGACCATCGATGTCGTGCTTTCGAATGGTATCTTGAGGGAGGGCGACAAGATCGTTGTCTGCGGATTGAACGGGCCTATCGTTACTCAGATTCGGGCACTGCTGACGCCACAACCATTACGAGAACTGCGAATCAAGGTGGGCTTTCTTGTATCCTTTCCTGCCACAGATGTTCCTAACAGACTCTGCTTTCAGTCAGTGTATGTTCATCACAAAGAGGTCAAAGCCGCGTTGGGTGTGAAGATCACCGCTCCCGATCTGGAGAAAGCTATTGCGGGATCGCGCTTGCTTGTATGTGGGCCTGATGACGATGAAGACGATCTTCGCGAGGAGGTCATGTCCGACCTCACTTCGCTTTTGAACAGCATCGACAAGTCGGGCCGGGGTGTTTGTGTCCAGGCGTCTACCCTCGGTTCACTAGAGGCTCTGTTGGACTTCTTAAAATCGAGCAAGATCCCTGTCTCCGGTATCAACATTGGACCCGTGCACAAGAAGGATGTGATGCGTTCTTCGACGATGCTGGAGAAGGCCAAGGAGCTAGCCGTTATTCTTGCCTTCGACGTTGACGTCGACAGGGAGGCTGAGCGGATGGCAGAGGAGATGGGAATTAAGATCTTCAAAGGTATGAGACACTTGTTCTATGTCCATGCACGCTGACCATCGTGACGTTGTTTACAGCTGACATCATTTACCATCTTTTCGACAAGTTCACGGCGTACAACCAGGAGATCACGGAGGCGAAGCGTCGTGATGCTGCGCCTCAAGCTGTCTGGCCTTGTCGACTCAAGATCATTGCCGCCTTTTGTAAGCGTGATCCTATTATTTTGGGTGTGGATATCCTGGATGGGACTCTGCGAGTTGGCACGCCACTGGCTGTCGTGAAGGTCGATCCCGTTACCCAGAAGAAGGAAATTATTGAGCTCGGCAAGGTGTAAGTGTATCCTGGTTCTTGTGCGAACGGGATACTTACTCGGTCCAAACATCTAGTACGTCCTTGGAGATAAACCACAAGACGTTTGAGGTGCGTTCTCATAGCTGTTCGCTGGATAACGGCAGTGGCTGACGCCGTGCACGTATAGGTTGTAAAGAAGTCTCAAGCTGGTGCAGGTGTTGCCGTCAAGATTGAGCATGCTGTCTACCAATCCGCGAAGATGTTCGGACGACATTTTGACGATAAGGATGAGTTGTATAGCCGTGTAACGCGCCAGAGTATCGATGTGCTGAAAGTATGTGGTATTCCGTTCTGGGGCTCTTCTCCCATTGATGATGCTATTCTTCAGGCCACGTTCAAAGCCGACGTTTCTAACGAGGAATGGCTATTGATCAAGGCTCTGAAACCTGTACGTCCTTTTTTGCTCTCCAGTGAGCACTCTTGACGCTGTGTCACTACTAGAAATTCAGCATCCAGTGAGACGCGAGTCTGTTGGAAAAATCTGGGAATGACCACCTGTGTACTTTTTACACTACTGACTACACCACTACTGTATCAACTAGCCAATACCTACCAGATTTCGCAAAGGTTTAAAAAGCCTCAGACTGTGACCGAGGAAAGCGGGGGTGACTCACCCGATCGATCAGAAACATGCACAAATAAATGCAGTAAATACCGATCATGCTTATCCATATTTACAGCTCGATCGCGATGATTCTGCTTTTGAACTTGACTTTGTACGCTCACAGGTGTTCTGCGCATTCTCCACAACGCCTGGTATCTTCCACGACGTGTCAATTTGGGTCTTTTTCTCTGCCAGTTCTCTCCTGATCCGAATCGTCCAATCTATGTCACTTCCTCGCGCACGATCCGATGACCCACCACGAAAACAGCCTCGCCATCGCGACCCCAATGTCCAGCCTGGGCACTCAATTCTTCGTACGTCATATACTGGAGATGTAAGAGATAGAGGGGAGGGTCCCAGCCGTCTTGGAATGGGGGGAAGCGACTCTAATCTGAATCAGGACATCTCTAATACCTATCGACGATCACTGCGTCCTAAGAGAGATATTCCTGCATTCCTTAGCATGGAAATCCCCGTGCGGATCCCTGAAAATATAGAGGACGCAGAAATAGACAAGCTCGCAGTAGAGATAGCTTCGAAAATCAAGCTAGCACGAGCGCGGTATATAGCAGAGAACTTGGCCCCTCGTCCTACCGGAAAACCAGAGGAATGCCCAGAGTTCAGATCTGCACGGATGGGCAAATGGATAGCAGGTAAAGACTGTACGTCGCGCTCCTCTCAAGACGTCACTATTATCCTAATAATGCTCTAGACGGGGTAATGCTGGGGCCTGCCGACTTCAATAAGGCTGCCTCGCTCCACATACACCCTGTACTCGCTTCCGGAAGTAAATATCTCCTTCGTTGGGATATGATCTATCCTTTTGATTCTGGTCCCAAACGCCAACTGCCGCCTGGACTCTCTGACGAGCCTGCAACCTTTCCCCGGTTATCTCACGTTAAAGTGGTTTCGCCGCTTTTTCCATGGGAGATTGATGTCCCTGCTTCCCATAGCTCAGTGGGTGTGACCTGTGGAGAAGTTCTGCAGGAAATATACCTAACGATGTCTATATGGCTAAATGATGCTGAGCTGGTTGGGGTTTCCGAAGAGTTCAAAGCCACCCTTCGCGAAGTTGGCCAGATTAGGCATGCTGCTTTTCCCCGACTCTCTGGTGGACTGAGGCAAATCGACTGGCTTGTGGGTAGAACTATTTTCGACGGTTTAGTCGACGACAAAACCCATGTGCGCCAACGTTTTCAGGTATATATTCCCGGAGTGCTGGTTCTGTCCTGCCGGAAAGAATCAACTTCCTAGCAGACCATCGTGTAGCTCCTAGACGCCGCACAAATTACGCCGGCCGTTTCGTCACTCTACAGACCCTGCCTGCGGCCCTAGAATGATCCATGAGATCTGCAAGGAGGGATTACTTGTACATCTCAAGAGGACATCGTCTTGTTGACAGGTTGCGGAACTCGACGGTGGCAGTCTTAGGACAGAATACGGGGAGGGAAAGGAAGGCCCAGGAAGTTTTGGCTTTCTTCGGCTCGTCATTCAATCATATCTATAGGCGTAGAGATTGAACTAGCGTTCAATTCGAGATGTCTAGTATTCTCCATGGGCACGAGTCCTTTCTTTCAAAATACAAGAAATACGGACGTTCATGCACATGTCAAGGCGAATTTTATTTAAGTAATAAAGTTATATGTTGGCTAAATAAATCGTCTCAGTGGAATACCCCTGAGATACTTCTGTAGGCGTTTCTTTCCTCTCTCGTCCATGGCGCCGAGTTCTTGGTCAAATCCTCTTCCCACCAGACAATGCGCTTCCTCCATTTGTTCCATGGTGGTTCTGAAATCAATTTTGGGTGAGCTTGTAGCCGATCACCCAAAGCCTGAATGACTCCAGCTCGGACAAGCTGGGCTACGAACCGTCTCTTGCGCCTTGGTGAGCTCTTCCCATCGAGTGTATAGAGGGCCTCGCCAATCAGATCGAGTGCTAATCCAGTCGACGTTCGAACCCGTTCTGCAAAGAAAGGAAGGATTTTGGACGCAAACTCAGTCCTCCTCTTCGAACGCAGGACATTGAGTATGTTCCCAATCGTTAATATGACCGGGACCTGAGCTTCACGAGGCATCTCTTCTCGGAAATACCATTCCATTAGCAGATTGAGCACCCACGCCAACGATCGATAGTCTTCCCACTGTCGCATTGTGGTGTCTTCAGCGTTTGGAAGGTGACTCAGTATATGTGGGATGGAACTCGTTGGGAGATTAAAAAGAAGGTCACCCCCCAAGTAATCCGAGTCATTGTTTCTGACGGTGAAGAAGAAGAGCTTCTCAGCTGTTTCAAAAAAGGGTAGGTTGAAATCAAGAACACCTTGAGTGTCCGGTTCGCCCCGCGCGGCCGATGTTTTTTTACCACTGGGTGCAGACAAATCCGGCATCCTCGACCAGTGGGAAGCTGGAATGACTGGCGTAGGCTCGGGCTGGACAGTTGCCCCGATCAACTCTGTAGATGCGACATTGCCGTGGCACGATGAAATGGGAGGCTTTGTCGTAGACACATTCAACGAAGTAGTCGAAGGTCGCGTACCGGCCTCTAAGTCCCAGGAAGTAACGGGTTCAGCTTGCAGTGGGTTTTACTCGCGTGATGAGTGGAAATCGGGCAGGCTTTACTTCTTCGACCTGAGCAGAGGGAGAAACCCCGGCATCATTCACGAAGAATTCTGAAGTGATCTCTTCCTGTTGCACACCAGAGATACACTGCCCACGCGGAGAATGTTGGAGAAGAAGGTGCACGGAGCGCTTCACCGACAGATAAGCGTCTTGCCTCGTCACGGAGCCACGACCTTTCACATATGCAGAATAGACATTGCTTTGTTCTCCAGGCCTGGATGCGAACATCTGGATCACCGCAGATAACCGTCTGACGATAGCAATACCGTGGGGTTCCTCTGATCCCATGAGCTTCAGAAACGCGATCAATGTATCACGTCTAGCCAGCAAGTGAGAGGAATTGTTTACGTCGGCAAGAAGGAAAAGGAATGTATCCAAAAGCATGGCTAAGGGCTGTTCGTCCAACGTAAGCTTTCCAGAGACGTGCATCCCCAGAAGATGTTGGAGATCTGGGAATGTGTTCGCGCTCCAGATGTCATCAGTTTGACTGCTTTGCGAAAAGCTCGGGACCACCCTGTTGCACAAGTGGTAATAGGTAGCCTCACCACAAAGAAAGGCGACAAAGAGGTCTTTTGACCACCCCATGCTTTGAATATGGCTCCATGCCAAACCGTTCTGTTCCGACACATTTAACTGTCTCCACACATAGGTCCAGTTACCGAAGAGCCATGAATGCTCCCGAGAATTGATCACGGTGCTCACTCCCGACGCCCGAGTAATCGAGACAGGATCCCGAGATATGATGTCATACGTTACTGGGTTATGCCAGAGACGCAGAAGAGAACTAACGTAGGCAGCCGTAGATGAAGACGTGATTGCGCCCATATTTTTTTTATCAAGAACGGGAAGTTGACTCCAAAATTCATGGTGTAAAGATGGCAATGGGAGGCTCGCTCGTGAAACAAGCATTTCTGGAACATCAAAGGCGTGAAATTTCTTGACTATTTTCTCGTCGCAAAGTTCCAGCGATGCGATCGCCTTCAATGCCTGGTCAACTGCCTCTGAATTCTGGCACGAATTGAGCATCCAAAGGATACCATCCGCCTTCAATGCCGACTCCTTCTGCATGATCTCTTTTGACTCAGCAGTCACTCGGGAGTAGCCGTATATTCTTTTCAGGACGGGAAGCAGACCACTTGTTGACATACGGGATTTCAGCGCCAGAACCCAACACACAGTGTTGCAAACTTTAGCTAACGTCACGGTGATGAGCAAGGGGAGCGCGGCAATGAACTGTGCCAGGCGTTGAAAGAAAATGGCCATCGGACTTTTATACGGGCATTCGGGATCGAAGAGTGGTACAACCGTGACGAAGATATACGCACTGCCGTATACCGCTAGCATGACCAAAACTGCCACCGCAATTTGGGTATTAATCTGCCATAGCTGAAGCACCATGCCGCTAAGGAAGAGCGTCACGGATATGTGCATGGCAATAGGTAGGGCAGTGACAATCATAGGAACCTTCCATTTGAGGAGCCCGCTATGGCGGTATTGTCTTCTCTGAACGTATTCATAGGCTGACAGCCCACCCATGTCTCGATCGTAATATTGGAGCCACTGTTTGACGACCATACCACTCATCGCAACACCGATACTGCAGGTCAAGCTTACGAACCACTGTCCATTCACCCAAAGTACTGCTGGGGACGTATGACTTTCCATTAATTTAGAGACGCTCGGAAGGTTGTCTAGGTTCTCGCGTGCGACAAGGATCTGAAGAGTAGTGGCAATGTTTTGCAGAAGCTGCGATGAAATTGTCTCTGGCTCGGGTTCCAGAAACTTATGAAATTCCATGAGAAACGCCGTCAATACAGCGGAGAACAGAGCTGCCTTCAAGAAAATGAATACAAAGATGTTGATGCAGGCAAATCCGGCAGCTTACAAACATGAGCAGAACATCTATTGCATTGTTCCACTGCTGCATCAACTTCTCATCTTGTGCCTTGGCTTCATCCTTACATGTATCCCAGATACTATCACTTGGATTCGCGATCGTAAGAGCTTCGCGCGTTGAAGAGGTATCTAAATGGTGAAGAATTGGAATCTCACTGCAAAAAGAGATGTCCCAAAACGCACCAGATTGGGCACTCTCGGGACGTAACTGGAGGAAGAAATCAGAGTACGGGGAAGTCCCATAGACTACCTGAGCTCCTCCCGATGGCCGTTCCGCCGTCGGGTGACCAGTAAAGTCATGGATGCCTAAGTTGTCTGCGTGGGGAAGTTGAGAACTATTGAATGAACAACTTGAACGGAAGGCGACCAACCTGTAGACCGATGCTGTTGCTTAGGTGAAGGTCCATTGTTGGGAGGGAAACGAGCTTTCCGGCTCCCACTAGGTGTTGGAGGACGAGACGTCAATGTATTAGTTGAGCCCGTCGGCGGTCGGAACGCAACTTCGTTGGGCTTGAAGTGCAATACCTCTCCGACAACACCAATGCTCCCGTTTCTCATGTTGGGATGAATGGCACCTGTGTAGCCATACATTGGGTTTGGATTGGACTGTCGTTTTGGGGTGCCCGGTTTAGAAACTGCCACTTGCTCATGGATTTCCGGCCTCTGGTACGGAGGCGAACTTTGAGGAGCAGGCGATTGAGAAAGAGGCGGCGCTGTTGAGTGCTCTAGTTTCTCTTGCTTTCTCATGTGGGAAGAATCGCCGTTCCCAAATGGCGGCCCAACGTTGCCATGCACTGTGCTCATATTCGCCTCGCCGGCTCGGACATCCAGAGGGGACTTAGATGTAGATAGGGGGAACAAAGACTGGGAGAGACGATAGGCCCCCTGCTTCGATCTTTCTTCGAACGATGGTACAGGGCGCACGTTTGGCAACTCTCTTAACCTTGCCTTACTCGGGGGAGTATCTAAAAGAGGATGGTCCAAAGAGGGAGCGTCAGGCAAAGATGGCATCTCCTCATCCTGATCGACTCTTGATTCGTTCTCAGGAAACGGGATCGGCGATGATTCTACCCGTCCTTGCGAGGCTGGAGCTACAACCATATATTGAAGGTCCTCAAACTGCAATCTTGATGAACTATCTGGAACATAAGATCTTGTCTCATTTGGGAGGGTGTCCAACGGCCTTGCACTGCCCTGTCCTGAGCTCGTCTCGACTTCGCCGTTTTCGATATCCAGTAGCGATCTAGAGGGAAAAGACTGAGCCCCCTGCTCCAAGCCATCTCCAAGATGGTGATGGTGACGGTTCGGTAACTCTCCCAACTTGAATTTACTTGGCACAGTATCCAGAAGATCATGCTGTAAACGGAGACCACCCTGTGAAGAGTGCATCTCGTAATCTTGACTGAGTATTGATCTCCTCTCGCTGAGAGAGCTCGACGATTCTGCATCTCCTTGAAAGCTACTTGGTTTGGGTGCAGCCGTAAATCGAAAATCACCGAATTTCTGCTGATATTTTGGCTCGTGTTGGGAGAAAGGAGGATAATCTACAGAGACCATTGCCCCGTATTCATGGGTCGTTCGTGCGTCAACAGTAGGCTCCACCATCTGCAGATCTCCGTAATGGAATGCTGAGGGATCCATACTGTCTGAAACGTGATACATATGCTGAGAAGGCGGATACGACGGAGCACGCTGGAGATGAGCTGAGCTTGCGTCCGAATGCTGGCTATGGTGGTGGGAGTAGGGATTGGGATAAGACTGAACCGGGGCCACAGACGCCTGTGAAGCGAAGGCCGGATACGACGGGTCAGTGGGGCCAATTTGTGTGTATTGGTGGGGCATATCTGACTGCATTAATGCTCGAGGCAATTCTGAAAATAGTTTCCAGCGGGGAGCCCCAGAGCTTTGCGTCGGCGGCACATCCTCAGGTGCTGGCGACGCATAGTATACCCCAGGTGAAGGCCGGAGAGAACTCGTGTGGCTATAGCTGTGATAGGATCGGGCAGGGCTCGTGCGGGGAGCGACGGGATTATGCGGCTGCCGAAGACCATGCTGGGGATCAGAAGAATTGGGCGAACGGTTGATCGGGGGTTGATCGAACACAGGTCTGCCATCAGACGAAGACGAATGGGTGGACGCATGACGGAGTGAACGAGGCGCAGTTCGACCATAGCTCACATTCTCGTGGTACATGGATGGCTCGTAAGCATCATGACGGGGCGAAGGATTTCTCGACTGAGAATAGGGAGGCTGCTCATACGATGGTACATAATCGTCCATAGGGCGGGTAGCAAGCCCTAACATATGTCAGGATTTCTCCAAACACAGACGAGAGACGAACGCATACCATCATCGTGATCGTGCCCTCGATCGTCGATCGGCGCGCCGCCGTGAGCACGCCGAGGCGAGTTGCTAGGATTCAAAGACTGAAATACACGCGCTTCTGGGCTTCTGGGAAGGCCCTGTAAGTCCTCTAGAACTGGCGAGAGACTCGGTGGCCTCTCGACAGCGACTTCGAACGACGCCGGAGGAGACGATCGCGACCGATGCCCATCCGATTCATCGACGTACTCATGGATGCTCTGAGACGGAGGAGACGGAGGGTTGAATCGAAATACAGGAGACGCCCTGTCCGCCATCCAGAGGGGAGGTAAGGAGAGGGGAAAGTAAAGAAAGCGAGGGGTCTTGGTACACGTTGTTTTTGCATTCGGATTGGACCCACAGGACCAAGGGCCATCACGTGTAGAAGACTAAGAAGTACAACGAGACGCCGCGATATGGAAATCCAGGTCAGTCGTGTTACGTCGTGTGGTTCGGGCAGATGGCTCAGAATCTGATGCTCTGATGTTCTGGGCGGAGGTTCAAGCGCTCGGGTCAGACATGCCATAAAAGTCAATGACCTATGCGGACCTACTAGACAGTCCTTGGAGAATTGCGTGCCGGCATCTGTTCGTTGAAGAAGCTTGGTAAGTAGAACAGCTCACAATGAAACCCGTGAGCGACGTACGGGGCCAGCTCACCCGTGGCCTACGAGACGGATTAAACAATACACAGGCACCTACAAAGAGGGGACATGGAAAAGCGGATGCCATCAAACTACATAAGCGCCGTACACAGCCAAGTTGGGGGAGAACGCACCGCTGCGGCCAAATGTTGACGTTGAGCTTGAACACGGTACATACCAAATTAGCTGCTCACACGAAAGGAGAAAGAGTCCTCCAAGGAACAGAACGCGATTTGCACCCGTTAGAGCTTGTTAGACGCAAGAGAAATACGAGGATGCCAAACGAAGGGTTCAGCAAATCCTGTCGTAATGTAAGTGGAATTACTCAAAACTAAGATGCAATATTAAATCTACTCAAGATCAGTCAGTGCACGGTCCTCAACGAATAGAAAACGCCGGTCAGTGACCTATAGTATCATGATATAGCCCTCGCCGACCTCTCATCTTTCACTAGCCCTTTCCCACTCCAAAAACCTCTCCTCCTCCGATACCAAGAAGCTCATAGAGTCTCTCACAATTCTCCAACAACTTCTCCGTCAGAGACTCAACTCTTCCCAACCATGCACTTCCTTCCTGCACACCAACCCTTGGGTCCCCATGTAGTCTTGTGCAGGGTACTTCAACGACTTCGCATTCTTGTCTGACGACGTTAGGTAGGGGCAAGAGACGATAGACAGACAGGCGATGTGAACATTGAATTTGAACGGGCCGAGGAAAGCGGGGTGACTCACTGATCAAATAGCACATACAAATAAGTGCAGTAAATACCGATCATGCTTGTCCATATTTACAGCTCGATCGCGATGATTTTGCTTTTGAACTTGACTTTGTACGCTCACAGGTGTTCTGCGCATTCTCCACAACGCCTGGCTTCTTCCACGACGTATTCATTTCGGTTGGTTTTCTCTGCTAGTTCTCTCCTGATCCAAATTGTCCAATCTATGTCACTTCCTCGCGCACGATCCGATGACCCACCACGAAAACAGCCTCGCCATCGTGACCCCAATGTCCAACCTGGGCACTCCATTCTTCGTACATCATATACTGGAGATGGAAATGGTAGAGGGGAGGGTCCTAGTCGTCTTCGAATGGGGGGAAGTGACTCCAATCTGAATCAGAACAACTCTAATACTTCTCAACCATCATTGCGCCCTAAGAGAGATATTCCTGCATTCCTTAGCATGGAAATCCCCGTGCGGATCCCTGAAAATATGGAGGATGCAGAAATAGACAAGCTCGCAATAGAGATAGCTTCGAAAATCAAGCTAGCACGAGCGCGGTATATAGCAGAGAACTTGGCCCCTCGCCCTACTGGAAAACCAGAAGATTACCCAGAATTCAGAACTGCACTGATGGGTGGCAGATGGCTAGCTGGAAAAGACTGTACGTTGCGCTGCTGCGATGACTGTGGGCAGCTATCACTTACTCTAGCATTGGTTTAGATGGACCGATACTTGAACCCGCCGACCTGGGAAATGCGAGCGCCAAACTATTCATTCACCCTGTACTCGCTTCCGGAAGCCAGCACCTCCTTCGTTGGAACATGATTTATCCACCTTTGGAGTCCGGGCCTAAACACCAGATACCTCCCGGGCTCCCAGACGAGCCCGCGACGAGCCCGCGGCTGTCGTTTCTTAAATTGGTTTCACCTCTGCTTCCGTGGGAGATCGATATCTCTGCATCCAATCGCTCAGCGGGCGTGACCTGCAGAGATGTCTTATGCAAAATAGAGATTGCTATGTCGCTATGGCTGAGCAATTCTCGCCTAGTCGGCGTTTCTGAAGAATTCAAGGCTGCCGTTCATGAAGTCGGTCGGGTCAGACAGGATGCGTATCCACTCTTCAGCGGTGGATTGCGTCAGATTGACTGGTTGGTGGGTAGAACGATCTTCGATGGCCTTGTCGAAAACAGAGACTATGTTCGGCATCGTTTTTGGGTCACTATTCCATCAGTCCTGGTTTTGTGTTGCAGAAAGGAATCGGTTTCGTAATGAGTATCCATCAGCGATCCCGCTTGTCGGGGTAGTCGCTGTTTGCCTATCTCAACCCTTGTGGTCCAATATCTGGGACTATACAAGCATCTGCTTGTCTGGGTCTGTCATCGCGATCATGCGGCGCACGGGTTTCCGCCGATGACGACGTAAATCCCACGTAGTGTACGGGCTTCGTGTTACTTCTACACCTTGCCTGGACCCGCATTCTACGAGGAGGAATCGATTGATATGTCCCCGACCCTATGATGTTATACATATGAAAATAAGTTACTGGTCCTCCCGGAATACCTGTACGATACTGCTGCATGCCTTCTTTTCTTCGGCTGTCCATGGATGTTTAGTAAGGTCCTTTTCCCATGCGAGGAAAAGCTCGCTCCAACCCTTCCAGAGTCCAGGTGAAATATGGCTTGATTGTTCATGCAATCGGCTGACTAGAACTTCAATGACCCCTGCTCGGATAAGATGCCTGATGAACCGTCTTCTCCGCGTGGTGGACTCATCTTCCTTGAATGTGTAAAGCGCCTGTCCGAAGAGTTCGAACTCTGGTCCTGTCGACGTTTGTAGTCGGTCTGCGAAGAAGGGGAGAACCCTTGAGGCGACTTCAGTCCTCCTCTTTGAACGCAGGACAGCAAGTATATGCTCGACTACTTTTATGATCACAATCTGAGTTTTTCGAGGCATTTCGTCTCGTAAGTACCATCCAATTAGTAGACGCAAAATCCATGCTAAAGATTTGTATTCCCCCCATTGATCTTTATCCTGGGGCAGGGTGCGCAGTATCTCAGACACATAATTCGTCGGTAGATCAAGAAGAAGGTCTCCTCCTCGAGGGTCGGAGTCGTTATGCCACACAGTGAAACGGAAAAACTGCTGCGCTGTTTCAAAAAATGGTAGGTCGAAGTCGAGGACGTCTGGAGAGTCACTCGGTGCACGTAGTACAGACTGCATCTGAGCAGGAGGCGGGGGACGTTCCGAGGGTATGTCTTTTTGCTGGACGGGAATTGCGACTTTGGATTTTGGCTGGACAGTTTGCTTGACCCATTTTGCAGATGTGGCGCGACTGTGGGACGACGGGTCAGGCGGCCGCGGCGTTGCTCTCGTCGATACGTCCGAGGGAGCGGTAGCAAAGCGCGATCCGGTCTCAAGATCATCGGTACTTGATGGTTTGACTCGCCACACGTTTATTCGTGTGAAGAATGAGAATCGAGAGCCTTGAATAGGTTTTGCTTCAGAAACTTGTACACCGATTTCTGAAGGAGTGGCCGTCGCATCCTCAGATATCAGCTCAGACCTGGCAGTATCATTGCTACGGTATTTGAGGAGAAGGTACACGGAGCGCTTGATAGATGCATAAGCATCTTGCCTCCTCATCACGCCACGACGTCCAATGTAGGCGCGATAGACCTGCATCTGGTCTCCAGGTTTCGATGCAAACATCTCCATGATACCTGACAGCCGTCTCGCTACAGCGATATCCTGAGATTCTTCCAAGCTCATAAGCTTCAGAAGTGTCATCAACACGTCACGCCAGGACACTAAATGGGAAGGACTATTCACATTCGAGAGGAGGAAGAGGAGCGTGTCCAACACCATCACCAACAGTTTCTCGTCCAGCGGAAGTTTGCCAGACGTGTGCATCTCCAAGAAGCGCTGGAGATCTGGGACCGGGTTCGTGTCCCAGAGATCATCGGTGTCAGAAACCTGAGAAAACGCCTGAGTCGTGCTAATGCACAAGTGATAATATGTAGCCTCGCTGCAAAGGAAGGCAACAAAAATTTCCTTTGACCAGCCAAGGTTTTGAATGTGACTCCATGTCATACCACTGGTCTCCATCAACATACCCAGCTGACGCCACACATACACCCAGTTACCAAACATCCACCGGTGCTTCTGAGGCTTGATTACAGTATCTACCCCAGACGCCCGAGTTATCGAGACTGGGTCCCGAGACATGATATCGTACGTTGTAGGATGGTGCCAGAGCCGGAGAAGAGAACCAATATAGGTAGGTGCAGACGAAGACGAAATTACGTTCATGCTTTTCTTATCAAGAACAGGAAGTCGGCTCCAAAATTCATGCTCTAAAGGCGGCAGGGGGAGGCTCGCTCGTGAAACAAGCATCTCTGGGACGTCAAAAGTATGGAATTTCTTGATTATTGCCTCGTCGCATTCCAACGATGCCACCGCCGTCAACGCCTCATCAATGACCGCCGAGTTCTGACATGAATTGAGCATCCAAAGAACGGCGTTAGCCTTCAATGACTGCTCTTGACATTTTATTTCTCTCGATTCTGCGGTCGTTCGGGAGTAGCCATAGACTTTCTTCAGGACCGGGAGCAAGGCGCTTGTCGACATGCGAAATGTCAATGTCAGAGGGCGACACACGGCATTGCAGAATTTGGCTAACGCCATGGTGAAAAGCAAGGGGAGCGCGGCAATCAGGCGGGAAAGTCGCTGGAAAAAAATGGCCATCGGACTCTTGTATGGGCATTCAGAATCAAAGAGTGGTACGACGGTGACAAAGATGTATGCACTGCCGTAGATTGCTAGCATGACCAAGACTATCATCGCAATAATATCATTGATCAGAAACAGTTGAAGGACCATCCCACTTAGGAAGAGCGCTACGGATATGTGCATGGCAATAGGCAGAGCGGTGACAATTATCGGAACTTTCCATTTGAGCAGCCCACTATGGCGGTATTGCCTTCTCTGCACGTATTCGTAAGCGGTCAGCCCGCCCATGTCTTGGTCGTAGTACTGGAGCCACTGCTTGACGACCATACCACTAATCGCAACACCAATACTGCAGGTCAAGCTTACGAACCACTGTCCGTTTACCCACAGTACTGCTGTAGACGTCGGAGCCTCCATTGATTGGGAGACGCTCGGAAGATTGTCTATGTTCTCCTGCGCAACGAGAATCTGAAGAGTTATAGCAATGTTCTGTAGAAGCTGGGACGAAATGGTCGCTGGTTCAGGTTCCAGAAACTTGTAAAACTCCATAAGGAACGCTGTCAATACAGCGGAAAACAAGGCCGCCTATGAGAAATTGAGCACGAACACGTCCATGCAGGCAAACACATCCGGTAACTTACGAACACAAGCAGAACATCGATTGCATTGTTCCACTGCTGCATCAGCTTTCCATCTTGAGCCTTTGCTTCGTCTCTACATTTCACCCAGAAGCCATTGTTTGGATGAAAAACAAGCACAGCGGCTGAGTGAGCTTCATGCATCGAGGAGGTTTCTAAGTGAGCGAGGCGACTTTAGCATTTCATCCCAAATAGAGATGTCCAATGCTCACCAGATTGGGCACTCCCAGGACGCAAAGGTATGGAACCAGAAAACGGAGAAGCTTCATAGAACACTTGGGATTCTCGCATTGGTGATGCCGTAGACTGTTGGCTGGGATATCGAGTATTCCAGTTGTCTAAATAGGCAAGTTAGAGTGGCCGAAAGATCATGGGATGAGACAAACCTGTAGAGTGATACTGTTGCTGATCCTCCTCCAGCTTCATTTTTCTGACTCCCTTGGGAGTTGGAAGGGAGGACAGTGGATCGGAACTGGTTGCTATTTGGAAACCAATTTCATTCCGTTTGAGTCCAACGGCCGCTCCTACAACACTGCTGAGACCATTCCTCTCGCCATCACCGACCGCAGTGCTTCGAGCCTCGGTGCCACCCATGCTGAAGGGATAAGTGGAAACTGATGAGCCTACATGGTCGGACGTAGCATCTGGGGGATGTCGTCGAATGCCCTGTTGGGAAGAGCCAGGTTTCCTAGATCGCGATCCACGAGCTTCATCCGTTGACTCCTTCTCGCCTGCTCGAATATCTAGTGGAGATATATACGAGGTTTGCAAAAGAGAAGACTGGGGGGAATGACGAGTCTGCTGCTTTGAGCCATCTCGAGATAATGTCGCAGAGTGATGGTCAACATTTGACGACTCTCTCGATACTGCCTCGGGAGGGGGTGCTCCCAGTTGTACGCCACCGTCAGACGCTGTACTCGTCTCACCCTCATCAGGTCTGACATCCAACGGGGGTCTATATCTAGTTTGATAGGACAAAGAAGGCTGAGTCCTGTGCTTCGAGCTATCTCCAGATGATGGGAATAGATAGTCACCGAGATTGTCTGACAACTCTCCTGACCTTACCATAGTCGGGGCAGTATCCACAAGAGGCCCCTGTACAGGTGACGTGTCCGGCGAATATCCATCATCCTCACTGCGTATTGGTCCCCTCTCGTTGAAGATTTTCTGCCCCTCCTCGAAAGCTGTCCGGATTCGGTACAACGATATCTTGAAAATCATCAAACTGCTGGTGACCTCCCAGGTCTTGTTGGAATGAAGAAACATACTCTACAGACACTCTCGCTCTGTGTGGCTGCATATCAGTCGGGGACACCATCCGCGGGTCTCCATAGTGGAATGCTGAGGAATCCATATTGTTTGGAATGTACTCGGAAGGATGATATAACGGAGGACGCTGGCGCTGAGCTGGGCTTCCGTCCGAACGGTGCTCATAGTGGCGGTAGGGAGCAGGATAGGATTGAACCGGGGCCACACACGACTGTGAATTGAAGGCCGAATATGACGGGTCAGTGGGGCCAATCTGGGTATATCGATGAGGGATATCTGGCCGCCTTAAGGCTGTAGGCAATTCAGTGGGGATGTTCCAGCGGGGAGCACGAGAGGCTTGCGCCGGTGCCACATCCTCACTTGGCGGCGGCCCAGAGGCTCGATAATATTCTCCAGGTGCAGGCTGAATGGAACTTGGACAATTATAGCTATTGTATGATCGGGAAGGACTGGTGGAGGGAGTCACGGGATTAGACGGCTGCAGGGACTCGTGCTGGGAATAACAAGAATGGGGAGAAAGGTTGACTGGCGGAGGATCGAATGTTGGTCTGTCATCAGACGGATACGAATGGGTAGACGCATGACGGAGTGAACCAGGCGCAGTTCGACCATAGCTCATATTCTCATGGTACATGGATGGCTCCTGCTCGTAAGCGTAATGACGGGGCGAAGGATATCTCGACTGAGAATGGGGAGGCTGCTCATACAATGGTACATAATCGTCCATATGGCGGGTAGCAAGCCCTAACATATGTCAGGATTTCTCCAAACACAGATGAGAGACGAACACATACCATCATCGTGATCGTGCCCTCGATCGTCGATCGGCGCGCCGCCGTGAGCACGCCGAGGCGAGTTGCTAGGATTCAAAGACTGAAATACACGCGCTTCTGGGCTTCTGGGAAGGCCCTGTAAGTCCTCTAGAACTGGCGAGAGACTCGGTGGCCTCTCGACAGCGACTTCGAACGACGCCGGAGGAGACGATCGCGACCGATGCCCATCCGATTCATCGACGTACTCATGGATGCTCTGAGACGGAGGAGACGGAGGGTTGAATCGAAATACAGGAGACGCCCTGTCCGCCATCCAGAGGGGAGGTAAGGAGAGGGGAAAGTAAAGAAAGCGAGGGGTCTTGGTACACGTTGTTTTTGCATTCGGATTGGACCCACAGGACCAAGGGCCATCACGTGTAGAAGACTAAGAAGTACAACGAGACGCCGCGATATGGAAATCCAGGTCAGTCGTGTTACGTCGTGTGGTTCGGGCAGATGGCTCAGAATCTGATGCTCTGATGTTCTGGGCGGAGGTTCAAGCGCTCGGGTCAGACATGCCATAAAAGTCAATGACCTATGCGCACCTACTCGACAGTCCTTGGAGAATTGCATGCCGGCACCTGTTCGTTGAAGAAGCTTGGCGAGTAGAACAAACTCGTGAGCGACGTACAAGGCCAACAAGGTAGGCTCGCCCGTGGCCTACGAGACGAGTTAAACAACACACAGGCACCTACAAAGAGGGGACATGGAAGAAGCTTGGAAAGCGGATGCCATCAAACAAAATAAGCACCATACACAGCCAAGTTGGGAAGTACGTTGACGTTAAGCTTGAACACAGTGCATACCAAATTAGTAGCTGCTCCCACGAAAGGAAAAACAGTCCCCCAAGTGCACAGAACGCGATTTGCACCTGTTAGACGCAAGAGAAAGGACGAGGATGCAAGTTCAACGAGTCCTGTCATAATGTTAGAATTAAAACTAAGATGCAATTTGAAATCTACCAGTGCACGGTCCTCAGCCCATAGAAACACTGGTCACTGTCTCTCACTGACCAATAGTATGTATATCATGATATAGCCCCCCCCCCCCCCCCCCCAACCTCTCATCGTCTTACTAGCACTCTCCCATTCCAAAAATCTCTTCCCCTCCATCATAAAGCTCTCTAGAGTCTCTCACACAACTTCTCCTTCAGACTGTGCACTTTCTGCCCACCAACCCTTGGATCCCCATGTAGTCTTGTGCAGGATACGTACTTCAACGACTTTGCATTCTTGTCCGACGACATTAGGTAGGGGCAAGAGACGATAGAGACAGAAATCTGAACGTTCTTGAACGGGCCGAGGAAAGCGGGGTGAGTCACCCAATCAGAAACATGCACAAATAAGTGCAGTAACCGATCATGCTTGTCCATATTTACAGCTCGATCGCGATGATTCTGCTTTTGAACTTGACTTTGTATGCTGTTCTGCGCATTCTCCACAACGCCTGGCTTCTTCCACGACGTATCATTTCGGGTCATTTTCTCTGTCAGTCCTCTCCTGATCCAAATTGTCCAATCTGTCCAATCTATGTCACTTCCTCGCGCACGATCCGATGATCCACCACGAAAAACAACCTCGCCATCGCGACCCCAATGTCCAACCTGGGCACTCCATTCTTCGTACATCATATACTGGAGATGGAAATGATAGAGGGGAGGGTCCCAGTCGTCTGGGTTTGGCCCAACTAATGGGCCTAGAAAGCGACTCGTCTAGTGATAGTCAACAGCAAAATTCCCCGATGTCTCGACCACCACTTCGTCCTAAGAGGAACATTCCTGCATTTCTCAGCATGGAGATTCCCGTGCGCATCCCTGAAAATATAGAGGACGCGGAAATAGATAAGCTTGGGGCAGAAATAGCCTCGAAGATCAAGCTAGCGCGAGCGCGGTATGTAGCAGAGAATTTGGCCCCTCGGCCTATGGGTAGACCAGAAGACTATCCAGAATTCCGAACTGCACGGATGGGAGGCAGATGGCTAGCTGGCAAAGACTGTACGTTTCGCGCCTACCAGGACGGATTGACCTGATATTGTTTCAGATGCACCCATATTTGAGCCTACCCAGGTTGCAATCTTGCGCATTAAACTTTGCATTCATCCCGTGCTTTCTTCCGGAAGCAACCACCTGCTTCGCTGGAACATGATTTACCCTTTTGATTCTGGACCTAAGCACCAATTGCCCGCGGGGCTCTCGGACGAGCCTGCGACATTTCCACGGCTGTCCTTCATCAAAGTTGTCTCTCCCCTGCTTCCATGGGAGATCGACGTGTCCGCGTCCCATCGCGGGGCGGGCGTGACTTGTGGAGAAGTTCTGCAGAGGATATATACGACGATGTCTCTATGGCTGAGTCGTTCTGAGCTATCGGAAGCGCCAGACGAATTCAAGGCAGCTCTTCACGAAGTCGGCCAGGCCAGACATGCTGCTTTTCCACGACCCAGTGGCGGATTACGACAAATTGATTGGCTCCTGGGTAGAACTGTTTTCGACGGTCTAGTCGAGGACACCGACCATGTACGCCAGCGTTTCTGTATAGCTGATCCTGCAGTGCTGGTTTTGTGCTGCCGGAAAGAATTAAGCCCCTAATGAGCATAGCTTGGAGCTCTGCATTAGACTTCAGGCAGCGCGTCTTTTACGGCATCATGATCTTTCTGCGGCATGGTATGGCTTGCGGCAAAGAGTGATGCAGTTATTGCTTGGCGCACAAGCTGCCCCTGACAGCGACGTTGTACGTCTTTGGATTAAAAAAGGAGGGGAGGTAGGGATGTGGTCAACTTTTTCGACCACTGTGTACATGCTCCTCTGCAAAGACCAGAAGCTGAATATTCACCACATGTATATTATGCAACGGTCCTAGTCCGCGCCATCAGATTGAGGACTCGTTCCCTGCTTTTTCCTACGGCCTCTCTGGTTCCTGGATTATTTAATCTTCGTTTCCGTCCCAAATCTACATCACGCATTGCAATGTAACTTAATAAACAACTTGAGTATATGTAACGAATAACTTATTTAATTATCATTGTCTCCTCGGAATGCTTTGGCAAGATTTCGGCATGCTTCTTGCGCCTCTGTTGTCCATGAGTGGTTAGCTAGGTCCTCTTCCCACCACAGGGCAAGCTCCTTCCAGTCAGCCCACGGACGGACTGAAACCGTTCTTGGCTGAACCAGTAGTCGATCACCCAATGCCTGGATGACCCCAGTTCGGACTAACGGCATGAGGAACCGTCTGGTGCGTCTCGGCTGGCTCGTCCCATCAAGAGTGTAGAGAGCCTGGCCAATCATGTCCAGCTCTAGCTCGACTGACGCTCGCAATCGCTCTGCGAAGAAGGGGAGGACTTTCGAAGCAAATTCAGTCCGCCTTGTCGAACGCAGGACGTTAAGGATTTGTTCCATCATCCATATGATGTCGATCTGAGTTTCTCGGGGCATTTCCTCTCGAAAGTACCATCGCATGAGTAGACGCAAAAGCCATGTTAATGATCTGTATTCCTCCCATTGATCTCCATTCTGTGGCAGGATACTCAGTATCTCGGATATGCAGTCCGTCGGAAGATCAAGGAGAAGGTCTCCTCCTCGAGAATCGGACTCGTTATGGCGCGCAGTGAAGCGGAACACCTGTTTCACTGTCTCAAAAAAGGGTAGCTTGAAGTCAAGGACGTCTCGAGAGCCACTTGATCCGCGTACATGTTGCGTATACACAGAACGTTCTGACGGGGATTCATTTTGTTGGGCGGGAGTCGCGAGTTCAGGCTTTGGCTGAACGGCTTCCTTGATCCAATCTACAAATGTCGACGGGCTGAGAGGGCTTCGGGGCATTGCTCTTGATGCGTCTGAGGAATCAGTGGGAGTATGTAATCCGATTTCTAGATCCCTATTCCGTATGACTCGCCATCCACCGGTTAGCCCTATGAACGGGAATCGTCGGCCTCGAGCAGGCTTCAAGTCATCGACATAGGACACTTGTGCACCGCGGAATTCAGAGTGGGTCGCATTTTCCAATGGTTTCTTTGGCTCAGAGACGGCACCGTCACTCAGGCTAGATTTATTGAGGAGAAGGGAAACGGACCGCTTTATTGATTCATAAGCATCTTGTCTCTTCATCACACCACGACTTTTAACATGGGCGCGATAGACCTGCATTTGGTCTCCAGCTTTCGACGCAAACATATCAATGATAGCCGACAATCGCCTCACGATGGCAATGTCCTGGAATTCTTCAGAACTCATCATGTTTAGAAGCATGAGTAACACGTCACGCCTGGCCGCTAAATGGGAGGGGAGATGCACATTCGCGAGGCAGAAGAGAAGGGTATCCAACACCATCACCAGAAGTTTCTCGTGAAGCGTAAGCGTGCCGTCCTTGTGCATCTCCAGAAGGTGCTGGAGATCTGGAAACGGATTCGCGTCCCAGAGATCATCGGCAGAGGCCTGGGGAGGTCTCTGCGTCGTGACACTGCACAGGTGATGATAGGTAACCTCAGTACAAAGGAAGGCGACGAAAACGTCCTTTGACCACCCCAGATTCTGAATCTGGCTCCATGGCAAACCAGTATCCATCGACACACCCAACTGACGCCACGCGTACATCCAGTCCCCAAATATCCACCGGTGCTTCTCGAAATTAATCAACGTGCTCACACCAGATGCCCGAGTAATCGAGACTGGATCTCGAGACATGATATCGTACGTTATAGGGTGATGCCACAGACGAAGAAGGGAACCAATATAGGCAGGCGCAGACGAAGACGAAATTGCGTTCATGCTTTTCTTATCAAGAACAGGGAGTCGACTCCAAAATTCATGTTCTAAAGATGGCAAGGGGAGGTTCGCTCGCGAAACAAGCATTTCCGGCACGTCGAAATTGTGAAAACTTCTTGATTGTAGCATCGTCACATTCTAATGACGCGATCGCCTGTAACGCCTCATTGACTGTCTCCAAGTTCTGACATGAATTGAGCATCCAAAGAACGGCGTCAGCCTTCAACGACTGCTCTTGATGTTGGATTTCTCTCGATTCCGCGGTCACTCGGGAGTAGCCATATACTTTCTTCAGGATGGGAAGCAAGGCGCTAGTTGACATACGGAATTTCAATGCCAGACCCCAAACTATGGCGTTGCAGACTTTGGCCAACGTCATGGTGAAAAGCAGGGGGGAGCGCAGCAATCAAGCGAGCAAGTCGCTGGAAAAAAATGACCATTGGACTCTTGTATGGACATTCGGGATCGAAAAGTGGCATGACAGTGACAAAGATATATGCACTGCCGTAGACAGCTAGCATAACCAGGACTGCCGTCGCGATTGCCTCGTTGATCAGGAACAGCTGAAGTACCATCCCGCTCAGGAAGAGCGCTACGGATATGTGCATGGCGATAGGCAGAGCAGTGACAATCATTGGCACCTTCCATTTGAGCAGCCCACTATGGCGGTACTGCCTTCTCTGCACGTATTCGTAAGCGGTCAGCCCGCCCATGTCTTGGTCGTAGTACTGGAGCCACTGCTTGACTACCATACCACTAATCGCGACACCGATGCTGCAGGTCAAACTTACGAACCACTGTCCATTTACCCATAGTACTGCCGTGGACGTATGACTCTCCATTGATTTAGAGACGCTCGGAAGGTTGTCTAGGTTCTCCTGCGCAACGAGAATCTGAAGAGTTATAGCAATGTTCTGTAGAAGCTGGGACGAAATGGTCGCTGGCTCAGGTTCCAGAAACTTGTAGAATTCCATGAGAAACGCCGTCAATACAGCGGAGAACAAGGCCGCCTGTGAGAGATTGATTACAAATATGTTCATGAAGGCAAATCCAGCAACTTACGAACACGAGCAGCACATCGACTGCATTGTTCCACTGCTGCATCATCTTTTCATCTTGGGTCTTTGCTTCGTCCCTACATTTTCCCCAGAAAACACCATTTGGATGTGCGACTGACGGAGCTTCACGCGTCGAGGAGGTAGCTAAGTGACCGAGGAATGAACATATCATTGCATGAAGAAGATATGTTCAAAACGCACCAGATTGGGAACTCTGGGGACGTAAAGGGAGAAAAAAATCAGAGTACGGAGAAGTACCATAGGCCACCTGAGCTCCTCCTAGTGGCAGCTCCATCGTCGGTCGGCCTGTAAAGCCCTGCATGCTCAAGTTGTCTAAATGGGCAAATTAGCAAATTAGGAGTAATCAAATGAACAAGGGAAGGTGACGAACCTACAGACCGATGCTGCTGCTTAGGTGAAGGGCCCTTGTTAGGAGGGAAACGAGCTTTCCGGCTCTCATTTGGTGTCGGAGGATGAGGTGAATTAGAGCTCGTCGTTGGTTGGAACCCGACTTCGTTGGGCTTGAGGGGCAAGGCCTCCCCGACAGCAATGCTCCCATTTCTCGTGTTAGCCATGTCGGGATGCATGACGCCTGTGTAGTCGTACGCCAAATTTGGGTTGTGTTGTTGCTTCGGGGTGCCCAATTTAGAATAGGGTGCTTGTTCAGGGGTTTGTAATTGCTGATGCGAAGCGGAGTTTTGAGGAGCAGGCGATTGAGAAAGAGTGGGCGACGTTGTGTGCTCCAGTACGGCTTGCATGTCCATCTGGGCAGAAGACCTCAGCAGATGCCCGTTCCCAAATAACGGCCCACCACCGTTATGCACTGCGCTCATCTCCGCCTTGCTGGCTCGGACATCCAAAGGGGACTTAGAGGTAGATAGCGGCAGGAAAGACTGGGGGACATGATGGTCCATCCACTCCGATCTGTTCTCGGATGGTGACACAAGATACACATGTGGAAACTCTCCTAAGCTTGCCTTGCGTGGGGGAGTATCTAAATGAGGATGGTCCGAAGAGGGAGCATCAAGAAAAGATAGCCTCTCATCATCATGACTGAGTGTTGTCAGGTCCCTCTCAGAGTGTGGGGTAGGGGAAGATCCTGCCCGTATTTGAGAGCGACCATCTAGGACGTAAGTCCTTGTCTCGCTTGGGGAAATGTGCAACGACCTTACACTGCCGTTTGCTAAACTCATCTCGACTTCGTCGACTTCAATATCCGGCAGTGATCTAGAGGAAAAACACTGCCCCCCCTGCTCCGAGCCATCTCCGGATAATGGCACAAGATAGTCATGGTAAGGGTTTGACAAGTCTCCCGACCTTAACTTAGTTGGCACAGTATCCAAAAGATCATGCTGTAAACGGGGACCCTCCCGCGATGAAGGCATGTCGTTATCCTGACTGAATGTTGGTCTCCTCTCGCTGACCGGGCTCGACGATTCTGCATCTCCTTGAAAGCTACCGGGGTTCGGTACAATCGTGAATTGCAAATCACGGAATTGCTGCTGATACATATGCTGGAAGGGCGGATACGACGGAGTACGCTGGAAGTGAGCTGAGCTTGCTTCCGAATGCTGCTCATGGTGGTAGTAGGGATCGGGATAAGACTGAACCGGGGCCACAGACGCCTGTGAAGCGAAGGCCGGATACGACGGGTCAGTGGGGCCAATTTGTGTGTATCGGTGGGGCATATCTGGGTGCATCAATGCTCGATGCAATTCTGAAAATAGTTTCCAGCGGGGAGTCCCAGAGCTTTGCGTCGGCGGCACATCCTCAGGCGCTGGCGACGCATAGTATACCCCAGGTGAAGGCCGGAGAGAACTCGTGTGGCTATAGCTGTGATAGGATCGGGCAGGGCTCGTGCGGGGAGCGACAGGATTATGCGGCTGCCGAAGACCATGCTGGGGATCAGAAGAATTGGGCGAACGGTTGATCGGGGGTTGATCGAACACAGGTCTGCCATCTGACGAAGACGAATGGGTGGATGCATGACGGAGTGAACGAGGCGCAGTTCGACCATAGCTCACATTCTCGTGGTACATGGATGGCTCCTGTTCGTAAGCGTAACGGCGGGGCGAAGGATATCTCGACTGAGAATGGGGAGGCTGCTCATACGATGATACATAATCGTCCATAGGGCGGGTAGCAAGCCCTAACATATGTCAGGATTTCTCCAAACACAGACGAGAGATGACCACATACCATCATCGTGATCGTGCCCTCGATCGTCGATCGGCGCGCCGCCGTGAGCACGCCGAGGCGAGTTGCTAGGATTCAAAGACTGAAATACACGCGCTTCTGGGCTTCTGGGAAGGCCCTGTAAGTCCTCTAGAACTGGCGAGAGACTCGGTAGCCTCTCGACAGCGACTTCGAACGACGCCGGAGGAGACGATCGCGACCGATGCCCATCCGATTCATCGACGTACTCATGGATGCTCTGAGACGGAGGAGACGGAGGGTTGAATCGAAATACAGGAGACGCCCTGTCCGCCATCCAGAGGGGAGGTAAGGAGAGGGGAAAGTAAAGAAAGCGAGGGGTCTTGGTACACGTTGTTTTTGCATTCGGATTGGACCCACAGGACCAAGGGCCATCACGTGTAGAAGACTAAGAAGTACAACGAGACGCCGCGATATGGAAATCCAGGTCAGTCGTGTTACGTCGTGTGGTTCGGGCAGATGGCTCAGAATCTGATGCTCTGATGTTCTGGGCGGAGGTTCAAGCGCTCGGGTCAGACATGCCATAAAAGTCAATGACCTATGCGGACCTACTAGACAGTCCTTGGAGAATTGCGTGCCGGCATCTGTTCGTTGAAGAAGCTTGGTAAGTAGAACAGCTCACAATGAAACCCGTGAGCGACGTACGGGGCCAGCTCACCCGTGGCCTACGAGACGGATTAAACAATACACAGGCACCTACAAAGAGGGGACATGGAAAAGCGGATGCCATCAAACTACATAAGCGCCGTACACAGCCAAGTTGGGGGAGAACGCACCGCTGCGGCCAAATGTTGACGTTGAGCTTGAACACGGTACATACCAAATTAGCTGCTCACACGAAAGGAGAAAGAGTCCTCCAAGGAACAGAACGCGATTTGCAACCCGTTAGAGCTTGTTAGACGCAAGAGAAATACGAGGATGCCAAACGAAGGGTTCAGCAAATCCTGTCGTAATGTAAGTGGAATTACTCAAAACTAAGATGCAATATTAAATCTACTCAAGATCAGTCAGTGCACGGTCCTCAACGAATAGAAAACGCCGGTCAGTGACCTATAGTATCATGATATAGCCCTCGCCGACCTCTCATCTTTCACTAGCCCTTTCCCACTCCAAAAACCTCTCCTCCTCCGATACCAAGAAGCTCATAGAGTCTCTCACAATTCTCCAACAACTTCTCCGTCAGAGACTCAACTCTTCCCAACCATGCACTTCCTTCCTGCACACCAACCCTTGGGTCCCCATGTAGTCTTGTGCAGGGTACTTCAACGACTTCGCATTCTTGTCCGACGACGTTAGGTAGGAGCAAGAGACGATAGGCAGACAGGCGATGTGAACATTGAATTTGAACGGGCCGAGGAAAGCGGGGTGACTCACTGATCAAATAGCACATACAAATAAGTGCAGTAAATACCGATCATGTTTGTCCATATTTACAGCTCGATCGCGATGATTTTGCTTTTGAACTTGACTTTGTACGCTCACAGGTGTTCTGCGCATTCTCCACAACGCCTGGTATCTTCCACTACGTGTTAATTTGTGTCGTTTTCTCTGACAGTGCTCTCCTGATCCAAATGGTACAATCTATGTCACTTTCTCGTGCACAATCCGATGACACACCACGAAAACAACCTCGCCATCGCGACCCCAATGCTCAACCTGGGCACTCCATTCTTCGTACATCATATACTGGAGATGTAAGAGATAGAGGGGAGGGTTCTAGTCGTCTGGGTTTGGCCCAACTAATGGGCCTGGAAAGCGACTCGTCTAGTGAAAATCGACAGACTCCGATAACTCGACCATCACTCCGTCCTAAGAGAGATATTCCCCCATTTCTTAGCATGGAGATTCCCGTGCGGATCCCTCAAAATATAGAGGATGCCGAGATTGACAAGCTTGGGGGCCGAAATAGCTTCGAAAATTAAACTAGCACGAGCGCGGTACGTTGCAGAAACCATGGCTCCTCGCCCTACGGGTAAACCAGAAGACTACCCGGAATTTAGAACCGCTGGAATGAGCAGCAGATGGCTAGCCGGAAAAGACTGTACGTTGTGTTTCTCTCAAAGCTGGTGCGTGCCCTGATATTGCTTTAGATGGGCCCATAGTAGATCCTGTCGACTTTGCGAATTCGCGCGCCAAACTCTTTGTTCACCCTGTCCTCGCTTCCGGGAGCAAGCACCTCCTTCGTTGGAACATGATTTGTCCACCTTTAGATTCCGGGCCTACGTACCAGTTGCCGCCTGGTTTTTCTGAAGAGCCTGCGACATGTCCACGGCTGTCTTCTATCAAGCTCGTTTCGCCATTCTTCCCTTGGGAAATTGACGTCTCTGCCTCTAGTCGCTCAATGGGCGTGACATGCGGAGACGTTTTGAATAAGATAGATTTGGGGATGTTTCGATGGCTGAGTGGCTATCACTTAGCTGATGTTTCCGATGAGTTCAAGGCCGCCCTTCATGAAGCCGGCCAGGCCAGAAATTCTGCCTTCCCCCGACGAACCGGTGGTTTACGACAGATTGACTGGCTTGTCGGTAGAACCATATTTGGCGGTCTCGTCGAAGATAAGGATTTTGTACGCCAGCGCTTTCGAGTATCTGTTCCTGCAACACTTCTTTTATGCTGCCAGGAAGAGCAAAAACCGATAGTGCTTAATAGTGCCTGCTAGTACTATCATTTTATTACATCTCTCAACAACGAGGCCATCGCTGATCGTCGAGATCATGCAAAGAGTCCTGCATACTTGGGTCCCGCCAGGCTGTTGCACAGGGCAGGAAACTGACATACAGGACGGGAGCGACGGTGGCGTGGATGCCGGGTTTCACAAGATCCTTGCTATTTTTGCCTACACGCGAGGAGGCCATTTCAAGAATGATTACTGACGGGTCTATTTTATTATGTACATCCCAGACTGCTTGACAACATACATACATATTCAATTAAAGATTGGCTTTCTCGAGCTTCCGGAACACCTCTGCTATGCAGTCGTATGCCTTTTTTTCCACGGGTAGAACTTGACTGTGTACGCTGTTCTGCGCATTCTCCACGACGTATTCATTTCGGTTGGTTTTCTCTGCCAGTTCTCTCCTGATCCAAATCGTCCAATGTCACTTCCTCGCGCACGATCCGATGACCCTCCACGAAAACAACCTCGCCATCGCGACCATAATGTCCAACCTGGGCACTCAATTCTTCGTACATCATATACTGGAGATGGAAATGATAGAGGGGAGGGTCCTAGTCGTCTTGGAATGGGGGGAAGTGACTCCAATCTGAATCAGAACAACTCTCGACCATCACTCCGTCCTAAGAGGGACATTCCCGCATTCCTTAGTATGGAAATTCCTATCCGAATCCCTGAAAATATGAAGGACGCGGAAATAGACAAGCTCGGGGCAGAAATAGCATCGAAAATCAAGCTAGCGCGAGCGCGGTACAAAGCAGAGAATTTGGCCCCTCGTCCTACTGCAAAGCCAGAAGATTGCCCAGAATTTAGATCTATGCGAATGGGCAAATGATTTTCTGGCAAAAATTGTATGTTATGCTTCTCCTAAGGGTGTTACTGTTAACCTGACGTTGCTTTAGATGGACCTATACTGGATTCTGCCGGCCTATGAAATTCCGGCGCTAAGCTCCTCATTCATCCCATGCTCGCTTTCGGCAGTAAGCACCTGCTTCATTGGAATATGATCTACCCACCTTTGAAGTCTGGTAAACACCAATTGCCACCTGAGCTCCCTGACGAGCCTGCGACCTTTCCGCGGCTGCCTTTCATCAAGGTAGTTTCACCGCTACTCCCATGGGAGACAGACGTCTCTGCGTCCAATCACGCAATGGGTGTGACTTGTGGAGATGTTCTGCAGGAGATATCCTTGACGATGGCTTTGTGGCTGAGCAATTCCCGCCTAGCCGACGTTTCTGAAGAGTTCAAAGCCACTGTTCATGAAGTTGGCCAGGCCAGACATGCCGCTTATCCCCGCCCCAGCGGTGGCCTCAGACAGATTGACTGGCTTGTGGGCAGAACTATTTTTGACGGTCTTGCTGAGGACAAGGAGCATGTATGGCAACGTTTTCATGTTATGATTCCCGGAGTCCTGGTTTTATGCTGCCGCAAAGAGTCACAATCATAGCGACTCTTCGTCAGTTATCTATTGCTCATCGAGCCCACATAGAGGCCCTACTACCCTCCGTAGACACCGCGGCATCCTACTGCCCGTTCTTGTATCGTGCCACGAAAGGTGATACTTATCGCCGGCGCGTCTCAAGATCCAGATTTGGTGTCCAGGTTGCGCTACCGACGACGCTACAAATCTGCTTGATCATTTGAGGACTCGATTTGCGTACTCGCGACGCGAAGACTCTGGGACTCATTGCGAATGGAAGATCTACGTGTTCTGAGAGACTAACATCGTTCCATGTATGAGATATATAGCACATACTTATAACACGAAGGGCGGGACTATCAGTAATCAGATTACTCAACCCGGAACACCTTTGCGATACTTCCGCATACCTTCTGTTCTTCTGCTGTCCATGCTGGGGACTCGGCAAGATTCTCTTCCCACCAGACCACAAGCCTCCTCCAATTATTTCACGGCCCAGCCGAAATCAATCGTGTATGTACACGTAGTCGATCATCCAAAATACACTCTAATGTAGATGAATCTAAGAATAAAAAAATAGTCAAATTTTACTATTTTACTATATGTTAGTATATTTATCCCGCAAGGGAAAGGGAGGGAGGCGCTAAAGTATTCAAATTTAGAAACTGAATGAATATTGAATGATCCCTGCACGGACAAGCTGTGTAAGGAACCGTCTCTTGCTCCTCGCTGAGGTCGTTCTGTTGGCAACTGTAGAGCCAGGCAGATCAAATCGGACTCTAGCCCTTCCGATTTTCGGAGTCGCTCTGCGAAGAGGGGAAGAACTTTAGAAGTAAATTCAGTCCTCCTTTGTGATCCTAGAACCTCCAATACAACGTTAACTGTGGCTATGATCTCGGGCATGTCTCCTCGGAGAGACCATCCAAGCAACAGATGCAACAGCCACGCGAGTGACTTAAAGTCATCCCACTGTCTCGTCATGTCCCCATGTTTTGGTAGGTGGCTTAGTATCTGTGGTATGTCTTTCGTTGGAAGATTGAGAAGCAGCTCTCCTGCTCGGAAATCAGAGGCGTTGTGCCGGATCGTGAGCAAAAAGAACTGTTCTACTGTTTCAGAAAACACCAACTTGAGGGTGTCTTGACAGTCACCCGGGCCGCTTTCTGTCGATGCTTGCGTAGAAGTGGACATGGGGTTTTCCAAAGGAGAGTAATTCTCAACGTGGACAGACACTGCGGGTGTAGAGTTTGGCTGGACGGCCCGATCCACGAATGTGGCGTGACTTTGTAACGAACGGTTGGGTGTTGCTCTCGAAACGTCTGAGGAACCGCTCGGGGGACACGATTTGATCTCCAAATCCCCAGATCGTTTGATTCGCCCCCCTATCAGCCTTGTGATGAATGGGAATCGCAACCCTCGCACGTTAATAACATTGGAAACAGGAGCATCATCCACTCTAGGATCTCTGAACGAGTGGTTGTATTTTCCGACAGACCTGGCATCCTCTCTACACGACTCATTGAGAAGAAAGCAAATGGACTGCTTGATAGACGCATAAGCTTCTTGTCTCCTCAACACGCCATGGGATCCAATGTGAGCGCGATAGACCTGCATTTGGTCTCCAGCTTTCGACGCAAACATCTCGATGATAGCCACCGAGCGTCTCACTACAGTGATGTCCTGAGATTCTTCCGAGCTCATAAGCTTTAGAATCGTGATCAACAAGTCGCGCCTAGCCACTTGGTCGGCAGGGCTGTTCACATTTGCGAGAAGGAAGAGAAGTGTGTCCAACACTATCACCAAAAGTCTCTCGTCTAGTGTAAGCGTGCCAGCCATGTGCATATTCAGAAGGTGTTGGATATCTGGGAAAGGATTCTTGTCCCAGGGGTCATCCGTGGGTGAAGCCTGGGGAAATTTTTGGGTCTTGCTACTGCACAGGTGATAATACGTAGCCTCGGTACAAAGGAAGGCAGCGAAAATTTCCTTTGACCATCCCAGGTTTTGAATCTGGCTCCACGGCGAACCACTCTCCATCGACATACACAATTGACGCCACACATACACCCAGTTGCCAAATATCCATTGGTGCTTCTGGAAATTGACCGGAGCGCCCATCCCAGACGCCCGAGTTATCGAGAATGGATCTTGAGACATGATGTCGTACGTTGTAGGGTGATGCCACAGACGGAGAAGAGAACCGAGATAAGCAGGCGCAGACGTGATTGCATTTCTGGTTTTCTTATCAAGAACGGGAAGCCGACTCCAGAATTCATGCTCTAATGCCGGCAAGGGGAGGCTCGCTCGTGAAACAAGCAGTTCTGGGACATAACTAGGATAGGGCATAGATGCTTGAAGAACGGGGCCGCTATCAAACAGTGAGCGCCATGCGTGGTCAAATTAGAGAAGGGCATACCGTTGCAACCGAATATGAACTTTGATCCTGCACACAGCACCAAGTTAGTTGCAGCAAAGAAAAGAAATTAAGTCCTCCAAAGGAAGGCTCCCAAAAACACCGCGATTTGGACCTGGTACGAGAGAAGCACGGATATGTAATGGGACGGGTTCAACGAATCCCTTCATATAACGTAGGTATAATTAAAACTTGAAAAGTGACCTTAAATCTACCCCAAAATCAGTCAGCACGCACTGCTCAAAAGCATGAAAACCACTGACCACGGACCTACGATAGTGAATCATGATATAGCCCCAACCCGACCTGTCACATCTTCTCAGTAGCCCTTTCCCACTCCAAAGGTCTCTTCTCCTCCACCAAGAAGCTCTCATAGAGCCTCTCACAATCCTCCACCAACTTCTCCGCCACAGGCTCATACTCTTCCCAACCCTGCACTTCCTGCACACCAACCCTTGGGTCCCCGTAGTAGTCTTGTGCAGGATACTTCAACGGCTTTGCATTCTTGTCCGACGACGTGAGGTAAGAGCAAGAGACAATAGACAGACAGACAGCCGAAATTGCCGCTGAGTATGGGTCAATTGTATGGTTCGTGGAGCCGCACCATCGGGCCTGAAACCACGTCCGCTCCGATCAGTCTCCAACCTTCTTGCAACGAAAAGAAGAGAAACGAACAATGTAGAAACACATCCACTTGACAAAATCAAGGAACGGACCGATAAGAGCGCCAGCAACGCTAGTATGGCATATGCCAGGATGCGTAATCAAGTGTCTAACGCGTTTTGAGGACTCTGAGCTGGCCAATGCGCGTCGATCCAAGACAGATGCGACAAGATCGCATTGATACTTGGCACACTCATACGAGCATTCCGACTTGAGCAGCTGCCAATCTTGTTTGTCGGTGTAGAAATCGGGTCGGGCCTCTATTGATGACATCCATAGCACTCGAGAGTCGTGTGGGTATTGGGAGGATAAGAGCAGAGGCTGGAGTTGGCGAATCTATTTGTGTTACATGAGATGAAGGGACCCTATGTAATAAGGGACGGACAAACGCACCAAGACGTAGTGGCCAAAGACATTACATTGCCATACCCATCCCAACCCGTCTAAGCTACGTTCTCCGACATGCTCCAGGTAGAATTCCGGGTGGGTGATGAGACTCATAAAACCGCGGAAGAACTGTCGGATGGCTTTTAGCCAGTCGATGTGGGAGAAACTCGCGACGCCGGCGTTACATATGACGTGGGAGATGTAGGGATACCTGTCACGAACGGGACGTGTCAAAACAGAAGTGGAAAGAACGAAACAAAGACATACGTCTGAGCTATCTCTTTCGCGAACGCCATCACCGAGCTAACCATGGACAAATCCAAGAGATGTATCGCAATGGCCAGATTATCCCTAAACATCTGCGCGTGTCTCTGCTCCTTTTCGTCACTTTTCTTCGCAATATAAGTGTCAAGAAGAGAGTAAAGTCGTGTCCGAGCAGCTTCAGCGCGTTTTTTGCTTCTACACGCCATAACAAGCGTCAACCCCTCACATGGCAAATCGAATCTGTCAAAGTCCCTCTCATGAACGTCGGTCTTTGTGCAGAACCTGGGCTGAGCATCCGAAGGATTGAGGTCGGAGAGTTGAAACAAAAGTCGTTGACATATACCGAAGCCTACGCCGCTAATGGTGGTGATGGTGGTGGTGGCTATGGTCAGAGTCTGGGAAAGAAATCAGAAGAGCGCCCGCTTACTTATTAGCTCCCGTGACTATGATGATTGGCCGGCTTCCACTCATGCCTCCTCAGCACACCGAATCGCGAAGAAGAGTGAGAAAGGGATCGAGAGAAGGCTAAGCTAAAAGTAAGAGAAAACATTTTATTTCAGCACTCGTACGATGCGTCACGCTGTGTGACATCCTTTTTCCGGCCCGCCGCTTACCGTTCCGAGCCCTGCTCTACCGAGCGCCGCAGTACTGACTGCCCTTGGATGTTTGAAGTTGGGACTGCATGAGCACAGCTCAAAAGCTCATTGTTTCCTCTAGGAAAGCGTTTCGTCCAGACTCTCCCAAAGGGGATCATACCGTGACAGCATTCTTCGGAATATCCCCGTCTCAGTGAAGACAACGACTCGTTTTCAAATTTCGGTGTCTAGGGTAACAGGTGGGGTGTGAAAGAAATAAGGGCCCTGAGGATTGAAGAATCTGTAAACGATTCCGATGCGATTGGAAGAATCTGAAGTTCCCTCCGGATTCGAAGTACATACAATGTGGCGTCAATGGATTGATGCAAAGGCAAAGGCAAAAATCAAATGCCCGAGAAACTCGAAACAGGCGATAGCCACAAGGTACCAACCTTCCAAGAAGGCCAACATACGGTATGCAATCCAAAACCGCGAGAATTGATCCATCGGACTTGAACCTTGAACGAAAGCTTAAACGAAAACATCGTCCGATCGGATCCGATTCCGGTGCTGTGCTAAACGCCCATAAGCATGGTCAACCCATAGTAGTATATAGAGGACCGTGCTCGTTGTTCCAATGAGCTCTGCACTCAAACCGTAGAAGCTTGTGCTAAACACCATCTAGAGTTTTTGTAGTCAGCCAACTCGTTGCTTCAATCGACCCGTCCGATTGGAGAAAGAGAGTCAGTCGCTCATGGA
>RZIO01000007.1:3053948-3065304 GCA_004338095.1 Gloeostereum incarnatum | reverse complement strand
TTCTGAGTGGGATCGAGGCCTAAGCCTGTACGTCCTACTGTTTACATCAAGTATGGTAATAGTTGACCGTTCTCCCAGAATTTGGAGCGAATCTTTGGAATCGCTTAGTCTTAGAGCGAGGCCGCTCGATATCACTCCGAATGCGTCAGAGAAGCGATACCGCTTCATCGATTGCAATGCATTCGTCGACAATCGAATGCTTGAGATATACGAAACCATGGTTCTGCCAGAATACTACTCTGCGATCTCTTATGTTTGGGGTGGCCTGCCTGCCGATCCTGAGACATTACAAAAAGATGGCTCATTCAATGTGTATTGTGGCCAACGCAGTGATGGTACTCTTCGTGAAGATGGCGGCCCCATCAACATCAAAGTTCTGGAGTACGCCTGTAGATGGTCCATTAGCGGGGGCGGGGCCTATCTGTGGCTCGACAGGCTCTGCATTTTGCAAACCAGCCGAACGGACAAAAATTGGCAGATTCGCCAGATGTACGACATCTACGAATCCTGCAAAGAGTGTGTCGTCCTTCCTGGGGGACTGCAACGCCTAGCTTCGGTGTACGAAGAAACGGCGTGGGCAAGTCGTGCGTGGACGTATCAAGAATCAATTATTACTTGGGAATATGCAGTTGTCCTCACTGCAGACTGGCATGAACCAATTACTGGTACTCATTGGATGATTCCTGGGGAATGTCACTGGCAATATCTACACATGCTCTTCCTAGAAGGTGAGCAGTCGGGTCAGTCCCCCGAAAACATCGCGAAGAAGAGACTGCGTCTCGTCTTGGGAAGCGACGAGATTGCTCTCAACACTCTTGCCAGAATTACGGAGTATCTCGCATATAACGAGATGTGTGGAGACAACGAAGAAACCGTCAGTGAACATCTCATTAATCAGCTGCTCTTGCAGAACATCCAGACACGCGTATCCTCAAGGGCGGTTGACATGGTCTTCAGCATCATGGGGTTGGTCGATGTGATTCTTCATGTGGAGTGCTTTTCCGAGAATGACCGCTTTCATGCTACATTGGCGCTAGTCGAAGCGATGCTGCGCCAAGAGGGGAGGTGCACATTGTTAGACATTCCACTCTGGATGTACCCGGACGGAATACAAGGCAAGGTGGGATTCGGTTATGTAATTACAATATGCCCAGGGATTTATTATCGTTTTCAATTTGCAGCTCGATGCGGAACCTTCTCGCTCGCCAAGTTTACAAGAGCTAGCAAACATGATGGATGGCGTGAAACGCGATGATGCGTCGATGATACCTACGGCAGATTGGAAGTACGAGGTGGATCTCACAGAGGAAAGCCCAGAGGACTGTGCACTAGCTATCGCTAGTACGATTCCAGCATCACATATGCTCAAGGCATACCGCAGTCGGAGCCAAGAACGTGTCATATATGAATACGGCGAGGGGGTTATTGAGCTATGTCATTCATTGGATATAAAGTGTCAGGAGTGTGCTGACGAGTCGCATAGACTTGAACACCTACAAGAGACTGTGGTCTTCGGTTGGAGCTTTAGGAGAACGAAGCATCCTTCCTTGAGGTTTTATTTATTCGAGATTGGACATTTAATTGATAGACAAGTTGGATTAGAACTTGAAAGTTGCAGCATTTCGACCTGAAACTACTAATAGAGAAAGTATTGAATCAGACGAAGCCGAGTGAGTTGTTGCCAGAGAAAGGGTCCTAGTCGATCAACGAAAGGTTCCATCGGTCACTCCTGCCTACATTTGAGGGAACGCGCCGGACTTTGGCTGGACTTGTGAGGGCGTAATTACGAAGCTACGTCGGAGACTCAGGCCAGGCTATCGATGCAAGACGAACGAAGCGGTGAGTCACATCACTGAGTAAGTCTGTGGCATCCAGAGCAGCATTTTCCCGAGAGAGATACGTATGTCGACAAGCAGTAGCACGTACTCTTAGCCGGGACTCAGCGGAGGATAATCACAGAATATGAATGGCCGAGTGTGTGAGGTGTGAGTAATTGTGTGAGTACGCCGCTACGTTCGATCGGATCCGACTCCGACCGACGTGGCGGTGCTGGCGCTGAGTCCGCTTTGAACTTCAACCAACTTTCTGCTAACTTTGCCAGCCAAGTGCAAACGTTCTCCTGCCCAGTTGATTTATTTCCCTGCTACCTCGAAAGAAAGGGATGACAGAACAAAACCGAAACCCCGGAGCTACTGTAATGAAAGAACCAAGAAAGATCGCTCTTGTTTACATGGACTAAGACCGTCGGTGCGCTGGCATTACGTCGTCCTAGTGTCAAGGACGAACTCGATTGGGTCTTTTCCGCTCTAGAGGATGCTTCTTGACTTGTCTTCCGAATGCTGAGAGAACGAAAGTGACTCCGTTCTTGGTCAGGCCGTAGTACACACGTCTTCTGAGGCCGAACCTGGCGCACGAATCTGATGTGGAGGGCGCGAACTTGGGTGGCTGCTTGGCTAGTCGTTGTATTCAATTTCGCTCCGCTCTGAAGTTTTCAAGGTGGACGGTCCCTCTATACTTACTGAGAGACCATCGTACTCCGTTCCAGCGAAAATCGTGCCGTCAGAGCCGGGTTGGACGTCGGTTGTTATTAGTGTTTTCCCGCTCACGGCATCTAATTCATTCTCTGCCAGAGAAGGAAGATTCATTGACCAATATCCTCGCCGCGATGAACACCAAGCCATCCGGATCCCCGTTGCAAACGTGATCGGGATGGTATAAAAGCCTACTCGATTCGCAGTGGAATTTCATCTGTTCCAGTCTCCCCAAGCTTACCAACGGTCTTACTTTCCCTTCTCCGAAAACCTCAGACCACTTCTACTAGCCATGCGTTTCTCCGCCATCTTCGCCACCCTGGCTTCTGCCATGTTCGTTTCGGCGATCCCCGCCCCCGCCCCCGCCCCTGCTGCTGCTCCCGAGGCCCTTGCGGAGCGCAACGCTGAGGCGCTCCAGGCTAGAGCTCCCGCTGATGTTGGTACCATCATTACCACCCTCAGCGCCAACGTCAAGCCCCACTGTGATGCTTTGAGTAGGAACATTTCTCTTTTGGTGCATGGCACACCTGATCAAATTCCTTTAGGCGTGCTCGTCGAAGTGAACATCGACACGATCTCTGGCCCCTGCAAAGGGATCGAGGCAGCAATCAAGGTCGCCATCGCCGACATCAAGCTGTTGGTCGCCGTGAAGACGGAAATCGGCATCTTCGGTTCTCTTGGCTATGTGAAGGTCTGCGGTCTCCTTGCTGAGGTCGTCCTGGTTCGTATAAAAAATTCTACCTTCCGAACGCCTGCCTGACTTCAATCGCGTCTGCAAAGCTCGTCCTCAAGGTCCTCGCCGTGGTTGTCGGTCTGCTCACTGATATCACCAGGCCAGGCTGCTTGCCTCTCATCCAGTCTATCGCGTACGTAGTCCTCGTCTTGCATCCTCCGCTACTTGAAACACTAAAATATTTCTTGCAGATGCCTGCTCGCCGACTTGATCGCTGTCGTCCTATCCCTCCTCAGCGGCCTCCTCGGCTTCCTCCTCGCCCTCGTCTCCAACCTCCTCTTCAGCCTACTCGTAGGATGTGTCGGATATCTCCACATCATCGGCGTCGCCGGTTACTGGAAGTCCTGCGGCATTAACCTCGTTGGTCTCTAGAGGGAGGCATCTGTCGTTTTTTTTAGTTGACCTTCTTTTTGTGTTCATTGTGTGGGGCTAACTTAGAATAGAGAGTTCGAAATTATAATCAACGACATTTGGGTCGTATTCATCGTTTTGTTTGTGTCTGGGCTCGAAAGCAAGTTGTGCGCCATCTCGGTCTAATTCCCTGTGAGCACCCTAGGTTTGATCCAACTACAGAGAGTGCACGTTGACTATGAGATACGGGTGGCGTACTTTATCTGCATACTTTACAGGAAATACTCCCTACATGCAAAAGTATGTTATTGAATAAATAAGGTCATCCCACAGGAATCAGGTCGAGCACTGTCAACGCCCCACTAAATAAGTAGAATGCATGCAATACGGGTGGCGTAATTTCGTGCATAGGCTGAGGGACGATAAATTTTCATTTGGTGAAAGACTTTCTGCGAGGTGTATGCACAACGTGCACTGTAGGCGTTGGCGTTGAATATCCTGGTGCTTAGTTACATTAATACGATACCTATCCTTTGGGACAGGATTCCGGAAATACTCTCGTGTTTCCCTATTTCGAAGGATTCAGCCACAAGGCAGGTGATACCATCAGTGTTTCGACATGCGCGAACAATACTCTCGCATGTGCCTTAGCTTAAGCCTTACAGGCGTACGTAGTCCTCGTCTTGCATCTTCTGCTATTCGAGATGTCTGCTCGCCGACTTGATCGCGATCCGGGCTCTTTTCTCTCCTGTGCGGCGAGGCGCATAGTCAGTCGAATCAAGTTCTACTTCCTCTCAGCCCCGAGGTCTTCTCTGCTAGTCTTTAATGATCGCAGAAGATGGTGAGCGAGACTAATCTCCACATCATCCACGCTCGTCGGTCAGTAGTTGCTTCTATGGAGTTTATTCGTTTAGAATAAAGTTGGTTAGTTGGACATAATATGAATATGTCCCCGCTCCATCCAATGTGGCGTAGATAACAATCACAGCCCGCCAAGAGCTGGATTCGAAGGTCGATTCAATTTTGTGGAAGCCTCGGTTGATGACGTCATGCAGGTGGGGTTCATCCAGGCTTGGCATTAGACGACGACGACGAGGACGAGGACGATGGTGAAACCGACAATTTTTCAGTCTCTGCTGGGGCGACCGTCACAATCTTATACTTTTCCCGACGAAAAGGCGTATTATTCGAACAAGGCTGCAATGGTTCGTGTGGCAGCTGAGGCACAGAAGAATGCCACAAAGTATGACGAACTGACGTCGGCTGTGAGTTTTTTTATCTTTCTTTCATGATCTATAATGGATTTATCTATCTTTAGTTACCTCCCATATCTCTCCAACCACCACCATCAGCTTCGTTGATTCCAAGTGCAAGTCTTCCTTCTTCCGCCCATCCTATTTCTCATCTTTTATTCTCAACAGCCACCAACTCCTTCCACCGAGGACAGCGACTCTGAAAAGGAGATCTTTTATACTCCAAATACTTCCCCTCGCACATCCATGGTTTCCACTACCTTACGCCGAAGATCTCTCACTTTGGAGCCTCCCAATGCATCCACAATCACACCTCTCTCCAACGCAACACTTTCCACCACATCTATCTCTTCCAACTCCCTCGACGGTCATTCCATCTTCACCGACGATTCCACACCTTTCTCAGACTCCACCCGCGTCACCACACCCGTAAATTCTGATTCCGGTCACGAACTCCCGAAACGGAGAGCAACGGTGGGAATAAGACCCACAGATCGCGTCAAACGTCTTTCTAGGACCTACACGGACGAGGATTGGGCAAAGGACGTCAGGTGGTTGGTCAATCCTACTGTAAAATCTACCACGACGCCTCTCCCTCGAACGAAAACTCCTTCTCCTTCTCCTCCTCCTCCTTCCTCTTCTTCCTCGACGTCAACACCTTCTTCCCCAATGCGTATCGCATCTCATCTATCCAAAACCACGCCGAGCATCATGATGAGCATGACCGCCCTCATGGAAGAAGACGAAGATCTCGAGATAGCCCGACTCGCACACAACAGCAGTCCTCGAAGCAGCGTTCTCATCAACGGAGGTCCCCAGCGCTCCAGGGTAGCTTCCACCCCCATACCAGAACCCTCCGCTCCTTCCTCCTCCTCCTCCTCTGCCAGGCGATCCAAACCGGGCTTACATCGGAGGAGGTCCAAGTCTTTGGAGAATCTCTCCTCTCTCATTGCTGCCAAAGGGCCGTACTCCCCCTCCCTGCCCTCCCAAGCGACACCGGGGTACACGTCGCTCACACTCCCCCGCGCCCCTCCTCCACCGTTTGCCGCGCCCTCCAAGATCGTCGTTCGCGGTGGGGCGGATGGGAAGATCGATTTGACGAGGAGTGGGGTTGCGCAGACGACGATGGCCAGTGTGGAGGTTGTGCGTGGACTGGCTGGGAAATCCAAGGCCGGCGTCTTTGGGAATAAGAAGAAAGCAGGCGGAGCAGGAGCGGGTGGAGGCGGAGGGGATGTGTTGGGGTTTACGAGTTATAGGAAACCGCCTGGGTATGTTCCTGGTGGGGGCGTTTTGGTTCAGGTTTGGGCTGTTGGGTTGGATGGGGTCGATCTTAAACTCGTCGGGGGTGGTGCTGGTACTGGGAGTGTGGACAAGGAGAAACCGAAGTTTGGGAGGAGTTTTAGTATGAGGAGTGTGAGGAAGGGGCATCACAGAGAGGGAAGCGAGGATTCTGCGTCCAGCGTGAAGAGTAATGCGAGCTCTAGGCAGGAAGCTGAAGTTGGGTATGTTCCTGGTCGGAGCTTCGTCGGGCGTGTTCTCGAGTGTGGATGGGAGGTTAGGGACGACGTGGTAAGAAAGGGAGAGTGGGTTGTTGGGTTGATGGATGTCAAGAAGGTTCGTTCACCTCCTTCACTGTGTGCCGACCGACAGAATACTCATATCAGCTCAGTGTGGCGCTCTTCAAGAATTCATAGTGATCGACCGGCATCGAATTTACAAGGTCCCTCATCCTAGGATGCCTCCCGCACTTGGTCTTCCGGGGGACTCGCCGCCCCCCATGGCCACTCCTCCGCGGTCAAGAGCATCTTCCTCCTCCTCACCCTCTCCCTCGCCCTCCCGTTCGTCATCAATCTCCCGCCCGAACCGACCTCCAGACATATCCTTCGCACCCCCCGCGTTGACCTTGGAAGAGCTCGCCCTGCTCCCCCTGTGCGGCGTACCGGCCTTCCGAGCGATGAGGTCTCTGACCTACGCCTGGGACTCTCCTCCCTCCTCTTCACCCAAACAACCTCTCCCTGGGCCTAAGAAGACGACGCCACGGGCGTTGGTGCTGAGGGGGCACGACGGGGTCGGCGCCGTCCTCGTCCAGATGCTCGTCAAGCGCGGGTGGAGAGTGTGCGTTCACGCTCCTCTCCCTCCTCGTCTCTCAGAAGAGGAGGAGGAGGAGAAGAGGTATATGAGGGACGTGGAGGATCGCGTAAGGCGGTGGGGTGGTGAGGAGGTCGTTTTTGAGGACGAGGACGATGACGGTGGGAGTGGGGGGAGTGATGCAGTGAGGGTTATCGAGAGGATGCTTGTGGACGGGGATATTTTCGATGCGGTGGTGGATACCGTTGGGGGGAAGGCTGTTTGGGAAGCTGGGGAGAGGCTTTTGAGGGGCGTTGGGTGCCCTTCTCCTCCCTCTACGCCGCCCGATGAAGGCAAGGGGATTATGAAAAGGTTCCGGAAGACGTCGTCCGTCTCCTCGCCTTCTCCCAAGGTCTCCAGGGTCAGTTTACGACTCTGGTGGGCGATACACCCCACCGCGTCATTCCCACCGCTGCGGACAACTTCAAGGCCGGGCTGAGGAGCATGAAGAACACGCACCACGCCGATGGCGGGAGAGTGGGATACGAGTGGATCAGCGTCGCGCAGGACGTCGATTGGGAGGGGGAGGATGTGCGGGATCGGATTGGGGCGGTGGTGAAGATGGCACTCGAGGAAGGGGTCAAGCCTTGGGTCGGCGAGGAGAGCCGGGTGGTGCCGTTTGAGAGGGCCCCTAATGCGTTCAGCGGCAGCCTGAGGTGGGGTGGGACGGTGGTTGTGAAGGTTGCCACATGACGATTTTTTACCTGCTCTCGGGGACACGCGGGGATGGACGGTTTTTTTTCTTTTTCGCCACGCACGTTACTTATATATCCATACGGACAGGACAACCAACGACCATGGACACGATATATGATTATTACCAGCAAATGTAATGTTTTTTGTATGTAGTAGTTGATATACGTATACCTTTTTTGATTATAGATACGATGTTCTACACTTTTTGATTTGCGATACTGTCGTCTGTGTGCCACGCTATCCCCGCCGCCACTGGGAATGTTCTTTTTTGTGAACTTGCGATCTCAGGAATGTAAATTGCGCCACACATTTTGTAGGTTTCACCCCCCGGTGAGGCGTTGGACACAAACGTTCGGCGATGTGCAAGGACGTAGTAGACGTGGTACGGAGGACTAATTCCTAGTGTGGAACGTAAAACGAACTGAAGACAAATTTCTCAATGGACAGAGACGAAACAGTGAAAAAGACCCAAACGATAGTTGATTACAAGTGCTAATTTTTGGGATCGAAGAGTCCTCAAAGGGGAATGTAAGGAAGGAATATTGCCTCTCTCTCTACTAGAGTTTGGCGAGGTGAATGCCGCAGGAGTGCCAGTAGGCGCCAACATCAATTATGTGCAGGTATTCGACACAGCCCGCGAGCAGGCTGAAGAGGAGCTGGGAGACGAGGCCGAGGAGGAGGCCGAGGACACCGCTGAGGAGGGACAGGATCAACGCGATCAAGTCAGCGAGCAGGTATCTGGGAGGAACATGTCAGTGTCTCAAATGGCGGAAGACGTAAGACAAGGACTGCGTACGCGATAGATTTGATGAGAGGCAGGCAGCTTGGCCTAGTGATGTCAGTGAGAAGACCCACAACCACGGCAAGGACCTTGAGGACGAGCTTTGCAGACGCGAAAGTCAGGCAGGCGTTCGGAAGGTAGAAAATTTTATACGAACCAGGACGACCTCAGCAAGGAGACCGCAGACCTTCACATAGCCAAGAGAACCGAAGATTCCAATTTGCGTCTTCACGGCGACCAACAGCTTGACGTCGGCGATGGCGACCTTGATCGCTGCCTCGATCCCTTTGCAGGGACCAGAGATCGTGCCGATGTTCACTTCGACGAGCACGCCTGGAAAGAAAGTCATCAGAAAGAGGGCGTAATGGAATACGAAGATCGCTTACTCAAAGCGTCGCAGTGGGGCTTGACGTTGGTGCGGAGGGTGGCAATGATGGTGCTAAGATCAGCGGGAGCTCTAGCCTCGAGCGCCTCAGCGTTGCGCTCCGCAAGAGCCTCGGGAGCGGGAGCAGGGGTAGGGATGGCCGAAACGAACATGGCAGAAGCCAGGGTGGCAAAGATGGCGGAAAAACGCATGGCTGATAGAGAATGTCTGAGGCTTTTGGAGAAGGGAAAAGGAAGTGGGACCGTTGGCGAGCTTGGGGAACTGGAGCGGTTGATAACTGCCCAAGAATCGAGCAGGGTTTTATACCACCCCGATCACGTATGCAACGGGGATTGGGTCTGCTCTAGGACGGCTTAGTGTTCATCGGAGAGGATATTGGGGTCCGATGGGTCTTCCTTCTCTAGTTCTCTGGCAGAGAATGAATTAGATGCCGTGTCATCTGGGAAAACACTAATAACAACCGAGGTCCAACCCGGTTCTGACGGCTCGAATGTTGGTGCAGAGCCTAAGAGCTTCTAAAAGGGGACCGAAATTGAAAGGCCAGTTAAGCCGCCCTCCGGGCTTGTTGCCGCCACATGTCTCGACATAACCTGACCAAGTCGTTCCCTCACCATCTGGAAGACAAAACAAGAAGCATCATCTAGAGCGGAAAAGACCCAATTCAAGTTTTCCGCTGACAGTAGGACGCGACGTAATGGCGCACCTAAAGTTTAAACAAGAGCGTTCTTTCATAGCAGTAGCACCGGCGTTTCGGTTTTGTCAGGGTCAGACCCTTTATTTCTTTCCAAAGGGGCAACAAAAGAAGACAACAGGGTAAGTCAAGAGTAAGTACATATTCGTTGTAAAAGGGATCGATCCAACCTAAAAACGCGAACGTTCGTCTGGGTTGGATCTCGTCCAAGGTCTTGGAGAACTTGACTTTTTTTTGGTTCTTTGGTTTTTTTGGGGAAAGAGGCTGACGAGTTCACCGTCTCAGCCACGTAGTTACCCTCTAGCTGGACAAGCCAGGAGAACAAGAACAGGTCGCGGGCCAAGTCGGCACAAAGGTGGTGCTGTGAAACTGAGCGAAAAAGTGAAAAGTTGCAAATCTCTGAAAGTGCACTAGTTAGTGCACACCACCCGGGCCTTACCAACAGGGAAAGCTTCACGCGTCGTAGCGTAAATAGTAGGATATTGGCCGCGTCCCAGAACAGATACAGCTAAGGTCTATCAGATCGCACGCAATGGGTGATAGTTGAGCCTTATCTCCTTGTAAAAGAGTAACGCGAACGAGAAGCAGCGAAAAAAGAACTGGAACACTGCAAAGAGATACAGGTATACTATGTATCTGAAGAAGACCGAGGCTGAGCGCAGGGCAAGGGGAAAAGAAAATTAGATCATACTCAAATCTAAGCGGACTAGTCCTCTTCCTGATGAATCTGTCCGCACGATGAGCAACCTAGGTGCACGAAAAGGAGCGTAGATACACATACGATGCTAGCCAACTGGACCCATTCATCCAGCGTCCTCAAATACTCGTCCTGTCCTTCATCCACCGGTCTATCTGGATGCCAAAGCACAAAAGATGAAAACTGGCCTGCAGGAGCCAGCACTTTTTCCAACACAGGTACCTCATCCAGGTCCATGTCATCTTGCTCAAGCGCCTCGTCTTCCTCATCCTCTTTTGTAGCACTCCGCGTAGTTCTCCCCCTCGCCTTCTTCTTGATCTTCTCCTTGAGCGACGGCTCACGCTTGGGCTTCGAATTTCCTTCGCCTTCAACTTTGAGGATAATACCCGCATAACCTCGTGGCAGGTCCGCCTTCAGCCCGCTCATCGTCCTGCCACGAAACGCCGATGTAAATCGCGTCTTTGAAGCTATGTGTGGAGATTCTAAAGCATTCAGAGGCAATTTAGCTGGATTTGACGCGTCTTTTTCAGCGTCTGACTCTGGTGGTGCTCCGACACTTTCGTTGGCGGGTGCGACGCGAAAATAGGTAGATACCGGGGCTGGGCCGTCATATTTTATAGAAAAAGGCATGAGATTTGGTGAGCATTCTGGGATGTCTTTAGCATGGGCGATGCGGAGAGTAGCCATGATGCCGGTCACTGTTCTGCCAGTTCTGAGTTCAGACTGACAGTGAGGAGGGAGAACACGTGGCTCACAGACATGTGACACTGGTAAAAAAGCCAGGGCCTCATGCCAATGGGAACTCTCCTCCATCCCTCTAGGGACTGAAACGGGTAGCTATTTCCCGGGCTGCCCGTTGCCCGACCGCCAAATAACGGTTGTTACCGGACGGTCATAATTCACACGGGTCGCGGGCTAACCACGGTCAACCGTGGTTGATGTCACAGATTTTGTCACATTGCTCTAACCTTCACAGTCACTACGCGTTCTAGTCGTGCTGGGCTCTCCGGGGCTCAGCTACGTTACTATTTACCAATTTTATGAAATGTCGTCTCAATCTAATTCACAACCTTTGACTCCTGGCTAGGGTTCTGGATGAAAGTCAGGAAAA
>RZIO01000007.1:2975064-3033146 GCA_004338095.1 Gloeostereum incarnatum | reverse complement strand
AATATCAACGAGCCTGCTGAGGCTTCTTCCCCTTCTTCAAGGTTTGTCTCTCCCAATAATAGGATCTGCTTGAACTCAATCATTTAATCGTAGCGTCGAAATACCAGGTGCTGGCGCATCTGCAATTACCTCGGTGTCAGTGATTCTTCTATTTCACTACTACTGCTATGCACAAAGCTCACGTCCATCTAGCACTACTATCACGACGCAGGGGGATAGGTCCGTTTCTTTTTTACTTTGCGGGTTGAGATTTCATGCAATAGGTTGTGCAGTATAATTGAAACGATTACTTTCACAGAAAGCGTGACGTTTGTAGAGTAAGTAACATTTGTTGTATACTTCATCTCTCAGGGATGTACTGAACGGTGCTGACTAGGAGTATTTCTAGCACTAAGAGTGGCACGCTCACCAGCGCGACCGACATCGCTGTCGGCTCTGTATCACAAAGTGTAATTCACATGCCGAGGTACATTCTCCCTATGTGCGGCGTTGATTTGTCTCCTCAATCTAATCGCAGTGCCTCACCCTCCTCTGAACCAACGGTCCCGAGCCCGACAGAAACAGCCGCCTCTCCGGCGGTCTCCAGCTCCGATTCGAAGACTGCCGTGATCGTCGGGTCTGTTTTGGGATCCTTTTTGTTTCTCGTGATACTGTTCTTCTGTGTCAGGTGGTACTTGCGTCGTCGCCGATCCGCAAAGCTGAATCACTTTTTCCAACGCAAGATATCAGCTGGGCGAAGATCTATTGCACCATCTACCCTCTTCCGCCAAAATCCATTTCGAAGCCACTCTTTCACGTCCAGAGCAGCATCTTCCGCCTCTTCCTCTCCTGGATCCGCAACCCCTGATCTAGAAAAGAGTGTCGCATTTGATCCAACCAAGCTGGGAGCTGTACCCACTCTGTCTCCTAAATCCGGGCCTTCGCCTCCTTCGAGGGAAGGTGATCCTTACTCCCGCCTGTACGATACAATCTACTCGAAGAAATCGGAAGATGAAGTTCGAGCTCCTCCTCCTCCCATGATCATAACCACTCCCGCGTCCCCCCCTCCGACAATTCTTTACAAACCTTCTCCCGAGCTAGTAGTGTCACCCGAACCCAAGCGCCCCACACTCCCTAGCATAGTGCGCACCGATCGTCAGATGGAAATACACGAGAAGCTCGTACAATTGAAGACGCAGCTGATTCAAATGCAAGCTCCGCAGTGGGAGAGTTCCTACAGCGAGCAGCAGCCTCAAGATCACCAGGCCAAAGTGAAGGCCGTGAAAGAGAAGATCGACACGCTGGAGAAGATGCTGACATCGTCGTGGGCATTGGGACTGACAGATATGATACCCAAGGGCTTTTACTGAATCTTAAGACCGGAATTCCATAGGATACTCGTATGCCGTAGTGCTGACAGTGTTAGTTACTTATTTATCAATACCAACTTGAGAAGTGATAGTCTTTGCGAACATTGCGAACGACAGAGAATAAGGACTGCTCATGGTACCGCGAAACATAAGACTTGTTATGATGGTCCTCGGGACGCTCGTTGAACGAAGAAGAGCAAAAGCTACATATATAACTGTTAGAAGTCGCGGGGCTCAGAAAGCAGAACAAGGGGATGGGAGTATCAATTCACCGCAAGCGTGATGTAATACTACACGTATACATACTAAATACTAGAACAATGAAACACTAAGTACGGCGGTCAGTACAATGAACGACGCCGCAGCGCCACATGAAGCTTGTTCGCTCAACGAAACAACAATAACGACGAAAAACTTCATTCCCGAGAAAAGAACCCAATGGTCAGGCTTCTTCACGCCCCAGCGTCACCAAATCTCTCGAGAAAAGAGTAGGAAGGCGGTAGCTCGTCTCTGAATCCCAGAACCCCACGGCCATCCGACTGTAGGATCCCATGAAGCCGCCAAATCTCCGCTCTCTGTCTAGGGATCTCTTCCTGCGATTGGGATTCGCCATTTAAAGCGGCAGGTATTGCGGGCTCTAGAGCAGCCATTTGGGCACTCGATGCGGCGACGTGTTCCCGCAGCACAACCCGCTTATCCGTCAGCCTTGATGAAACTGAATCAAATAACCAATTGTGGCGTCCAGCGCTACGGCGTGGCTGATCGCGGGAGGCACTGGGAACAACCATATTTTGTTTTATTCTCGGCATAACGGTGGGTCGAGAAAGAAGAAACGGGGATATATGTCGCTGGGCGAGGTCGAGAGCAAGAGGAGAGGCTGATTGGGGCACAGAGGAAACTGGTCCATTGGCAAGTCTCGTCGGAACGGAGTCCCGACACTGTTCTGGCATCATCTCGTTGGGTGACTGACGAGACGACGCATGTTTGTGGCGTTTCCGTAAGAAATAGACGATAGCAAGACAAACGACCAGCGCGATAACCGTCCCTAGGACGGCTCCAACAATGATACCTACTCTGGGTTTCTTCATTTCCGATGTCTCCGTCGGATTTGCAGCTGGAGAGCTTGTTGAACTGGAGATCAGCCTGAGTCAGATTCTAATGAGGATATTAAATAACAGGAGAAACCTTTGGGATGAAGTAGAATCACTGGATATGGTAGTTGGGGCCGAAGTGACCAAGACCTTTGGGTTCCTTCTCCCATTTAAAGTCATAGATCTCAATAAACGTGAGAAAGCGTCAAGAAGAACATTAAAAGACTCGCATACACCGGGGAACCACGAAACACGACTTTTATCGCATATTCTCTGGGGGGAAAAACTTCGTAAGGACGAACTTGGAGAAAGAAGATCCTCGCTGAAGCGACTACATACCCTGGTTCGGGCATTTGTATTTCCTCGACGCCAGATGTTCGTCCATCATCTGGGGTCACGGTGATTGGCCCTTTGCGCTCAGTTCTTCTGCTTCCGTCTCTTCCCACAAGCCAGAAGGTCCCCCCGATCCCCGCTATCTTCAAGCCATTTCACCCGCGCAAATTGGCCTGCAGCGACTGTTCTGTCGATTAATTCCAATGTCAATGCTAAAGCGTAATGGCCATAGACAATTATGAAGCTAGATAAAATGGTAGTTTATAAGTGTGTATGCAGCAGAAGGAACCTACAGAACCGTGTAGTACACTCGAAGGGGAATATTATGTCGACGAGACATGGTTGGAAGAGGTTGGAGAAGAGAAGGTGTGAAAGGTCATGGTAATGATCCCAAAATGCATGGAAGCCATTGATCAGAAAACTGGACAGGACAACTAATTGATATCGTCAATGCAACAAGTCAGGATTGCAGGAAAGATCCGAGTCGCAATTAGTAGGTCGTCCATCGCAGTTGATCGATTCTTCATGGTGAGACCCTACGGCTTCTGCTACTGGCACTCATACTGTCAGTACATGTCAGTTGCCAACTTGATGGGCCCCCTGTGTCGCCTGTGATAGTGCTAGTCTCTCGAGCTCGAAGCCACACCAGTGCCACTGCACTTTAATCGCCTAACTCGGACCGGTATCCGCTGATCGATCAGCATTTGCCACCCAAGCAAGGATTCTTGAAGCAAAGCATTTTTCCGAATCTCACGCTACAACTGAGAGTTTTGCGTTCTCATTCTCCAGAACCTGAAGCTTTAAAGAATGTAGTATTACATAAGTGTTTCCAAGGAGTACCAGTGCTATGGCTAGTAGTACGCGAAACACAAAACCTTTTTCCTCGGTATACTAATGAAATAGCTACATAATGACAACATGCTTGGATCCTGATGCTCAAATTCCTCAAAGTCCCTCACGCTCTAGCATCACTAGTACGTGTCTCTGGAGCAGAGTAGGAAGGTGGCGGCTCATCCGTGAATCCCAGAGCCCAATCCGAGCGTAGGAGGTCGTGAAGCCGACTAATCTCCGCTCTCAGTCTGTGAGTTTCTTGCTGCGACTGGTGCTCACTATCTGCAGATGCAGGAATCTCGCGCTGCAGAGCAGCAACTTGTTCCCGCACTAAAATTTGCCTATCCGTCAGTCTCGACGCAGTCGAATCGAAAGATGAGCTGCTGCGACGTCCAGCACTACATGGCTGGTCAGGGGAGATAGCAGCTTCAGCTGGAATTTCCTTTCTGCTCAGCTGCACTGTGGGTCGGGAAAGAAGAAACGGCGAAAGGCGTAGCTGGCCGAGGCTGCGTGGAAGATTCATTGCTGGCTGGGGAACAGAGGAAGCTGGACGCGTGGAGGGCTCCGTCAGAACACCAACTTCAATGGAATCTTGACGCGTCTTCACAATTCCATTGCGTGACTTCCTTATGTGGCGTCGTCTTAAGAGATAAATGGCAGTGAGACAGACGACCAGAGCGATTAAGGGTCCCAAAACAGACCCGACGATTACGATAGTCTTCGAAATGGAGCTAGAGACCGCAGGAGAGGCGGCTGTTCCTGTCGGGCTCGGGACTTGGCCTTCGAAGGTGAGCTTGTCAAGGGAGTATCCGGCAGAAATGCACTGTATCGTGAGCTCTATGTAAATTTAGAACAAAGGAAAGAGGCGCGGAGAAGCAAGAGGGCCGTACGATCTATGATCTGCTGTGGATACGTCCAATCCGTCGTGTTGACGGCGCTGCCCACGCACTCGAAGCATTCAAAGTAGTCTCCTACAAATTCGCGCACGCAGCATTGGGTAACTGGACATCCATTGTTCTGTTCGTGAAATTCAGTTTGTCACGTCGAATAAAATGAAGAAGGAAAACACACCTCAGCGATAACACCATTCACGTCGCCACACGGCTTCTCACACTCTGGTGGGTAATTGGAGATACCCTGCTGACGCGTGAAGAGCTTGAGACCAGGATAAGCGGCATTCACGATGGCGGCGACGCTGACGGAGATCAGAACGATGGTCTTCATTTTCCCACTTTTTCGTGCTGGAGGCCGGGGTCAAAGAACGGACTTCAAGCAGTGAGCCACACTGACAGCCAGCTGAAAAGAAAAGTCCAAAGAAGAATTCAACATGCCATGATCAGACAGTTCTATCCTGTTTAATCAGAAGACTCGGACATGGTGGATGCTTGGGATGCTTCGGAGGCTGTTCCGACATGTTTCCACGGGCCACGGCCCTTTGACCGCCGGACCAACGATGACCCCTGACGTGGACGACGATGAGCGACGCCTTCGATGAATGAGGGAGACAATGTGTTAACGGAAGCTACGTGAGCTTGCGAACGGCTAGCGTAAGTACTAGATAGACGCGTTTTGTATGACTCACATGTTTGGGCCATCCGGACTGATCGGCATCGGGCGCGCACAGCTCTTTTCGAGTCATGATAGGTCATGATGCGTCCATCCTGGATATCTACCTTATGACATAACATAACATGACATGGTATCCTATGCATAATACTTCCTCCTGAGTCCTCTTGACTAGATTAATTAATCTAGGCTGAAGAGGCTCTGGCATCAAGTGAGGTGCCTGTCGGATGCATTTTCGTCGAAATGACGAAGTCATCGCACGCGCCAGGAGTCGTACAAATGACCTCAGAGACGTAGATGCTTTTTATTTCGGTGCTGCGCCCTAATTCATTGATTTTTGTAGGCAACTCGACACGCTGAGCTTGAAGCTATCGACACCATCTTAACCCCACCCTCACCGACACAGCATTATACGTGACCCCTGTATCATGTGTGCCTCTGCTCTTCGACAGGTGGGATATAAGAGGTTTATTACGGCTGCGGAAACGAGAGATCCGAAGGTTGTGGAAGCGTCCTGGGCGTCAACGAGGCGTACATTTTGATTTGTCACTACTTTCTTGGACGTTTATGTTGTTGCAGGTTGCCTCATCCTACGCATCCTTCTTACAAGGCCAGAGGTGGATTCCTCCGAGAAGAGGCTACCATGATCTTGAGGAGATTCTATGTTACGGAGAACGTCAATGGTATGCCAGCGAGCCTCCCTCAGATCTTCTTGGCTCATATACCTTTCTAGCCCCTGTACCAAAGTCCAAATCGAACAGAGTGCTAAAGACGGAAATCTTGCCTGCCACCCGGTAGGCTGTTTCTTCAAGAAGCCAGCATGCTAGGCATCTACTGCTCCGAGAGATCGTCGCCACCTTTAGGAGGACACGATGTCATCGCTACGCTTGCCCTGCGACAGGAGTCTACGCAGATCCAGTATCTGTCTGTGCGATTGTCAACGATATGGCTGCGCCCCAGTGAGCTTATACAAGGAACTACCTCATCTACTATGATTCTATGCGAATTGCAGTCATCTGTGTCATGGTTTCTCCTCCCTGGGATTTGACTAGGACTTCTTGGTTGTTGCGTTGAGCTTCTTGGACAGGGAGTTTCAGAGGCCCGTCTTCTCAGCACTGGAAAGCTAAACCCCATACATTGGAACCCAGGAAGTACCGAACTGTATAAATTGTGACGGCCCAAGCAGCGTGGATGTAAGTACCTTGACGCCATCATCACGACAGGATATCATCTATACGTCTCATGGTCGTCTACTAGTACTACTCGATGGGACTCCTTGCAGTTGTTATGGTATCCTCCCTTCCCATATCGAGGTCGACCCTCGTGGTGGGCTACTTGAAGATTTGTCTTAGCGCCACAAGACTCATTGTTTGACCAGCGACTGTGCAGGTTTCGTAGCTCTGAATTTGAATCATCTGAGCTTTACGGTGAGTCTTTATGATGTCGCATCGAAAGTCACTACACACAATCCCATGACGCGATATTCTATTTACATAGTGCTCAAAACTGGGGAATGTTTCCGTGTCTCAGCTAGTCCAGCTTCGAAGTGTCTTGCAATTATCTTCATGTTTGTACGAAGTCGTATCACTTTCTGCAAAGTTTGATTATATTGTACATATTGTAGTCCTTTAGTAGTTAACATATAAATGCTTTCCAATTTAATTTAATCAATTTAAGGAGTACTTTGAGTGCTATGCATATGGCTAGTAGTAAGCACACCAAATGCCGAACTTTGCTCACTTTGTTGTCTTTGTTCCTCAATGGAATAGCTACATAACGACACTTTTTTCCTGGCGGCTCATCCATGAATCCCAGAGCCCAATCCGAGCATAGGAGGTCATGAAGCCGACCAATCTCCACTCTCAGTCTGTGAATTTCTTGCTGCAACTCATGTTCGGCATCTGAAGATGCAGGAATCTCGTGCTGCAGAGCAGCTGCTTGCACACTCAATGCGGCGACTTGTTCCCACAAAATAATTTGCCTATCCGACAGTCTCGATGCAGTTGAATCGAAAGATGAGCTGCTGCGACGTCCAGCATCATATGACCAGTCAGGTGAGACAGTAGCTTCAGCTGGAATTTCCTTTCTGCTCAGCTGTACTGTGGGTCAGGGGGAAAGAAACAGTGACAAGTGTCGTTGGCTGAAGCTGCAGGGAAGATTCATTGCTGGTTGGAGCACAGAGAAAGCTGGATGTGTGGAGGGCTCCATCAGAACACCAACTTCAATGGAATCTTGATGCGTCTTCACAATTCTATTGCGTGACTTCCTTATGTGGCGTTATCGTAAGAGATAAATGGCAGCAAGACAAATGACCAGAGCAATTAAGGATCCCAAAACAGATCCAACAAATATGATAGTCTTCAAATTGTTATGGGAAGAGCTGGAGACTGTAGGAGAGGTTTCTGTCAGGCTTGGGAACTCATAATAGGTTCCCGTTGGTTCAGAGGATGGTGGGGTACTGTGGGGTTAGATGAGTAGAAGATTCAATACCACACATGGGGAGAATGTACCTCGACATGTATGTCACACTTTGTGATATAGAGCTGACAGCAGTGTTGGTTGTGCTGGTGTAGGTGCCACTCTTGGTACTAGAAGTATTTCTAGTCAGTACCATTCAGTACATCCCTGGAGAGATGAAGGGCATAACAAATGTTACTTACTCTACAAATATCACGCTTTCTGTGAAAGTAAAAGTAGTTGTTTCAATTTTACTGCACAACCTATTGCATGAAATCTCAAACCACAAAGTAAAAGCAAAGACGAACCTATCCCCCTACTTCATGACAGTAGTGCTAGATGGATGGTGTATAGCAGTAGTAGTGGAATAGGGATATCACTAACACTGAGGTAATTGCAGATGTGCTAGCACCTGATATTTCGAGCTACAATTTGAATGATTGAGTTCAAGTCAATCCATTTATTGGGAGAGACAAACCTTGAAGGCAAGGAAGGAAACAACATCAACATTGTAAGCTCAAAGAATGAGGTGACCAAGATCCTTCCATTGCTTAATGCACTTGGAGACTTCAATCTTGACATGAGCAATCATTAGCAACTTGTAGCCAACGAGTTCAACCCACCATACAATTCTATCACAAACTCCCTGGAAAAAATCTTGGTGAGGGCAAACATGAAGAGAACCTCAGCTGAAAGCTACCCAGATGTACATATTGGAATGTCCTCCCTGCCAAATCTTTGTCCATTGGCTCTGACATCCTGTATCCTAGTCTTTTTAATGTCATCTCTTCTGAGAAGGGAGAATAGTTCAGGATCTCCGTTATCTTGTATCCATCTCTCCCATGCACGTTAACCTGCAGTAACTTGCCTATTGATTAACTCCACCTTGAAGGCCAAAGCAGAATGACTATATATAATAATGGAGCTAAATGCATAGTCAGTTTAGTATTCATTATCCAGCAGAAGAAGCTTACAGAGCTGCATAGTATACTCCACTGCCAAGAGGTATTATCCATCAACGAGACATGGTAGAGAGAGAGCAGCTGGGGAAGTACTGCGAACATCCAGGGATTCATCGAAATCACTCAACAAGATGGAAACACAGGGAAGATCTGCCCACTAGCTTGTCATTGTAGTTTGACAAGAGCACCATGGTTTCAAGATACACAAGATGTATGTTGTGTTTCATTCTGGTAGCTACCAGCACATTGGTGATGAATTGATGATGCATGAGCAGCCCAGCCTTCCATCGTAGTGTGATCTATCCTTAATGGTGAGACCCTACAGCTTCTGCTACCATCACACCACTGAGATGTATATGCACTGTGTGCAGTTAGTTAATTGTGAAGTTCGTGACACTATCTAATCTTGTAGTTTGGAAGTCGAGATGATTCTCGAGTTAGGTAGTGGGTGTAAGACAGGACAGTTCCAGCAGGAATATGATTATTTTTTTTTGCTTGTTGATAGAAACATAAAGATACAACGATGTCGATGAAGATCACGCACATCATACTTGGTTCGAGTTGCCGAATCCAGACCGATATCCGATGACACATCTGGGATCCATTCTCTAACTCATAGAGCATACGACTTACTATTATCATGCTACAAAAAGACATGGCCTCTCTTTCTCCAGCGCCTGAAGATACATTAGCAGCTGGGCCCTCGAAGATCTCGCATCCTGAACCTACTCATGACAATGAACAGGAAAATGGAGACGTAGAACAGCAGCAGGATGAAAATATTCCTGAAGGAATGGATCCAGAAGGATTCTCCGGTCCCAAAGAAACGATCTTAAAACCACTGACTCCTGAAGCGCTCGCTGCGTTCAAAGCAGCGCAAGAGCGCGCAGGGGTCATTTATATCTCCAGGATACCTCCAGGGATGCGCCCGACGAAGGTCAGACATCTTATGAGCCAGTATGGAGAAGTAGGGAGGGTGTATCTGCAGCAGGAAGGTACGTATTACCCCCTACGTTTCGGGAGGATACTAAGAACCAGATTACTAGATGCAAAACGGGCGTATTTACGGAAAAAATACACGACTACAAAGAAACCTCATTTCACGGAGGGTTGGGTTGAATTCAAGGATAAGAAAGTGGCTAGAAGTGTGGCAGAGATGCTGAACGCTCAGCCTATCGGCGGAAAGAAGGGAACGAGGTGGAGGGATGACGTTTGGACGATGAAATACTTGCCAAAGTTCAAGTGGAACATGCTCACGGAACAAGTCGGTAAGGGCCTTGTCTTGTCGCTGAAACTAGTCCTCCAAGCTAATGCGTCTGTGATATCTTAGCCCACGAAGCTGCGATCCATACCGCCAAGCTGCGCATCGAGCTGTCTCAGTCCAAGGCCGAGCAGCAGGACTATCTCAAGAACGTGGAGCTTGCGCGCGTGTTGAACAAGCGGGCCGAAAAGAAGAAGGGGAAAGGCGAGGAGCTCAAGTATACTCCAGCGCCGAAGAAACGGCCTGCGGAAGGAGAGAGTTCTGAGAAGAAGAAGAAACCGCGGACATCTACAGCCGCAGATGACCGTGGGCTTGGTAGCGTATTAGGGAGTGTATTCTGATGCTTCTCTTTAATGCATCTCACGTCCTGCAGCTGCAGGGTCTATCTACGCATTATGTTGTGACGCTCAGAGTGCAAGACAAGGATCCGACGAGGCCTACATTGCTCCTGGTAGGTCAGCGTGTCCTTAGACTGAGGATTTGTTTTCTAATCGTTGGACAACCCTGACGTGAATCTTGGTCTCCAAAAAATGCCTCGCTCGTCTCGTAATCAATCACAAGTCTGGTGGAGCTGGTACGTGTCCAGCAGGGCCTCCGAAAAATCCCTCAAATGATCGGCCAACAAAGCTTGCGCTATTTTTTGGAGACCAAAGGGGCCTGAGGGGTATAAAGGGCGGGTATGCATCGACTCGAAGACAAAATCAAACCAGCCGACCCCCCATAAATCGAGCGTTTTATCCCCAGCCACAATGGTAAGCCCGTCTTATTTTCTAGCAAACTTGAGACTGATACTGCCAGTCCAGACTACTTCAGAGACTGTTGCTACCAAATGCGCTTGCGGAAACACTGAATGCACTGACGCCGGGTATGTTGTTTTGTTCCCTTCCATTGCCAGGGATCGTCATGACTGATGATGATGAACAGATGTGTGTGCAAGGCCGGAGAGTGCTGCAGCTGCAATGCCAACGAGTGCAAGTGCTGCAACTGCGTGTCGGCAGAGTGCAAGTGTTAGAAGATAATGGCCTACCCTTATACGTGGACTGAGAGTGTAATTTGAGCAATCTGCATGTCTAACTGATGTGGCGTACGAGAATCGGACATTGAATTTCAGTAGTAACTAGTTTGATAAATATCGTGAATCCCTCGGATCGAACTTGCATTTCTGTGCGAACAATAAGCTACAAAGAAAAGCAAGAGCAGGAATATAGAAGCTTATAGAAGGAACAAAGGAAAGGATGTTGCGCACGGACCCAGAGTCGGCAAATTGAAGCGCCGCCCCAAGCTGGTCGGCAAGTGTGACTTAGTGACGAGGCTTGTGGGTTCATTGCGAACCACATCTGAGCGTGTCAAAGGACGAGCGCAGACCCTGTCCGCATCGTCTACGCAGTGTGTGTATCGTGATCTTCGAAGAGGTCTGTGCTTCACTATGCTCGACCTCTCTCCATCGCAGGCTCTGATCAGCCGTTTCTGTAACTTTTGCTCTTTCTCTTTTCATTCTCAGTACTCTTTGCTTTCTACAATATTTCCTTAAAAAAGGGCTCGCGACAAAAGAATCCAAAAGGATTACAATAATGTCTTACTCGACCTACCCGCCCCCTCCCCGTCATTCTGGTTCCAGGTCGCCTTCTCGCGCTGCTTACCCACCTAGACCGCCCTTTTCCGAGGCTGGTTACCCCTCGGACAATTATCGACAGGATAGACCAGACTGGGAACATTACGATAGAGAGAGAGCGTATTATGACAGGTTCGACTACGGTCGTCGCGGGAGAAGTCGTAGTCCGCCATTGGATGAAGGTCAGCCACTCAGTACACGTAATCTCTTTATTGTGCTAACTCTATGAACAGCCAGTAGGAAGCGCCGCAGGTCTATGTCGCCATACGACCGAGAACGATACGACCCACGACCACGCTACGACGACTACGGTTCGCGCCTCCTCTTTGATCTTCTTGCCTTTGTTTGTGCGATATTTAATATGACCCTTTGAATAGATGTTCATGGGCGGTACGGGTATTCACCACCTGGCGGCCGTGGTCGTGGAGGTGCATACGCTGGACGACGGCCCCCGCTAGACCCACACACGTTCGACTATCCCGCATCGTTAAAGGCCTTCGCAGAATGGTTCCGATACTACTACCCCCAGCAAGCTATCGACGAGGACAACGCCGACAAAGCCGCCGAAGCAGAGGCCGCCGACGGCACCAAACCGCGCAATGGGATTCGTGCTAGGTGGGAGAAGTACAAGAAGGACTTTGCTGCTGCTCAGGTGAATATTTTTTCACAGTTTATCTCTACCTCTTTGTTGTATGATCTTCATTGGCTGAATCGTACTGTACTGTAGCTTCAAACGATGTTTGACCATCACAGGAAGTCCCCCTGGTTCGCGGAAAAGTACGACCCCGCTCCTGAGTTCGAAAAGCTCCGGATGAGGGTAAGAAAGGTCGGCTGGAGGGATCGTACTCAGGCGTTCTTGAATGACCTGGAACTTGGAAAGTTTGACCCGGAACAGAATGAAAACTCATCTGAAGAACCTGTCTCCCTTGTTAAGGAAGAGGCCAATGGGGATGACGTTAAAGTCGAGGATGATATGCAGTTTAACGTTGATGCGGACGAGGATGACACAAGGGGTAGTGGGGATGCGAATGGGAAAGGCCCTACTGGGGACAAGAGGGCCAATCGGGGTGAGGAGGTTTCAGTCCAACCTGAGGGCAACCAGGTCATGATCAGGACAATTCCGCCTGATATTGGTCGGATTAAGCTTGAGGATGTAAGTCTGCTTTCTGTGTCTTCCGATGAAGTCTGTTCGTTAATAGAAGTGAGCAGGCGTGTAGTAAGATCCAGGGATACATGTACCTGGCGCTAGGGGATCCACTCCAGAAGCGCAGTTATTACCGTGCGGGATGGCTCAAGTTCAAGGAAGACGCAGATATGGCCGCTGTAATGGCTGAGCTCACTGACAAGAAGGTACGCGTCTTCACGTTCACATTCGAGAAGTGTTCTCAAAATGGTTCAGATCGAGGGCTTCAAGCTGCATGTATCGCACAACACTCGGCCTTTCATTAACCGTATCCGGTATGCGCCCGAAGTCGCCAGCAAGCCTGACCGGTTAGAGAAAGACCTAGCGAACGTAAAGATTTTGGCAGGGATACTGGAAACGCAGGCGGCTACGTTGCGCAAGTTCAAGCCCGACATCAAGAAGGATGAAATGAAACCTGAAGGCGATGCGGATGCGGATGTAGCTATGGAAGAAGCTTTGAATGGCGAAGAGGAGGAGGATGCGGAGCCGAGCGAGAAAGGAAGTGAAGCGGTCGAGAGGAGGGTTGAGAAGATTCTAGCGGATATGCGAGAGCAAGGGCTGGTGGATGTCAATGATGAGAAGAGTTATGGTCTAAAAAAGGTGTGGAGTCTGCTTTCCCTTTTTTTTCGTTGTTAATGCTTGAACAGACAACGGTGGCACTGGACTTGTACATCGCGTACCTTCGAGCGGCATATCACACGTGCTACTACTGCTGTGTCGTTACCGATCACGTTGAAGAATTGCATAGGAAGTGTGTGAAGCATGTTAGGAAACCTCTTTCGAAGGCTCTTATCCAAGAACTGAAGGCTGCGGAGGCGGAGGCGGAGAGGAAAAGAGAAGAACAGCAACAGCAACAGCAAGATAACGACCAGCTGATTGGTGAGAATGGCAAGGACAAAGATAAGGAAACGAAGAAGGAAGGGCCTAGGGATTGGAAGAGAAATGGTGCGTGGGATTTGACCCCGTTTACATGACATGATTTATTCATGAACGTTTAGACGAGCGATGGGTTGAGTGGCTGGACTCGAAGGTCGCTTTGCTGATCAATCGGGACGGCGTTGATCCTCGAGACTACGGAGGGAAGAGCTATGATGAGTACGTGATAAGCGAGCGCTGCTATAGCTTCCGGCTGATGTTTTCGTTGTTCTCAGAGAGCTCAGTAAAGCAGTAGATCCCTTTGTGAAGCAGGAAGACGAAGGGAAGTTCCGTTGTAAAGCTTGCCTCAAATTATTCAAGGCCACGTCTTTCGTTGAAAAACACATCGCCAATAAACATCCAGAACATGTTAAAGGATTGGAAGAGGTAGGTTATTTACTGCCCGCCTTAAGGCCGCACCTGATCAAGATTCCGTAATAGATTCCATACTTCAACTTTGCTCTTGACCCACACCGGATTCAACCCTTCACCCATCCCCCGCCAGCCATAGGCAACAACAACAATCAAGCCCCTCCGCAAGCGTATGGTGTTCAAGGTCCTGCCCACCGTGACGGTTATCATGATCGGTTTGATTCGCGAAACGGCGGCGGCGGTGGTGGTGGCGGCTACGGTTACTATGCACCTCCTCCCTTATACCGCGATGAATATCACCATCCGGGTGGGTATCATCCTCCTCCACGACGCGATGAGACCACGACCGCTCGGAGATTGAGTGACCGTATTACCGGTTTTGCCGATCTTCCGGCCAACGCGGGTCTCCCGCCTAAACCCCCTGCGAGTCTGTTAGACGCGCCTCTGAGTAGCGGGAACCCTCGGAGCAAGCCTGCTGGACGCAGTGGTCAAAGTATCAGCGGTCCCCCGCCACCTCCCCCACCAGATGCGAAGGAAGATCCCCGTGCCGCCGCTGGAAAGAGGGTCAGCTATCATGACATGGATCTGGTAGCTGAGGTACGTTCTTGTTTTCACATATTGTCCTCCAAATGCTAAACAGTGATTCCTCTTTTCGTAGGGCGATGTCGAGTTGTCTTACTGATATGATAACGGTGTTATCTCGCTGTTTCTTTTTGGGACGCGCACGCAGATGCTTTGTTATGTTGACAGACATGTATTTTTTTGAATTACTATTATTTTTACTTCGCTCTATTTCGCCCTGTTCATTCGAAAACGATTCGAGTATGCGAGTTTATTTTTAAGTACATTCTGTTTGGTGCCATTTGGAGTCGAAGACATTAGCGTGATCGTCGTATCTTCTGTGGATCCACCGTCACGTCGGTGGCGACCACGACGAGCCCCCAAGCTCGGACTTTTATTCTTTTTTCTCTCATTCTTCTGTACCACTATTGCCATTCATCTATCCGAGCGGCTACCCCAAGTGCCGTTCTTTTGGTGCTGTAATTATGAACGCCGTCGCAGCACTAAGTCCTCCGGCACTTCGACCTAGGGAGGGCAGAAATGGAAATTCTGGTACTGTAATGCTGCCACTACCTGGTCCTTCCATGGAGAACAAGTTCAGCATGACATGGACATCAGATTCCGGACAGACAGTATCCTTTCCAGCTCCTGATTGTGTTAGGCAGTCCCCTAAAGCGTCCACTGCCTCCCTAGAAGAAGAAGAGGACGATGTTATGCTGCAGGACAACGACAAAACACCTGAAGACCCGAAAACTCCAACAAGACCATCTAGGGCTCCTGCCATTCCTTCTTCGTCTCACCCACCACTACCCCGCGCTTTCTCTATGCCTCTACCATCTCAGCTCGAAAATCCGCATCGGAAAAGTGAGCTATCCGTTCCGATGGATCCCCATGCTAGCCAGCCATCGACACCAGAAGTAGCTCAGTTCCGGGAGCTCGCATTAGAACTTGCGGACTCTGTGCAGATGGTCATTCAGACACTTGTTCAGATATCTCCATCCCAGATTCTGGATCCAGCAAAGGAACAGGTCTCTCCGTTCGCACTCTCTATCCCAACCCCATCCATGTCAGCAATGTTCACTGCCATGAAGAACATAAACTACATTTCCGCTAACATGACGACATTCTCTTCGAGCTATCGTGAAGAAGAGTCGCCTTTTGTGCAGAATGACTTCGACATTGGGGAGCTGCTACAAAGCTCGGGGGATGCCCTAAGCGGGGCTGCAGCTACGGCCGGAGTAGAGCTTGTTCTTTATCATGGGGATGTGGATCTGAAACACATGTGGGTGAAGGGAGACGAGAGTGGGATCTCATATGCTCTCTTACATGTGCGTGGTCGACCCGCTCCTCAAGTCCTGTGTTTAATAAATTTGTGCAGATTGTTCGGCAAATATTACGAACGTCGCACCCCGGAGACTCCCTCGAGATTGGACTGCTGGTGTCTTCTGACCCGGCGCCTCCTCGTAGTGCTTCCTCGTCATCCCTATCCGAAGGCTCAATGGGCTCAATTTCACCACCCCTAGCTCTAGGATCAAATCTTCATTGCGCCATCGAAATAACCCATAACTTCACGGCTTTCCACGACGCAGAAGAGGCAACTCTACGTAGGCCGTCACCTTCATTCTCAGTTCCCCTACTCCCCCGGCTTCTAGCCAAGGCGGGAGCTAAGCTGGATACCAGAATGCCTGCCTCAGAGTCGCGGCGCACATGCGTATTGTCGTTTGTCTTGTCACGAGGCTTCGCTCCTCCAGCGTCCCCGCCAGCTGACGAACGATCGACAGTAGAGCCCAGCATGAACGCTCTGAAGCATTTCTCGGAGGAGCTACGCGGTAAGAAGGCGACGCTCTATGCTAGCTCCAGCGGCGCGTTTGCTCGTCATTTGACGAGCTACCTTACGGCATGGGGAATGGACGTGAGCCATGTTTCTGATGGGATGCCTGACGGTCAGGGCGAGGCTGTAACTAGCCCTACAAGCATTTTGAAGGATTCTGATTCTGGCGAGGACGCACGCAAATCATCAGCCACGCCACAGCCTCGTATTCCACCGCCGCCGCCGCAGGACGTGTCCTTTATTTTTGTCGACGATGATGTGATGGTACTTGGCGAGCGGCTGCGAACACTCCGGCGGGATGTAATGCCTGCACCCTCTTTAACACGACCACCTCTTTTACATCGTACCGTCTCAACTTCACATGTTGCTCGCGCCAACGGTGTTCCCATCTCCGAGTTTCCTAGTGGTTCTGCGGCTGTTATCGTACACTTCACTTCACTTTCCAACTTCAAGAGTGTCAAAAGCGTTGTTAGTTCAGTGGTGACTGCTCAAACAGGGGTCTTTCCTGAGATCATGATCATTCCTAAACCCGCGGGCCCTCGAAGGTTGCTGACGGCACTCCACACCGCGATCACAAAGCCAGCCGTCGACCCATCTTTCTCTCCCATCGTTACATCCCCAGGTGCGGCTGGATTAAACAGCAATACCGGCTCCTTCTTCCCCCCACAAACGAGCGCTACCAGTACCCCGACGAAATCCTCTCCCCTTCCACATCGGCCCTCAGGCTCACGATCCAACTCTGACGGCTCAGTAAGGTCAATCCACAGCGTCATCGATTCTGCATCCCGAATACCGCCGTCTCCATTGGGTGTAGTGGACCAGGAGTTCTTCACGCCAACGGCGGTGAAGCTCGAAGAAAAGAAGAAAGTAGGATCGAACCTCTCTGCCGGTGTTATGGTGGAGGTCACGAAGGGGCAACCTGAAGGGCTGTATTTTCAAGTTGACCGATCGAGTAAGGCGGGGAGTGTAAGACCGCAGATGAGCCGGTCAATGTCGAAGGGTCTACGGTCCACTTCGTCTTCTGGCCCACAAGAATTTTTGAGGAGGCCTCCGATGAGGAAGAGACAGACGTCGAATTCGTCGAGTGGGCTGTCGAGTCCGGTGAGGGAAGTGCAGAAGAGTCCGAGCCTGGTTCCGCCTATCAGTGTGTTGATTGTAGAGGGTAAGTTTCGGAGACGATTCTTTCAAGAATATTTGCTAAAGCTTTCATGGTAGACAACCCTATCAACCAAACAATTCTGTCAGTCTTCATGAGGAAGAAGCATATCAAATATGATGTGGCGAACGATGGGAAGACGGCGGTAGAGAAGTGGAAGACTGGGGACTTCCATCTGATCCTGGTATGGCGCCCGTTGTATGTTGAAATCAGTTACTGAATCGCTTAATAGATGGATATTCAAATGCCTATCATGGATGGTAAGAAGGCCACCAGCATCATCAGGCAGATAGAAGCGGAGAGGGACTCTCTTATGAAGGAGACCGATGACCTTCTTTATGGGACGCCTTCTTCCCAAAGATCATCAACCCCAGGAGCTCAGCCTCCAACACCATACCGGCCGCATGTCATCATTCTGGCACTGACGGCGTCGTCGTGGCAGGAGGATCGTGTATCGGCTTTAGCCGCTGGATGCGATGATTTTCTGACAAAACCGATTTCGATGTCCTGGTTGGAGAAAAAGCTATTGGAGTGGGGGTCGATGCAGGCATTGAGGATGTGGGGGACGCCAGAGCCTGTGCGGACGAGTGAGGAGGTTATGGCAGCCGCTGCGATACGGTCACAGGTGGCCAATGCACAGACAGTGGCTAACGCGTTGACGCTGCCGCCAAAGGCGAGAAGCCGGAGCAGGACACCGTCGCCTGGGAGGTCTGCGCCTCCTGTGACAGCTGCTTCGTCAACATTTTGGAGCGATGGCCCGGAGACGCCATTCATACCGGCGAAACCAGCCAGGAAGGATTCTGGCGGTGAGTCATTTGAGCAGGTTTGACCTTGGATCGCCATGCTAACCACGGGTTGGTTATAGATGGTGAGTAATGTCGTTTTAGCTGGTAATCTTATTGATTAGGATTCGCAGACTCTACCCCAGGAGCTCGGCCAAATCGAGGGCCGAATGGCTTTTCCCATGGGCACCTACACGCTAACATGGATGAGAACCCTTCGCCGCCAACGCTTCATTGACGGGAGTGGGTAGCCTTCGCCTTCATGATGGCGTGGTGCGCGGCTCCTATAGCGTACCCTCTGCTGATGAAGGCTACCGCTCGGTGAGATTGATTTGTACTGCCGCACTGGTTGCATATATGATTATGTACATGACTTGGATGATATACACGCGGTACGCCATACACGACGAGGGCCTCTCATTTTGGGTTTATGACATTTCAATTCCCCTTTTCTCTGCAATTTATATCAGTTACTAGTATATGTAGTAGTAGTCGTATGATAGTCTCGTTTTCATTGTTATTGTCTTGAGTATTAGCATTTACAGCATTCCTGATACACATGTCATTGTTCCTTCCAAGCTAGCCACTCCTGATCACTGGAAGGCATCCCAAGGAAGATCAGCCACTGGCTGAGCGATCACTAGCATTGACTGGACTGGCACCATCTCTCCTGCGCGTTCTTACGCGTTTCGCCAACGATGATGATATAATAAGTTGACCAGTTGCACTGCAGAAGAGTCCGAATATGGTTCTGCCAATCAATGTGCAGTGAATCTTGATTGTGAAGGTAAATGTTTCCGAGATGATTCTCTCTAGGCTGTGTAGCTAATGCTGTTTCGTAGATATGCAGGCGATTTTGTTAACCTTTTCGAGCAAGAAGCACATCTGATATGATGTGGCGAGCGATGGTAAGACGGCAATAGAGAAGACTGGCCCGGACTTCCATATAATCCTGAGTCAAGTAGGGGTCGCCTATCAAGTATCGAAACCAGTTACTGAACAGCCTGGTTAGATGGGCAATGAAATGCCACCCTAGACTACCCTAGAGCATGATCGTCAAACAGAGAGAGAGGGTCTCAGGGAGACGAAGCAAAGTCCCTGCAAAGATCATCAGCCCCAAGAGCTCAGCTAGATATGGAAAGTAAAGCCCTGGAAATGGTTTTCAGAGCAAAAAGCTAAAAACACATCCCATTGTACTTGGTATGTATGAGTCGGCGGGTTAGCCGCTGATTGGCCGAAGGTCGGCGATTCGGCGATCAGTGATCGTGGTGGCCTGGAATGCATGTAGGTGGATCTTCCTTCCCTTTCACCACCATCATCTCTGCGCGTTCTGAGGCTTTTATCGTCGTCGCCATCGACGACAACGAGAATGTTGCTACAGCCTGACCAGAAGGTAACAAATATCCATCAACTTCTGAACCCTCATCCTCAACAAGCGGGTTCCTCGAATCAACATGTGGGGCCCACAGTGCACTACGGCAATCCCAGCTCTCATAATCCATCCCCTTACTCAGTCCACGATTCTGGGAGGAGGAATTCAGGTCCTAATGGCGTGCATGCCCAGTATCTACCTCCATACATGCCGGCAGAACAGCCGTATTACTACGGTCACCCTCCCCGCCTGGACCCTTCTCGCCCTCAGAATAGCTCTACGTCCGACTTTCCTAGACACCATCCACCCTGGTCCGAGCAACAAGCACATTCTTTCCCGCATCCGCACAACTACGCCACAATGTCCCATCCGTCCTGGTGAGCACCGCACCTTTTCCGCAGGAGAGGCCAGGTGTGTGTGTGTCCATTGCTTTGGATGTTCGTGTCTTTACCCTTCCCTTCTCAGTGTTTCCAGAGAACTATCTCCCGCAACACCAAGGCCGAGCAAACGGGTATCAACCAACATTTTTCTCCAACGGACTATCCGTAGATCATTATCGTCAAGCCCACGAGGATTATGACCTTGCTCCAGAAAGAGCTTCTGGTACGTGTTTTCCTTAGATCACTGACCACGTTGTTCACGCTGCTATGTAACTAAGAGTATCAAACGACGGAACGAGCCTCCGTTAGGCTTGCCTCATGCAATTCTATCCCTCGCGTAGAGCCCCGCTCTACATCGCAGCCAGCGCCTGCTGGCCCCGAGTCTCAACAGCGCAACTCTCGAAAGCGCTCTCTCCCAGACTCAGACGAAGGAAAGGCGCCTAAGAAAGCCAAGAAACAACGAAAGACTGCCGATGGCCCTGGTATGTGTATCTATACCAATTTGACCGTCGGTTTACCTCTGCGGTAAGGCACGACCCGCAGCAAACGTGGATTCAACTCTCAAAAGCGTTCAGAAACTGCACAGTTTCATGCCCAAAACGGTAAGCTCTCCCGTGGATCATATGTCGAGATTATCGTGGCGCTGACGGAGGAACTCCTTATCAGAAGTGTGGGATACAGCTGTGGAGTATTCGCAAGGTTCCCAGAAAGATGGTGAGTTCCCACAGCTTCGTTTGCTTCCGGCTTGCCGTCTGATGCTCCGTTAAGCGCCCATGACGTTGGACTGTTCAAATGGACAGAGCGTAAACGGAGATAAGGTGAAGTTAAAGCCAGAGATACAGACTGCGCGATGCATGTCGAACAGATACAAGAACGAGGATTTCCCCCGCTGCGTGTCGTGCACCCGACGATGGGCGGGCGATACATGCCGGTTCCAGGGCATCCGATTCTTTTTGCGAGACACGAAAGGGGAGATAATGGGGATCAGCTTTCTCGAGATGAAGCAGGAGCACGAGGAGAAGATGCAGTACCCGAAAAAGTGGAATATTAAGTTGACGCCAGAGCACGTAATGAGTATCAAGGTACGTGTCCTTACCCTCACGCGCAGCCGAAGATTGACTTTGGGTACGCAGCGGACGACGGCAAAGGCCCTTCTCCCTACACTTCATGGAGAGCTGCGTCACTGTCAACAAACTGGTGTGATTTGCAGACCAAGAGAAAGCGAAGTTCGTGCAACATGTGGTCAGTCTGGTTTCTCTCCTTAGTCGTAACGTCTCATTTTAAGTTTGTTCTGTGTGTAGATACCTGTATGACGTCGTTGTTCTGCACCACTTGGATGTGCAGGATATGCGGTCGGGAGGCATGTCCAGATTGCTTCGAGAGAGTTAAAGAGATGACGAACGGCCTTCCTGGTGCTCGCGAAGTAGAGAACGTTTCACTCGACATTTCGGACGACCAGTCCAATCCATTCTTTCTCAGCTGTAACCGTCGAAAAGACCACACAGCGAAGGACTTCTCTCCGGTTTCGAGATTCACCAGAGACGCGCTGCAGGATGCTATCAGGGATATGACGGCACTAGTCGACGAGCAGGATACGACAGTTACCCCTGGGATGTCGTCACTTGCTGGTGGTAGTGGGCTTCATCTCCCTACTAGTGAGATAACCACGGAGATTCCGGCCCCTCTACCTGCGACAGACAGCGCCGATGGCATCCCTTACTACCCCATTCGGCGGTTCAAGCTCGAGGAGCTCACCGAAGAAGTTTTCAAGGACATTTGGGCTCTCGGTGAACCGCTGCTCGTCGAGAATGTAACCCAGAACAGGTTCGAACATCCATGGAACCCAGCGTGGTTCATCGACATGTACGCTCATCAGCAAGTTGTCATAACCGACTGCCAGGATGAAACAAACAAGAAGATGTCGGTCAAGGAGTTCTTTTCCCAGTTCGGCTGCTACGAAAATCGGACGGGATGCGGAAAGCTGAAGGATTGGCCACCATCGACAGACTTCAAAACCGCGTTCCCCGAACTGTACAAGGACTTCAGCGAGAACGTTCCCATGCCGAATTATGTGAGGAGGGACGGTGCTATGAATGTGTCCTCACATTTTCCGACTAATACTGTTGCTCCCGATCTGGGTATGTTCCGGTATTTCTGTCTACTGCTTACCCATAACTGGCACCACTTCCCCTCTTCTAGGACCGAAGATGTACAACGCGATGGCAAACAACGAAGACGAGGGGAGCCATGGGTCCACCAAACTTCATATGGACATGGCCGACGCCTTGAATATCATGACGTTTGCGGCACCCAAACCCGATGGCACGGAGGGCTGCGCAGCTTGGGACTTGTACCGGTCCCAGGATAGCGACAAGATTCGGAAATTCGTGAGAACGAAGCCGAGATTCTCCGGGAAGTACTCGCAGGACCCAATCCACAGCCAACAGTTCTACTTTGACAGGTCGACGAGGGAGGAGCTGTTCAAGGAGCTCGGCGTCATCAGTTATAGGGTGTATCAGAAGCCTGGGGAGGCGATCTTCATCCCGGCTGGCTGTGCTCACCAGGTGTGCAACCTATCGGATTGCATGAAGATCGCAATCGATTTTGTCAGCCCGGAGAATATCTCTCGTTGCGAGAGGTTGACGAGCGAGTTCAGGGAGCAGAATACGACTCGTGCCTGGAAGGAGGACGTCCTGCAGCTAAGAACGATGATGTGGTTCGCGTGGTTGTCATGTTCGCAGCTGGAGAAGGAGAAGAAGAAAGAGATGGCTAGTAGCGTATGAGGTTTCTTGAAACTTTTTTGACCTTCTGTCTGTGTCAGACATGCACACTTTCTACTTCTTTCTTGGCTCTTCTGTATAACAACCAACTTCTAGCACAACGGATTTGAAACAATATGATCATATTTCGCGTTGAAATGGTGATGTGGCGAAGAACTGTGCGGCGTATATCAGAGTTTCAGCGAAGAAAGACATTGGATTGGAGAATACCGACGACATTCTTCCCAGTGATAGGTGTATGTTCAGTGTCCTAACATACTTACTGTAGCACTGTAGCAATGGCAGTACGTGTGGGCAAACGTGATAGCGAAATGCCCTGAACCGCCTCACTCAATCAGCGGTTCAAAGACAAGACGTACCGAGGAAAACATTGAGCATCGTTACACTTCGGTCTTCCAGACGAATTCGGTATGAGATGGATTGGCCCTACCAAGGTCATACAAGTACTGATGATCGGTAAGCTTTCGCTTCATCGTCTAAGATGGTGTAGTTTACATAAAAATATCGACTATGATTAGCATGGTCCACCTACATGCACATGGTATCTAAGTAGTCAGAACAAGCTCTTTCACAAACCTCCACTTATCGCACTCGGTCTTGGCCATCCGGTAACGAGCGGAGGGCTGATGAGCAAATCTAGGGGAGTTCCAAATCTCAAGATTGCTGTATTTCTCTGGCTTCGCTGGTTCAAAGGCACAAAGAGGTTTCAATGGTTTTTCTATGATTGGGGCGTCGAGTTCCACACCATGACCTCGCGCTCCGGTGTCAGTTGCCTCTGATAAGTAGAGGAATTCCAGATGAGGAAGGTCTTCTACAAGGCATAGGAGGATAATGTGTAACCAGCAGGTTAGTATTTGCTATCGCAGAAAGCTGGCAGGGCTTACAACAGGGTTGGATGTAGGATCATATGGGACAAATTCAGTCCGTCGGTTGAAGTCTATCGAAAGCCTAAGCAAGACAAGCTGCGTGCATTGGGAGATCACAGGTCCATAGAATGGTCTGAGACACCACGCTCCTGCGACCAGACGTCCTCCAAATGCACGTATTTCGGATGATCCTGCCCAATTTTCCATCTGAAGGCTAAGGGTCAAACAAAATAAAGGATACAACAACGAAAGAACTCACTCTAGAGAGCGCAAGGATGTCAGTGATTTAAGTGCTTGAGCCAAAGAAGTCTCAAGCTCTCGCCTTTCCTCGCTCTCAGGAAAATATCTGTGACCCTTCGCGGATATTGATTCAGTGCGCTCATATCGGACGCGACGCGTTCGAACATGTCTGGATACGCTTGTTTCTCCCGTGGCAAGAGCCTTCACAAGGGATGTCGAAGGAAGGTCCCTTTCTAAGTAAAGATTGAGTTTAGAAAAGAGGGTAGGGGAGGTAGCTTCGTCGAAGCAGGAAGAGACTGCGCGAAGATGTTTCAGATCGATGAGTCCCTGATAAGATATCACAGGTAATTGAAGAAAACAACTTGAATGTACTGATGGGCTTACCAGATACGAAGATATTTCATTAACTAGATCTAGAGAAAGGTTCATGACGAAGGATGGGGGGCTAAATCAAAAGGGTAGTATGATGAAGGAACAACGAGCCTTTAGACACTTTAAGTATACGGTCATGTTGCGGCGGTGCTTGGGATCGAGTCAGTACTTCCTTGGATAATGCCGCGCTAGAGCGATACACTTACAAGCGGGAGTTGCCATCATGGAGTTGCTGATGCAGTTTATAGATAGATGAATACGTGGGAAGATGTTTCAATTACTTTCTTATGCCTATCGGAAATGAGCATTGGCGAGGACTCTTGAGCGTTGCGATGCCAAGAAGGAGGTGATGACTAAAACGGGACTATCACGATTCAAATTCAGACGATGGCATCAACCAATTAATCACGTTTGCCGCCGCCGCCTCAAATCATCAGCCTCACCATTTGCTCACACAAAAGTGGATCGAACATATTCCTCTTACTCACCTCGTCCTGCTTTTTAAATGGATCCAGACTGAGCCAATTATCACAATGGATAGATAGATACTTTGATGGACATTATACGTTTTTCGCAAATTTTCATATGACCGTAACCGGGTCCAGGTATGGAATGCAGAGCTCCTTTACAGTAGGGGTCACTCGTAAATCAAGTCCACGGCTCCCATAGTCCTATAAGCCCGGCAATGGGGCCCATCTCATCGATCCTGGATCGAGGACGAGCTGCACTATGAAAGGGGCCGACGCGCATGATCCCAGAAACAAGTACACGGGAAGCCGTTGTTAACCACGATCGCCCAGCATTCTCGAACATGGTCTTCAGAAAGTATGTTTTTCCTCCCGGGGGTATAGATAGGGGTCGGTTCCGGTTTGACAGTGCAAAGAGATGCCTGCAGGACTAAACTTCCAGAATGTCTCTTCGTCGTCAAGCTGTAAGAAGGTGATATGTGATTTTCGGATACGACGGACGAGGAGGTCGATGGCATGGTATGCCATCACTAATCAGTTGTGGAGCAATAGCATAGATTAAGTAACATTGAAAGGGAGTACTAGAAGAAAAGCCGTGATACGTACCAATACCAGGAGAGGAGGCGACGGGGATTCCTAGACTACCGTAGGGGTCATAGGCGATTTCTTCGAGCATCTCACGATTGGTAGCGAGATGTTTCTCAATCCTTGCATTGCGGGCATCCGGATCATGGAAGGGATAGCGTGCTGCGATGTCGAGAATGCTATTCCTAGCACCCGATGGAGTTTCGCTGAAAGAGATATGTTAGATTCTGAGTGCATTTTCTTCTGTCGCGGAGGCAAATGACTGTCCCAAGAAGAGTGTATGGAGCCGACTGAACGTTTTCCACTTGTGAGTGGACATGGGAGGCTAGAAAAAATCTGTCTCATTTTAGCCATACCATCGCCGCATCCCCTATATTCTGGAGTGTGGCGTAAACATTATAGGATGGACATCTGTATAGTACTCTTATGAGTCGTTCCCGAAGAGATAAGTAGATAGTATCGACAGAGAAATTACAAGACAGAAGCTCTGTAAGTATACAAGACACTAGGGCTCGGACTTTTTCTTTTTCTTTTTCGGTGAAGAATCACTTGCTTGGGCGGCAGCAGCCTTCTCAGCCTTCCTCGCGTTCCGTTCCTCTTCAGTTTCCTCCTGTTTCGAACCACGTGTCAGTTTATCATTCCTCACCGAAGACGAACTGTAGCTCACCTTGGGCTCCTCTTCCTGAGCGTCTCCATTTGCAGCGCTCTCTCTCCGCTTCCTCTTTTTATCCTTCTTCTGCTTCTTCTCTCCTGCAGGCTCTTTGTCAACTTCCATGGCATCGCCTTCCTCCTGCTCTTTCTCCTTTTCCGCTCTCCTCTTGGCTTTCTTTTCCTCCTTAGCCCTCTTCTTCTCCTCCTTCACGTCCGCCACAATCTTCTCCGCAATAGCCACCGGGCTCTCTCTCTGCGTCGACACAAGGTCCCACCTCGTCTGCTTTGGTGTTATACGTCTTCGTCTCGCCCGACATCCCGAACTTCTGCTGCTTCTTCCCGCCATCGGTGAATCGTCTTACTGTCGATCCGTCCTGCGCGTACTCCAGCGCCCGTAGTCTCGATTCTAGTTTGGTACGGTGAGCAAGACCGATCGCAGGCGCTTCTTCTTCCGACTTGGCGTCGGCGTCGGCCAAAGCGTCCACACGGATAGAAAGCGCTGCTTTGGTTGCCACCATACGAGCCATCTAAATATCTGTCAGTACCGATCTAGGCCATAACAAGATAACTGGACCCGTACCTTTCCTTTTAGTTTTGGTGGCGCTTGACCCACTAGAGAAGCCTTTGGAGTGTCAATTAGCATCCCGTAACAGCCTCCTAAGGTTGAACACCTACGTGATAGATCAGACCATACTTGGGTGTATCATGCTTCGTCTTCAGCGCCCGGAACAACGCCTTCTCCGCCCCCAGAATCTGGACAGTACTAGCTGGGTGTTTAGCGAGACTGATCAAACTTCCTGCGTGGCTGATTAGGCGAGCTCCCACGAGCTCTCCGACGAGTGCTGTCAGATTGGGCGCAATGGCGGTCATACGGTTGCGCAAGTACTCGGCTAGCTGTGCTCGATAGGCAGAAATTGAGATGACTTGCTCGCACAAGGAGAGGATGTGGGACATGTCAGAGTCCGATATCTCTGTACCCATAGATATGTCTGCGGCGGCTTTAAGGACGGCTTCAAGATCTTCGGGGAGGATGGAGGCAAAGGATGTTGTGACGGCGTTCGTGCGGAAGCCTGTTTTTTTGTTAGATAAGACTAGCGTGCCGAGGAGATGGAAGACTCACCCATTGCGCGAATGCACTTGGCGTATGCGATGTTGTCGCCTATTATTTTGGCCATTTCTGGGAAATGCCAGCCATACCACTCCTGCGCGACTGCATGAGCACTGATTTGAAACCCCGGGTGAAAAAACGAACCTTGACTCTCATGGCATAGATATTTATTTCCTTGTCCAAGTCGTCGAGAAGAGCAATGGCTTGTACTACCATTGTGTCTACTTTGTCCGGTGAGAACTTGATCTTAAACCTATCAAGAAATATGTGAGACGAGGAGGTAGACAGAGACGTAGCCACGTACCGTGATAATGAATGACTTAAACCCAAGCTCATGGTGGCGAGATCCTTTGGATCCAAGCCTTCCAGTAAGCCAGTGAGTTGACTTCGGATACCTCTCCAGATCTCCTCGACTTCCTCAGACGCGTAATCAGGCACTTTGATTCCCAGTTTTTTTGAGATGGATTTTCCTATAACTCAAATCAAGCAGGGTCCACAAAGTTCGAGAGGAAACGTGTACGAACCCAGATGCCTGTCAACGACCAGCAGCTGCTCCTTCCCTTTTCCCTTCCCTACAACCTCGTCCGACAAAAAATGTTTCAATCCTGGTCCAAGCTTTCCTTCCTGGAGAGCAGTCATATCTTCCACGGCAGTTGCGGTCGATGTAAAACGGTGTAGAGCCTTCAATTTGAGACTTGAGACACGCACAAAAATGAACATCTTCCTATAGAGAAATCTAAACGAGTGGACGTACAATTTGTTGGCTTTTTCTGGCGTCTCAAACTCCTTCCTGAGTTGCGCTTCGTCGCCAATTTTTGAGGTGTCGGCTACCTTGAAGAGGCAGTAGCCCATTGCTGTTTCATAGAGAACCAGCATTTTGGAGGAAACAAAGAAGGAAACGAGAGCGTTATGTATACGACTACTCGTTCGAAAAAAGTTTGCAGTGGCATGCACGAGGTAAATACTGTGAGAAATAATTTCCATTCGTGGAATGTACTCTTACCGTGAGGCGTATCCACTGAAGATGTGTGGCGGCCGCAGATGTCACACTGTGTCACACTTCCCTAGAAATTTCCATCATGTCGGATTCAGAGGAAACGACGGTTAACAAGAACAAAATCCACAGGAAAGATAAACGTGCGCTATAACAACGTTCATTGACTACTTTGTCCGTCTGGACTTACTTATCTCGCTTGTATTTAGCATGGGATACCGATGACATTGACCAGTGAGTATAACTCCTTTCCTTTCCCTCTACGAGCGAATCTGAAGTGCTCCCTTCAGCGTAAGGATTGTTACCCAAGAGTCTCCTAGTTATCTGACACTCAGGGATTCAAGTAGTGGAAAGTAGACCCTTTCACGCCTGCGGACCTCAAAGCCGGCGCATTCATAGAAGAATCCTCATTCGCCACACTCTTCCCAAAATACCGGGAAAAATACCTCAGAGAGGTCTGGAGTGCCGTTACACGAGCTCTGGAGACACATGTGAGCCTACGCGGTCCTAACCACGTTCTCTATTATGGTTGACTTGTGGTCTCAAGGGGATTGCCTGTACACTCGATCTCGTCCACGGTTCCATGTCTGTCCGGACGACACGAAAGACATACGATCCTTATGCTATTCTCAACGCTCGAGATATGATCAAACTCCTCGCCCGTGGTGTCGCTATTACACAAGCCGTGAAAATTATGGACGACGCCGTGGCCTGCGATATCATCAAAATTGGGAACCTAGTGCGGAATAAGGACAGATTCGTCAAGAGACGACAGAGGATCATTGGTCCGGATGGAAGTACACTGAAGGTGCGTGCCCAGAGAATGTACCGTCTAGATGTGTCTATCTGACTATGATACAGGCTATCGAATTATTGACTCAGTGCTATGTCCTGGTCCAGGGAAGCACTGTCAGCGTGATGGGACCATACAAATCTTTAAAAGAGGTTAGAAGGATTGTGCTTGACTGCATGAAGAATATCCATCCGATATACCGGATAAAAGTATGCCTCTCACCCCAAATCGTTCACCCTACAGTGTCTCATAATTCGACACGTAGGAATTGATGATCCGTCGTGAACTCGCAAAAGACCCAAAGCTCGCGACCGAGTCCTGGGACCGTTTCTTACCCCAGTTCCGCAAGAGACATTTGAAGACGTCGGAGAAGACGGCGAAGAAAAACGAGAAGTTCGAGTCAAAGAAGGAGGCACGTACCGCTGCAGGTATCTCCCCGGAACCCTTGTCGTCGAAACCTGCCAAGAAAGTGTACACACCGTTCCCTCCTGCCCAATTACCCCGGAAGGTCTGTGATCCCGCTGCTTCTCCTTAGTTGATCCACTAGCTCAGGTTCTTTGAAAGGTGGACATGCAATTAGAATCAGGGGAATATTTCCTCAAGCGCCACGAAAAGGAAGCGAAGGAGACCGCGAAGAGGAAAGAAAAGGTGGGCCTGCTTGAATCTAGTCTCCAGCGTTATAGATCTGTTCCTGATCTTGATCGGCATGTAGCAAGCAGAGACTACCGAAAAGCGTCGTGCGGAGCGTGCAGAGGTGTTTGTTGCACCCGCGGAGGAGGCAGCTCCGACTGTCGAGGAGAAAAGACATCGGAAGCGGAAAGCACACGAGGAGGGGGAACGTGCCAATGGAGAACAGGAGGGGGGCAAGAAGAAGAAGAAGAAGAGCAGTTCATCGACATGAATTGGTACATGAGTTTGGACAATTCTACTTTGAGGCTCCTTTGTTCTGTTATCCTGTTGTTCTATCCACTGTCCCAACATACCCGGAAGCAATAGAGAAGGAGAGAAGCATCTGATGTGTCGCGGATTGGCGCTGAAGATTGCCAAGCGTAGATCGATATAATACACTTTGCAGACCTTTAACCCGGTCCGCCGCCCACAGGCCCTGTAAGAAATCTCTTTCATAAGTAACATAAATACCACGGAGGCTATGACTTTTCTTCTTGTTCTCTGCCCCGTCGACCTCCCTCCCTAGATATGAGTTATCATCCCCGTTCGCCTGAAGTTCTCTTCCAGGCACCTGGCTTATCTGCAGGCTCTCCTCGCCCCTATTCTACCACTCAATACACGGACTATGACCCATATACCAGTAGCTATTCATCGTCACCTGCTGGGACATCGTTCCAAGATGTACCTCTGCTACAGCCCAATCGCGGGAGTGCTGGGCCCCCTTCGCCACTGGCACCTCAACTCCTGAGGAGTGGATCCAATCGCACAGGAAAGCGGCCGACATTCTTGACGCTTGCAACATCGCGGAGTTCTTTAGGTCGGGAGCCTGAGGATCAACCTTTCAACCCAGGCCTGCTATACCACACCACCAACGAACACCCTCCAAACACTGGAGCGACGGATGATTCGTTATTCAAGACACCTTCACCTGGATTGCTTCCCGACCGAATATTTTCTCGTCCTATCAAACAGCATCCTTTTCTCGATGGGTTTGAGCCCCCAGAGTGGAGGTATATTCTTCTGCACCTTGGGTTGTGTATCCTTGCCTATCCCATTCTTCTACTCGCGGTTTACATAGCAAAAGAAAAGGATTTGTTCTGGACGCGTTTTGTCGTGGGCATTGGATGTGGGATTGTAGGCTTCGTGTTGGGCTTGAGTCTCACCCACCTTGGCAAGAGTTTCCTCGAGGCTGCTAGTGCGTATCTCCCTACGTGTCCTTTTTGAACGTTTCGCTTATGTTTTTCTTTTAGCCTGGGCGACGATTCTGCATCAATCAAAAATGCCACAAGTGCCCGGAGTTCCTTTAAGCGATCTCGAAGCTACTTCACAAGACCCTCACAGCGCTTGGCCTGGTATCCGATTGCTATGGAATCGTATGATGTACTCAGGTACGGCGCGACGACAGCGGAGGATGTATGAGTGAGTTCTTTGTGGCCTCACGTGTGTTCAAATTGCCTCATACTCTCGTCTACATAGTAAGCGCCCATGGTCCCTGGTGGTGGTGTTCTTCCTTCTTATGATAGCGGTGTCTACTTGTCTGCCGTTCATTATGGGGCGTCTTATTCTTATTGACACCAGGATCAAGGTGCGAACGAGCTCTTGCATTCGTTCCATGTACCCATACTGATTCAAACCAACCTAACCCAGCACCAGCGCCAGCACTACACGGAGGTCGCTGTGAAGGGCGACTTGTCGACATCAGATTTGGAAAGGGCCGCTGATTTGGCAGAGACCTTTGCTGTGGGTCATGTTTACCTTTATCACGCCGTGATTAATTAATTTAAAATTGTTTAATTACCGTCTCCCCTATTCAGGCGTTCACCCTGACCTGGACCTTATCTCCCTTCTCAACTCATGGATCCCTTCCGGCAGCCCTCTCGTTCCAATGGGACGACGATAAGGTGTATTTTTCTGAGACAAGTCGATCTCAGTTTCAACCCAATGGCAGCGGGTTTGGAACATTCGATACGGACACCACTGGACCCTCAATTGTGCTAGATTCTCAAGGAAGCGAATCGACGATGAGCTTGGACGTCGAACCAGGATCACTTATACGCTTTCCGAGGTGGGGGATTAGGATTCATTGCGAGAAACTGCCTGACGGTAATCGTAACATGTGAGGCTTTCTCATCTCCTTGCTTCTTTTTGTTCTTAACATTTTACAGCATTCCGCGTTCTGAGACTCAGTTCACCTATTTGTTCACGCCGAGAGAGACTCTCCGGTCTCTGTTCTCCTCCTTCAACATGGATTTTCCGGACACTCTCGAGGCACCGCTGAATCTGACGACCGTGATGCAGCCCAACGACACCTTGCCAGATACTGTAGATGTCGATGGGAGTGCATTGGGTGGTAAGCTTTCCCCTATTCTCCCCTACTACGATATTCCAATCTGATTTTGCTCGCAGCGGCGTTCTACGATAACGGTGTCGCCCACAGCTTCAAAAGTGTCCCGCTAACCATGGGCGCTGAAGGGTACGGCTGGACGACCATCGAATCCGTCATCGTCCGACTTAACACGACCTACACGCCCAACGGGACGTTCCCCATCTACGGCGCCGACGTGGTGACGACTCCAGAGGGGCAGGAGTCACGCATTGGATATGATGCTGCTGTGTGCTTGCAGCTGTACGAACCATACGTCATGGAGACTTACAACATCACTGGGAGTCTCCCTAGTACCACCAAAATCGTGTCAAAGGGGAAGACGATCATCGATGTGGAGGAAGATGGGCAGCCGGAGACGATCATAGGACCACGTTTGGAGGGTGAAGATGTGAAAAGGGAGCTGAACTCGACCGGGTATGCGGGTGCTTATGAGACCCTGCATGGGAACTCGGTGAACCAGATGCTGAAGGACAACGGACGAGATGCGTTCTACGTCCCTTCGCCAACAGTAAGTGATATCGTGTCCTGCCTTCCGCCGCGCCTTCACTAACGCTGATTTTCTTCCACGCAGGTCGTTTCATTCACCAGTGGACAGGGCCCGTACGGTTATACAGAGCTCTCTGCAGAGTACTTTGCCCAAGCTCGTGCTCTAGCAGATGCTTCCAACGTCCTCCCTTATTTTGCTGGCTCTGCAGACACCCTCGCTCGTAGGTACGCGGACTCTGCTGTGTCCAGTGCGCGTATCGACACCGTGCCCATGCTAGGTTTACTTGGCCTTGTCCTCGGCATGGGCCTCATCGCTGGGCTCTTTGTTCCCAGATTACCACTTGGCGTGCCTCGACGTGGATTTGATCTCTACTCGTGGATTGTGGCGTTTTATGCCGATGGGCTCGTGAGTGATACCGATAAGGCAAGGATTCACAAAGCGATGGAACTGAAGGATATTGAGATGAGGATGGGCGAGGCGAAGTTCCGGTATTCGCTTTAAATGCAATCTTGTGTTGTGTCTGCTATGCGATGAACATTTTATTCCGTTCTTAATTTCTTAAATTATATCCCCTCTCTTGTATCCACTCTCGTTCCCTATACTCTGTACAGCTCCCTCCAAGTTGATAGTATGCACTACCGCAAGAATTTTGTCCTACTGTGTGTCACAGATCCTGTAGATGTTCAGCGTACGTGGTGAAGTAAATGCAGAGCGGATTACCTCTACCGCCTCTCCTAGCTTCTGCTTAAACAGCTCTTCAGCCTCTTTCCATACACGCGCAGTCCTGCGTTCTGGAAATCGAAGCAGAGATGGGAGGAGGTTGGTGCTGAACTGCTCCGATGCTTCCCGAGGAAGTAGCGTTGGTAGGTGGTCAATGGAGATCACAGATAAAGGTGGATTACCAGCTCTAAGTAGCTCTGTTAGCCTGGCTCTTTTCTTGTGCTTCCCCGAGTGTATTGCTTACCCCACGTCAACAGGGACAGTTGGGTTAGAGAATGTCGTGTTGATGGTGTAGATTGGCATTGGATTGAAAGGGTTCGTGGTGTCGCAGCTAACGTCAACTGCGACGCTGAGCCTCCGGCCCTTACCTGCCGCAGCGACAGTCTCCGTAGTAATGAAAGAAGGAATCTCAGACGTGAGATATATGCAATTGACAAAAATGTCAACGTCCAAGATCTCAGGGAATGGTCCGCCTAGGGCTGTCTCTGCCATATCCCATTTGACGATGTCGTCCCTAGGAGTACCGGTCAGATCCATGCAAAGACAAATTAGGATATGAACGCCTTACTCGTCCAATCCAATCTTCTTGAACAAATCCACAGCGCCACTACCACATCGTCCAAGGGCACCAATTACGAGAGCCTTGACTCCCTTCCCAGAGCCGCCCAGACTCTGCCTAACAGCAGAGATCATTGCGGTTTCATTTTCGTACGGCTCCAACCGACCCAAAGTCTCTCCCCTACGTTGGGCTGCAAGAGCGAGAGCGCCAGTAGCAGCACCAGCAAACCCTGCATAGTATCCAAACGCCGCTACTCGGCGGCCAGTGTCGTCCGTCAGGAACTCGAGATCGTAGAGACTTCCACCTCCACGGTAAAATCGGGAGAGAATGGCGTCCCATCCTGCTTGTTTCTTGTAGCAGTGAGCAAACTGAATGTGGATGTGCGGGAGGGGTTCAGCCGATTCTGGCAGCTCCTTGAGGCCTATGATAGGGATATCTACTGGTGCAGAAGACCAGGAGTTGTTCTCGACGAGTTTACAACCAACACTTGATTGGAGAATGAGGGAATGCTTATCAGGGGAAGAGCATATTATTTACTGCTCGTATTCAGAGTCTTCAAATATCCTTTGCGCGTCTCGTTCGACGAAGATGTCGAATCCAGCGTCGATGAGCTTTTTGGCAGTGGTCGGGGTCAAGGCAGCTCGACGTTCGAACTCTTTCTTCTCGCAGCGAAGCCAGAGTACAGGTTTGGACATTCTGGTAGAGGTATAAGGTGAGTAAGGTGAGTCAGTTGGATAATTTCACAGTAGAGCACATCATTTAGGGATGACTCGAAATTTGAAGTGGAAACCGCGCTTCGGGGCGATCCCACATATCCCACTTCATCTTTCCCCATTTTTCCTGAACATGTATCGTTCGCCATAGAGTCTCACGAAATTCCTGTCAATGAATGTACCTAAAGGGTCCTATAAAACGTTGTGATCGACAGACATAGGAATTCCTTTGACAGAAGTTGTTGGGGCTTGTATTGTTCATTACCGAATGGGCACACGCGATCCGGCGGTAGCGGGTCATTGACAGTGGCGGGTCTCTGAATACCTTCTTGTTCTGCTACCACCATGTCCTCCGCCGGAACCTCTTGGATGCCTCCCTCGGGCCGTCATAAAGTAAATATCGGCTCGTCCTTAGGTAGAGCACTCAAAGCTCGCAGAGGTGATACACCAGCCGCCAAACGTTCAAAGAACATTCCGGACCGGGACTTCTACTCTTTAAGATGTTAGTCTAACTAGACTATTGCTTCGAGCCCATCTCAAGTTTTTGAACAGACAAATTTAAGCCCTCGTCCGTTGATACTGTAAAGCCTGGATCACTTGAGGTCAAGCGCAGCAAGGACGTTTCAAGTATCACTGTAGAACACCCAAGCACACAGGTACGCATCCACCTTGCCTGGGTGTCTTCCAACCTCAAAGAAAATCTATCTCGTAGCCAAATGAAGCCTATGTCTTTAAAGGACAAGAGAAACCATCCAAAGACTTCGAATGTGTCTTGATTTATGATGAGGAGACCGGGGTGAGTTTGCTCCTGTTGGCGCTCGGTCGCTCATTCAATAGACCTAACTTCTCCTGCTAGACATATACCCTCGAAAAACTTGACTCTTCCATTATTCTTGAACATCCCGAGAAACGGGCGGCATCGCCTCGCTCCACTAATTCTCGTGCGTACAATCCCTTCGACCCATGACATGATTTACTGACCACACCATGACCAGCCATACCCGCCCTTCCGAGCACCAGCAAAGGGAAGAGTAAGTTATCAAATAACGTTATAGACGACGACAACGCCCTCGATCGCGAGTTCGAGGAATTCCTACCCTCCGCACCAGCTGCACGGCGAGAAGAGGAGGAGGAAGAGGAAAAACGCCCCTTCGTAGCGTCGTCGAGAAAGCACAGAAACCGAGACCAAAGCAACCAGATACTTTGCCACCGCCGCCGGCGAAAGCACCGAGCCTTCCTCGGCCTCCTCCTAAAGTACAGAAGGCCCCGAAAAAACGAGAGGCCCCACCTCCGCAAGCCTATCTATCCGATGCTGAGGAAGAAGTGCTCGAATTCGGACGCCCAGCCGAGGTGGTGAGACCGTCTCCACCAGAGGAGCGGCGTCTAGAGCTTCCAGGCTCAGGAACGTCGTCATACGCGTTCCCAACCCGATCCACGAACGTCTCCTCACATCTTCCCGACCCGTCTCCTCCGCCAGCCGCTATCCCTTCCTACTCATCTGATGAGGAGGACGAAGAGGAATGGGAGGAGGTCGCCGCATCCGCCATTGTACCTGCACCTGCCCCTGCCACGGAGGAGGGAGAGTTTGACGTGGACTTGTTCGAATCGCTGATGAACAAGCACCTGGAAGAAGACCAAGAACCTGAAGAGGACTTCTTGGCCGGTGTGGTATCACCTGAACCCGAACCTGCTCCGACTCGTGGTGCTCCGATGTCTCTCCGGCAGTTCGCTGGCGGAGCGACGGAAGAGGAGGAGGACGAGTATTCGTCCAGTGATGAGAGTGATGATGATTAGCAGAATGAGAGACACCATGGACTTCTTGATAGATCGACAGATGTGCTCTCTTATTTATACGCCACCGCGAGTTGCGCAACGAAGTATTTTAACTCCCGGAGCATTCGCCAGGGCTCTCCGCATAGTCGCTGCATGTCCGCCTACACCCCGGAGTTGTGAAGTTCAACGAGTGTTCCCGCACACTGAAGTTCAAGTTGGTGATAACGTCCACGATCGAGTCATGCAGAATTTCCACCGTTGCTATCATACATATGTATGTTCCCATATTGCCCCAAAAACTCCCCTTCTCATCGTTCTTGTCATTCTCAAACACTGGCTATTCCGTACAAAGTACAACCGAAATGCTTTAGTACAACATGAAAGACAATAAGAAAAGTGCGGGGATTTAACCAGGTTGCGGAGAGACTACCTTCCGTGCAGAGAAGAGGAAAAGAAAACAAGTGCGAAAAAATTAACAGCCTTCCTGGAACCGAAGGAAAGCCATAAAGAAACAAAATGCGGTATAAATGGTGTAGAAAGATTGCGGATCGTCCGTCTAGAGTAAAAACCCCATCCCTAAAGTGAAATGTCCATGGTGTGAAGTAGTAAACAAGTCCATCATTCCCCCTCGTGAAGTCAGTATCATACACGTTCATTCATCATCTATGCCGATGCGGGGACCGTTGACCATCCGTTGACGACGATGGCGCCATCTGCTGAAGGACCAGTCGCAGTGTTAGGTCCTCCTGGTGTATCGGCGGAGCTGGCAGCAGCAGCGTTCGCAGTCTCAGCTGCAACGGCAGCAGAGTCAGTTGCGGTAGCGACGGCGGCAGTAGCGCCAGATGCGAGGATGGAAGATGCAGCCTCAGGGCTGATCGTCTGTGTGGAGACACTCTCAACAACAGGGCACCGGCTCCGCCACGAGCCAACTGTCCGATCAGCTGGGGTTGAGTGTCGATGAAGGCCACGGTGGGACCGGCGACGATCGTGAGAGTATTGCGATCACGGACGTTGTTGATCAAGGGGGTTTCATCGGAAGTGATCCAGATGGCGACAGGGCCGTTGATCTCTGGGACGATACATTGCGACAGAGGCAGGCTGATGGAGAACGCAGCACCGCCAATGATCATTTGGCAGAACAAAGTCTGGTGGGACGAACGAATGTTAGATTAAAGTAAACGATGTGGTTAAGAAGAACAAGTACCTCCTCAGCGATCGTTCCATTAAGGGTTTCCGCAGAGAAGGTAAGGAGCGTTCCAGGAGCAACAGTGTCGGTGTTGGTAATCGACAATGTTGGGAAGGCTAAAATCACAACGAGTCAATCACAGATCTAATGAACGAGAACAAAGAGCGCTTACCAGGGATACCGAGATCACAACCAGAGATAAATGGAGAAGCGACTGCGAGGACTTCACTGGGAGTGAATGCGATGTCGAACGCCGAGGGGATGGCAGTTCCGGTGCCGGACAGGATGTTGAGGATGGTTTGATGACGGGCCTCAATAGTCAAGATGGAGCCAGCAGCAGTCAAGAGCACAGGGTCAGTGAGCAGAGTTGCTCCACCGAGGTAAGCAGCAACGCCCAGATTCTCGACCACACGAGCGGTAGCAGCCATTGTCGCCACATCACCGAGGACGGAATCAAAGTTAAAGACACAACTCGTGACGGGCGTGGCGCCGAAGGCCTTCAAAGCAGCCTGTCGTGAGACGATGAGTGATTAACCTTGGACGAGCTGAGCATCACAACTCACCTGGAGGGCGACGGAATGGGCATTTTCATCTTGTAGGATAATCGAGAACTGCTCTGCGGCGATTTGGGGCGCGGTGAAGCCGGCAGCAGTGAAATCGGCTTCCTGGAACTTGGCGGTAGCATCAGAGTAGAACTTGCTTTCGAGCTGCTCGAGGACATCCGCAAAAGCTGGTTAAAGAGGCGTAAGTTATTGCATCACGAGAAGACAAATCAAAGGAACGCACTGAACACCAAGATATCACTTTCCGCACGCTTGCCATAGAAGCGAGCAGGAGCAGCAAACACTGCTAAAGGCGCAGCCAGGAGAGTGAGACAGGTAGAATAACGCATTTTGTAGAGAACGAAGGGGCTGCCGAAGTAAAAGCCTGCTAAAAGGAACGTGGAAAGGTAGGAAAAACTTCGAATGACCAGGGGCGCAGCCCAAAAAGAATGAATAACTGTAATAATAAAAATATAATAAGAATCGAAGAGGCCTTGAAGAAAGTTCGAACTTACAAAGGGCACGGAAGGAAGAGGGGAAGAGAAAAGGACGGTGAGGAATATGGAGGAAACGATCAGCTTTTGTACATATGACTTGAGATGGCCTGTCGCCCTGGAAGGACCCGATTCGTTGGGTCGCCTTTTCTGATTGGTTTCGGTAGCGTCGGACATCGGCCTCTCCGGTAAACCATCCTTTCCGAGGTAGGTATCGCCATAGTTACCGCCATTCTCTCCCAGTGAATTGGGTCGCCCGATAATCCTCCCCCCGCTTTCTCCTTCTGTCTTGCATACCCTTGGCATCGCTTGAAAAAAGCGTGCATCTTTCATTCTTTCCTTCCTTCCAGTTTTATCTTTGAGGTGCCTGAACTTCACAACGCCACCGCGCGACCCAATCATACCATTTCTGATCGAAAATAACATACTACCCGTCACTACCTGCTGTAGCCAGCATGAGCAGGGATGAGCAGGAGAACTATAGGCGCACATTGTCGAAAGCAACGTCTAGGAACCCCGAACTAATGATGAACAGACTGCAAAGTGCTTGATTGACAATGGATACGATCTGTCACCGTATCACTTACCTAAAGTGCCTCTGGCCATACACCGATCACCAATCAAAGATCCTCCTTCTGCAACCATTTCATGACGAGTGCAAGTGATTCTGCTGGCTTATCGTGTGGGACTTAGAAACAACACGGACACATTAGTTACCTCGGTCATGCACGGACGACAAAAAGGCACTCATCATATGTCCTGCTCCTCTAATCGTGGCAAAGGTCAGAAAAGGCGTCTCACGAACCTCTCCCGCCTTGTTCCTGTTCACGGACCAATCCCTCCATTCACTCTGGGCATACAGCTCTTGCCCGCTCCATTCCAGTTTGTCCACCCAGAGCTTATTCGCGACCTGACTGTCGGAATGAGCTCTGTCGCGTGCTTGAAGAAGCGGAAGTTGCCTTTGGGCAATGCACGTACCCAATTGCATTGCCAGTCGTATGTTCCAGCGTAAATGAGAACTCTGATCCCCCGATCAAGAAGTCCGGCGACATAGAACTGAGTGGGTACAGCCCATTTATCCATCCGAGCATTGAAATCCTTGCTCACAGCCGACGAACATCCCGAAAATTTGTTGGGGCTCTCAACCCCGAGGAGCTCTCGCGTTTCGGGCAGATTCAGGAAATTTTTGATCGCCGTGTTCTCCGTGTAGCACAAGTCGTCGCCTATACACATCTGGTTATATTGCAACACGGATCGCAAAGTTTCGTTTCACAGGCATCAACGCTGCGATCTTTTTTGGATGGATGAACACATACCTTGGAGATATCGTAGACGTTCCTCCCTACGCGTGAAACAAGGATAGTTAAGCTCTAGGATGTCTGCTACAGAGAACAGCTCACCGCTCGCGTGCATGGCCGTGGACAACTCGCTATCACAGAAATTGACAGCGGCACGACAGTTTATCATATCGAACCGTTCAATGCACCCTTTCCTCAGGGCTTCCTGGCACCTGGGCAACTGGAAATCACAGATAACAGGCAATGACGTTGTTAGCTTCAGGCCGGAAGTGAAGCAACAACGAAACGACCAACTGCTGTTTTCATCCGTACACAGGTACTGATCTGTTGAAAAGGTACGTCCAATGCTGCCGTCCCACATTCTATCTCGTATCTACCCGGATAGAGTCTATCGTATGCGTCCACGGTAAGCCTTGGACATGTTGAGAAAACTGATGTACGCACGTAGAGATATCAGTGATACCATTCCCGATCAAGACACTTTGCAGGTTCAACGTCGGTCTGCCTTCCTTCAAAGCAATCTGGTTCTGGTCGTAGATCTCACTAGCGAAGACAGGCAGATACCTTCCCTTTATCCAAAGTCGTCAATACTCCGTGCTTAAAGGTATCTGATATCCAGCTTACTCCGTAAGATTCACCTGACAGGTGAAGAGGTCTCCCAGTGAACTGAGTGAAGGTCTCGAAGAATATAGTAATGAACGCGTGAACATTTTTCGCAGCATCTTCGGTGGTTTCGATAGTCTCTCCATAATCTGCGTAGGAGAAGCCGACACCGACGCTAAACGGATATGCTTTAGCACCACAATCCTTGAGGCAAAATGCGCGTAGCCCTACGGTTGATCGAGGAAGAAGATGTTGGCGGCTTCGTTCCATGAGTATGGGTTCCAAATGGTCCCATTACTAGAGCTTTTCGTGAGGTCTATGTTGCAGGGACCTAATATGTTCGCCGCAGTCAGTAATTGGCCTCTCCCTGCACGATCCCTTACCTAGTTCCATCAAGAGTCCCATAGAGCTAGAGCATCCAGGACCTGCATACAAGACCTTTGATCACAGACGCATATATTCACGGTGCTGAGGAGCGAACCTCCGTTAATCCACATCATAACGTCGTCTGTACAGAAACACCGCTTGAATCAAGGTTTCAAATTTGATGCACCATCGGTCTCACCTTCATCAGCATTTCGCCTGCTCTCAAAGAAATAGAAGAACATATGCTTGGCACCGTCGTCTACGTCAAAGTATCCAGTATATGCACTGAATTGAAAAACATCGTCAGAAAGCGACCAGTGTCTATGAAACTCAAAAGTCTTGCTTGACAGTAGGGTCACAAAACTCAGTCTTCTTAACGCGTACACGATGGTTAGGAAATCTCGGGTGATTCAAAGTAGTGAAACCAGTAGAGCCCAAGGAAGATAAGGTCAAAGCCTGAGGACGCAAGTCGGAGGAGTTCACAGGTCGATGAACATCAGAAAAGACGTGTTGTTGAGCAAAGGCTCCGCAATGAAGGCCCAGGAACGCTGCAGAGGCTGCGATCATCGCGACGAGCATCATGACGGTCGAGGATGAGAACAGAACGCGTCGGTTTCTCACCGGCATGTCACGCCACCGGAAGATGATAAGGATGGCGGCCCGCCCGTCCGACACCTCTTGACACCGCCACAGTTTACGGCAACGCTGCCAGCATGTCGGATACGCGCTCATCACTGTTAAAGTCGTCCCTGGCGTCTGCTTCCTCTTTAATGGGTCTCCAACTCTTCTCTCTCGTTTGTTCACCTTTGTTTTGAACCAAGGACTGGTCCGCATGGTATCTCCCAGTATATTTGGAGCAGCGTCCATCCAATTTGAGCTTCTGCTCAGTACCATCCTCTTTCTCAGCCGAGAAGGCGTCCGGAACGCGTTAATACGAGCTAAAAACACAATGAGTAATATTTCAAACGTGTCCTTTATCCCAATCATTCTTGGAATTCCACTTTCTGTCGTAACTTCTCTGCTTTACTTTTCCTACGCTAGCGAGGAGACTCGCGCTCAGCCTGGCTTCGGGTCTGCTATCACCGTTTATGCTTTAGCTGCGTTCTCTGAACTCTTAATTGAACCAATGCATAACCTGTGAGAACACCATCTCTATGTCGATAACCTCTGACGTGGTCAGTCAGGGCAATGTCAAGTTTACAGACGAGTATCAGAGTCAAGGCTGAAGGGATGGGCATCACAACCAAAACCTTCACGATCTTTGTCGTACTCCTCTTCGACTCCCAGTACAGTGATATTCAGGGAAAGTTAGCCTTAGTCGCGTTCGCAGCTGGCCAACTCGTCTACGCTCTGACTGTGCTCTTCGTGTACATATCTCACTATGGAATGTCATCTCTTTACCCAAAGAAAGTTACGCCTATAAAGTGCGTGTTGTCGTCCAATGCCCCTGGGAGATGTATCAACCGATGCGCACAGAGAGAATATTAAGAGCCCCTTCTTCGATCAAGACACACTTTGGCTAGGTTTGACGATGACCGCGCAATCTGTCATCAAGCATTTCCTCACCGAAGGTGACAAATTCATCCTATCATGGTTCAGCCCACTGCAGGATCAAGGCGGATACGCTATGGCTGTCAATTATGGTATATTTCGACCTATGTAACGCGCCAACGCTGACGGAGTCGTTTCTACCAGGTTCTCTCGTTGCTCGAATAGTCTTCCAACCCATCGAAGAAACATCTCGACTTTTCTTCTCTAAAGTCCTCTCATCGAACCCACCCGATAAAAAGCAAGCGGCACAAACGCTGAAAACCTTGCTCGCGACGCAGATTTCCATCTCGCTGATCTTTCTGCCCTTCGCAAGCTCATACTTGCCTCTAGTACTCCAGCTCTTCCTGCCCCGACAATATCTCCAGACCAGCGCACCCGTCGTCCTCGCCGCCTGGGTGTGGTACATCCCCGTCCTCGCCCTTAATGGCGGACTCGAAGCTTTCCTAGCCGCCAGCTCCTCTCCCAGTGACCTGATGAAACAAAGCCGGTTCTCCTTTTTATTTCTCCCAATTTCCTTTCGCCTTCTTATGCGCGTGTAAACAGATGGATGGCAGCGTGCACTGTAATATATATAGCCACCGCCGTAAAACTCTATAATCTTGGCTTCGGCGACTCCTCCCTTGTCTACGCCAACATCATCAACCTCACAGCCCGGATCGCATATGCCGCACACTTCATTCGACATTTCTTCGGAGCTGGCTTCAGATGGAGAGATGTCGCACCAAGAATGCGACTCCTACTTGCGTGTGCGTTATCTTCCGTTGTGGTGCGCTACTCCAGCGCAAGGCCGGGGATACAGGCTGCCTTGCAGGGCGGTGAGAAGAGAGACCTTTTCACTTTGCCTGTATTGATTCATGTCGGAGCGGGCGGCGTGCTTGGGTTGTTGTGCTTGGGGATCTGGTGGATGTCTTCTGGGAGACATCTGCTGCTGCAGCGGACGCGTACCAAAACGGAATGAGCCCACCGAGTTTAAACGTGCTGAAGCTGAGCTGGCTTTACGTTATGTGATAAGTAGATGTTGTTGGCCATGTATCCGAAACGTGTCTGCAATACCTATGGACATCTAATAGACAAGAAATTCCCCTGGGTCTCAGTTTTCATGAACTGGCCAGAAGGGAAGGTACCGATCTGCCTCTACAATCTGCTCCAGCCTGCTCCGACCACACAATCCAAGTACCACCTGAGGCCTATGTCAAGCGGTAATTCAAAGAACCCGAGCAAGGCTCTACGTTCCTGATAAGTCGGCGTCGTAATGTTACGAGTGAATTTACGGAACAAGGCCAGAGCATATGTAGCGACAGGTTTGGTTTTGCAGTCGCTAACGGCGAGGCTAATTTCCAGCGCCACGCGAATTTCTTTACGAATTCATTACATTGTGAGCATGAAGATGCTCGGTGATGGCAGCGCTAGTTTCATCAATATCCAAGTCCGGTTCACCGTCCTACTTGGCAGAACGGTACCGGCATAGATTGTGGCGGTGAGCAATAGCGTGGAACTGGTGGTCTTTTGGGAGGGGGAACGCCGCATGGACCTTAGGGGGTAGACATCCCACGTAGCGAGCAACGCCTGGAAGAAAGGTGGGCGGCAATGCGGAGAAAGGGGTGGCCTGGCAAGCTGCTGTAAGCCCATGCTATAGACAATCATTTACCTTAAAGTCTTCGCGCCCGTCACGACGTGGCGCAAGAGCTGATGGGAGGGCAGTCTTGGTCCCTTTGCGGTCCAAAGACTCCTTGGGGGTTGGGGCTGGAGTTGGAGTTGGAGTTGAGGCTTCCAAGGAGGTTGATATGATGAAGGCTGGAAAGAAGCTGCCCTACATCAGTCGGCCTTTTGAACATTGAACACGCTATGCCTCGTGGTGAATTAACTTGCCATAAGAAGACAAAATGTAAATACGGGCCTCTGTCATGTACCGAATGCAATAATACAGCAGCCAGTATCTTGTGAAGGGAGATGATAAGTGGGGTAGCACATAAATACAACTGAGCGGAGGTTTATCATAAAAACAAGGGACGAGCAGGGAGTAAAATACAACACAAGTATACAATAATCTGGAAAAAAGTCAGGTCACCAAGGGTGTAGGAAAGGTGGAAACCTCAGCGTACCTAAAATGACTCAATCATCCTCCCGAAGGAAAGCGTCGAGTTCATCGTCCAGCTCCTGCTGGGTCTTCCTCGGTCTAGGCTGAGTACGCCCTTCACCTCCGCGTCCACCTGCTGTACCTTTCCTAAGCTTGCTCCGATCCCGTCCATCAGCCCGGTGGGTGCTAGGATCGTATGTCTCTCCTGTGCGCCACCTCCTCCCTCTCGCCCGTCTCGGCACAGGCAGCGTCAGACGCGAGGCCAAATCCAAAGGCGGATCTCTGGTCCTTTCCAAAAGCGTCCTGCCATCTCTCGCAATGTAATCCGAGCGCATCTTTGACGGAGGCGACTCTTCCTTCTTCTCTTCCACCTTCTCTTCCTCGTCACTCTCCGCTAGAAACGCGTCGAGATCCATATCCAGTCTCTTCGCCAAATCCGCGTCGTTCTCCCGAACTCTCTGCCGTTTATATGCACCAGGCCCCTCGCGTCCGTTAAAAAGCTCCTTCCCAGCCATATCCCCATGCTTCCTATAGAATTTACTCTCCTGCTTCGCACCCCTCTTCTTCACGTCGTCCGTCCGAGCCCAACGCATCTTGATGACACCCTTCAGGCCCTCGCCCATGCCCAAGCTTCTGTTGATTCTCTCTTCCGGAGGCCATACAGCCATGGGGAGAGGCTTCGCTTGCACAAAGCCTTCCTCGTCAGTGGAGGTAGACTTGGAAAGGGACTGGTAGGCGTTCCGGGCGACTGTCCTGGAGGGAAATACGAAGACACAGGTGTTGTCGTCGACCCACTCGAGACCCATGGGTTTGGCGTCAAAGTGTGTCGCGTATGCAAACAGATTGGCAGTAGGCAGGTGGGAGATGGGTGTGCCACTTAATAGCACAGCGTTTCCTCTATGTGTAGGGTCTAAAGTATTCGTTGCATGCTATAAGTATATATGCATACTTACGGTTCTGGTGAAGACACACCTTCATTCATTTCAATGTCTCCGTCCTTGTCATTGTCCAAATCCTCCTCCGTCTCATCTTCGTGCTTACGCTTACGATAATATACATAGTTATAAGATTCTTTGCGAGAGGCAATGCGCCGTGTGTGTTCAGCGCACCTTGCCGAGTCTTGAGGATTCCGAGAGGAGATAGACCTTTGTTGTTCCGATTCTGCTGGCCAGCGCCGGGACCTCAGGTCGCTGGTCCTCGTATGCTACGGTATCATCATAGGACAGTATGTCGGCAGGAGGATTGGAGATGTCCATAGCTATAGTGTTGCCTGGTAGTGGTGGTTGTAAGTAAAGTGACAAAAGAACGGCCCAATTTGGGATCCAGATGTTCTTTCCATGCGCACGTGGCTTTTGCGCCACGCAGAAGCTACTTTTAGAGAAGAAAGGCTGGTGGGCGCGGCTTGTCTGAGTCAATACTTATCCTTCACGGTATCCTAAAAGTAGTAGAACGATTGAAGATTATCATCATGTCAACTTCTCCCGTTCAAACACAAGTACTGTGTCTTTTCACCGCTGTCGGATTTCTCCCTTAACCATCATCCTACCCAATGAAATCCCATGTCTTCCCTCAGCCATCCTCACTACGCTCCCAAGTGGATCCCACGCATGAAGATCGATCTCCCTCTCCTTCTTCCTCGCTTTCTCCTTCTCCGTAGGCGCAGTCGCCCGATACGTCGGAGACGATGGATTCAATTTTGGATTCCACACAGGGAGCCTCTCCTCCAACAGCCTCTTATGTTCACTGTACCTCAACAAGGCGAGATTTCTCGTCAAATTATGTGGGAGGCCTCGAGACGTCGCCGAGGTATAAAGAAGTCGCAACGTGTTATCCACTAGGCAGCAGAACTCAACACACATACGAACACATCAATGTGTTCATTAGAACTTACTCCTTGTTTCCCACGCTTGCAACCAATTCTCTAGAGCCATCCGGCGAACAGAATCGTCCAAAGAATCATCTTGTCGTCTCAGTTGTGCGATAACTTTGGCTGCATCCCTGAAACTATAGCTCCATAGCTGTCGGAGATTGTGAGTTGCGGGAGGATGGTGTAGAACAGTAGCTGAGGCTGTACGTAGAAAAAGACGGTAGAGCCTTGTGAAAGTCGGGGGCAATCCTGTCATCAGAGTCGTTGGCCAAAAGAGGACATCACCGCCGACGATGATATGACGCCACGTGGCATGCGTATATCACTTTTCGCTAACCCATCTGCGCCGTGCGGCGTAATGTTTTCGACATCCTTCTGCATAAACGAGGGCTAATGTGGAAATATGAACGGCTTACACCACGCTTAAGTATCTTGGTCAATAGCCCAATCAAATAATTTTAAATATGATACTATGAGCATGAAAAATTCATGGAGGCTCCGGCCGTAGCTTGGCAGCATACATGTCCACATGAATCTTCGACAATCTATCCACTTCCCTTTTCTCGACCGGACGCACCTTCATATCTGCTCTCTAATAGCACCAGCCACATCAGTCTCAACATATGTACCATAGAACATGTATTACTTACTAGAGCAAACCCAACTCCCCGATAGGACCAATCGAAGATCTGCTTGAATTCTGTGTGGGTTTTTGGAATATGGGTTTTGAGATGGTTGACGACGGAGCGTTTTATTACCTGGGTACACAAACACGTATGTCGGTGGAAAAGGCAACATGAGCATATAGGGATGTGGACTGACATCTTTGTTTTCTCTCTCCTGCGGCGACTCATGAGAAGATGAGGCCTGTGATTGAAGAGGTGGAGGGGGCGGCGGTGGAGACTCAGGACGTTTTCTCTTTCCCTTATTCTTTCCATTCGCAGACCCACCAAACATATCCTCCGGAACCTCCTTCGCCTTGCCCTTCGAGGAAGGGGGAAGAGGAACTTTGAATACAGGTGGATCTTTCTTCCCCAGACGAACTCCACTTCCCAGATGCGCTGCAATACCTCCTCTGCTCAACACGTTATTGCTGTTCATCCGAGCGAGCATATGCGGAGGAGGTTTACGCGGCGTGGGATCATCTGGTCGAGGGAGACGAGGTCTCGTTAAAGGTATTGGTGCAGGTACAATACGTGCCACTTTGAGCGTCACAGTACAACTCTGCGCATCGGGGTGAGAGAGTATAAGCACCTGAGTTGTATCAGGGCCGTCTAGCCAGTCGTGTGAGCATTCGAACGCGAAGGGTGAGGAGAAAGGACCTACTGCTATCTCCCAATGCCACCTTAACGCCCTTCTTAGTAGTTGGATTTGGATCTAAGCAGAAAATATTCTCAAAATAGATCCTGGACAACATAGCGGTTGGGTGAATATCTCTAGTCATTCCGATGAGCACAGAGTTATCGATATTCCACAGGTTCTCTCACAGAGATATATCACCAGTATAATCCAGATAGACATCCTTCACATCGGTGACACCCATAAATCTCAAGCTAGGCCTCCCACGCATACTTTCCAAAGCCAAAGCCAGGGGATTTTCGAGGATAGCAGAATCGAGACGTGCAGAGAATGTAAGCCCATCGAGAAGAAGATGAGAGTCAGGTAGAGCCAACGAGCCGCGATAGAGAAGACGATGGGATTGTGATCGACTGGGCGAGGACGAGGACATGGACGCGTCCAAGTAGGAAGGGCAATTCAAACCGGAGCCGGCAATCATGACGCGTTATTTATGCTTGTTGTTGTGACCGGACCGCGTCTCTCCCTCCAACCGCCACCACGAATGATAATGCCTATTACAGAATGAATCCCCAAAGAGCAGCCCCGCCACGAGCGTTCCTTTCATTTAATAAATTCCTGCTTTACGAAAACCGACAGAAATTCTACCTCGTTTCATCCAATGCAGCTGATTCTAGGCATAAGATCGTAAAGATTGACCGGACTTCTCAGGATGAGCTCGACGTAGTTGAGGATGAACCGGAATACACCGGAAAGCAAATGACTGCCATTCTGAAGACGATCGACGACGGGAACAAGAGCACTGGTGGTATTGGGAGAGCAAAGGTCCTCTACGGAATTGCAGGTGTGTGTCTCAGAGTCTTCTGTCTTCAAGATACCGTTTTTAAAACTCTGTAGGTTTTATACGATTCACTGCTGGATGGTACATGGTCGTCATCACCAAGCGCTCCGTAGTCGCTCTCCTCGGCGGTCACTACCTCTACCACTGCGAGAATACCGAGGTTGTACCCATATGTTTCAACCACAAGGTCGAGAAGCCAGCGGAGGAACAGAGACTTATGGCTATCTTTAAGCAAGTCGACCTGAGCAAGAATTTCTACTTTAGGTGTGTACCATCCTCTCTAGAACCGAGCCGTGCTCATGTCTAGAGAAGCTACACGTACGACTTGACTTCTACGCTCCAGCACAACTTGGCCGGGTCAAGTAGACCGGTGCACGGAGATTGGCCTTTCAATGATCGATATACCTGGAACTTCCATATGATCACATCTCCCTTCAAAGGTGGTGGAAGACAGAGTCGGCCACATTGGCTGCTCCCTCTTGCTCACGGGCATGTCGACCAAGCTAGTACGTCTATTCTTAGCAAAATTTGCACTAGCCGTTTCCTTACCGATGCTTTGGTTCAGAGCTGACTGTTCTGGGACGTGTCATCTTCGTCACCCTCATCGCTCGACGCTCAAGGCATTTCGCCGGGGCTAGGTATCTCAAGCGTGGCGTGAACGATGAAGGGAATGTCGCTAACGAGGTAGAGACGGAGCAGATTGTCTTCGAGGCTCTCACCACACCATTCTATTTTCCCGCCGGACGCCGTGAGGAAGGTCAGGAGCTCCAGGGACGAAGGCCGAGTCCTAACTACACTAGCTACGTTCAGGTAGGCTTCACTTCTGTTGGACTGTGCATTCTTCTCACTTCCCTATCGCTCATCTTCCTCTCTGTAGTATCGCGGCAGTATCCCCATCTATTGGACACAAGAAACGACCAACCTCACACCCAAACCTCCCATTGAAAGTGAGGCAACCTCTTCTCGGCCTCTCCTCCCTATCTCACGTCTCTGACAGTCAGCGTCGTCGACCCATTCTACACCGCCGCAGCGAAGCATTTTGATGATCTCTTCAAGCGGTACGGTGCACCTATCACCATCCTCAACCTCATCAAGGAGAAGGAACCTGTACCGAGGGAAAGCAAGCTCCTAGATGAATACACAGAGTGCTGGAAATACTTGAATCAGTTCCTACCGAAGGACAAAAAGATGATATATAGGCAGTGGGACATGAGTAAGGCTTATAAACAGTACGTCGTCTTGTCCGTGCTCCTCAGAGGGACGATAAGTAGTAACAATCAACGCATAGGAAGACTCAGGACGTGATAGGATACCTAGAGGATATCGCAGAAGAGTCTATACAGATGACAGGGTTCTTCCATTCAGGCCCAGAACCTTACTCGCATTTCAGACAACAGTGGGCATCCTTTTATCTCATTGTTGTACACTGACGCCCTCAAGCCCGCCTAGCCTCGGGGAGCCCTGGCGCAGTACCATTTCTCTGCAGAACGGCATCTGTCGGACAAACTGTGTAGACTGTCTGGACCGAACAAACGCTGCCCAGTTTGTCTTTGGAAAGCGCGCATTGGGGCACCAGCTCTATGCCCTCGGTGTAGTGGAAAATCCCAACCTCGCCTTTGACTCCGATGCGGTGACGATGCTGACAGAGATGTATCATGACCACGGCGACAGTGAGTGGTTAAAGCTACCAATGTTTTTGTGTCTAATAATGTTACATAAAGCAATTGCATTACAATATACGGGGAGTGCGTTAGTGAATCGGGTAGAGACGTATCGGAGGATGCCTCATTGGAACAGCCACTCAAGGGATATCATCGAAAATATCAGGAGATTCTACGCGAATTCGTTGCTAGGTATGTGCATCCCACCGGTGTGTGGTTATCACTTCTTGACAAGACAATAGACGCGGACAAGCAAGCGGCGATCAACCTGTTCCTCGGGGTCCAAAGCGAGCGACCCATCATGCACCCTCCCGTCCGCGGAGGCTATCAGAACTGGTTCAACCCAGACCATCTCTTGCCTCCTTACCCTATCGACCAATGTGATCGCGGTCTCAGGGATTTTGTCAAGAATAAGGGGGATTTCTGGATTGAGTATTATAGGCCATTGTTGTTTACCTCCCTCGGCAAGCATTTTGCCTACTCGATGAACAGTACCTTGAAACTTCCTGGGTGAGCCTACTTGTTTATCGCCTCTCTTCTGGCGAGGTAACCGCGTGTTGCAGGAAAACATCGAAGGACATCTTCAACAGTCCGTTCGAGCCTCGTGGGAGCAATCGGAGACCACAGAGCGTCGTTCAGGGCGTCCGGCGATGGATCAGCTCGTACCCATCTACTTCCCCCAAGCCTCGTGGCAAGATACCTGCAACGCCTGAAACTAGGAAGGTGAAGCAGGAAGTGAAAGTGGACCACGACAAACACTCCACCGAAGTTATCGCGAAGCAGCTCCTCCAGCCTGTAGTGGCCGAGAAGGAGGTGTCAGAGTATCAGGGGTATATCGATCAGTACCAGGAACTCTTAGACGGTAGAGGGACGAGAGGAGAGCGGAAGGATCTGGAAGTGTATTCTGCTGCTGTGAGGACCGCTGCGGGGGATATGCCGGATTGGCCTGATGAGATTCCGAAGGACTACATCGCGTATGTGGAGATTCTGCCGAAGCTGTATCTTGACTCCCCGCCAGAACCTCCCAAGAAAAAGGATGCTGTTGATTCCCAGGCAGACCCTTCAAAGAGAAAGGATTCTGGGGCCGCATCGGTGGCGCTCACTTATGAGCGGTGGCTTAATGGGATCTACTCATAGCTCGTTTCGCTTCGTATCCTGATCATAGACAGTCATACAAATTGTTATAGTAGTGTCCGGACATTGATAATATCTTGAAAGATTTGTACACGCGCTCTTGTTCCGTTTCCTCTGTAGTATTCGGGCGTGAGAGTACACAATACTGCTACGTACATCTTGGGACCACATTTAATTATTTTAAATTCAAGCGATCAGCACCTCAATCACGACGCTTCATATCACGCAACCAGCTGTGGCATAGTAGTTGCCTCGCTGTGGGGCGTTCCGTTGGGCTTAGATGCAGCATAGACACAAAGAGATCGCGAAAAATATCAATCTCTGAATCCGAGAGCTCCCCGCGTTCCTTACGTTCCTCGAGCGGAGCCAGCATGAAATCCCAAAGGTACGGTTCCCTGGATTTCTGATCTTTGACGAGTCGTCCTGGACTGCCATTAATTTGCGGAAACATTAGGTGATGGATGAGATTATGGACCGGCCATCTTCCGTGAAGAGAATTTCAACGTATAAGGCGCAGTTTCCGCAATAAGATCGGGAGGAAAGTCACCAAAGATGTCGGGGCAGTCGAGGAGCTGAGCTTCGTCACTCATGATCCACGGGAAAAGTGGTTCAGAAGTAACCCATTCGTACACCTGGTGTCACCGCCAATGACATTTTACTAACCATGGCACCCCAACGCGCATGTAAAATGGACTCTGGCGCACTCAGACCGAAGGGCCCGACAGGAAAATTGTGTTCTTCGGTATCTTGAATAATATGGGCTGCAAAGAGTTTAAGTCAGGGAGATAATTCGCCAGCCATTGGATAACTAGTCACCGTCCTCGAAATCAATTAAACGAATGTCGAAAGTGTCCTCGTCTAATCTGGGATTGGGAAATCCTTCGTTGGAACCGCTCGAAGGAATTCTTGCACAAGGGCGTCAACTCGCATTGAGGGAAGGATAAGCAGGGTGTTCTCGGTTTTGATATTTAACGTGTTCACGTTAGGAAAGAGCGATAGGGATGCCAGTACGTTCCTCCATGAGCGATTCCACGATCGGTGTGTAAGTAGTCTAAAGCCAAGAGGACCTGAAGCACGGTTCGCTTTAAAACTTTCCAAGGCAAAGCAGGCGGTCGCGAAGCAAAGTAACCGATGTCTTCGTACAGCAGGCTGGAAACGGTGCATAGTCTCCGTCCAGACTCTGAATCGAGATGAAACCAACCGTAAATTTCAGGGATTAACGGACGGCCAGGATGATTGAAAGGTTTGGCGGCGAGACTATGGATGAGCCCTTCGTTTGGGCATGAGCAAGAGGAAGACAAGCGCCGTGCTTACTCTAATTTGAGAGCCGACCATTGGGAAAGCCTAAAAACCCTTCAATATAGGCCAAAAAAAAAAAAGAAGAATACTGACAAGTGATCTCGGACGAGCCGTATGGTCGACCTACGTGGGTCTTCATCGAAAATTTCAGAGAGTGAACGCAGCAATTCATAGCGATTACGAACAGATGCACCAGAAGTGTCATGAATCTGTGAGGCGCCCATTTCCGAGGGCGTGAAGTCAAGATCCGCCGATGCATCATTGATAGCAACATGGTGGTAAAATTTAAAGTAGGAAGCAGGTAGGAGCTAATTCGCTTACGTACCAAAACTCATGACAACTCATATGTCACACTGGACGCGTCTGAACACGTGCAGTGACAATCCGCTCCTCAAACTGAATCCACCATGAACGCAGACGTCGACGAACCTGTTGAACGCCCAGAATCGCGCCCAGAATTTCGGCAGACTGACTCTAGCACTATTTTCTCTCGTCTACGAAATTTGAACTTCAATAATCTCGCAATCATCTCGCTTGGCTCTTTTTTCACTTCAAATTCAACAACAAATAGCGCATGCTCCGAGTCTTTTCCTTCTGCTACATCCTCTGAACCTGCTCTGAATACTACCAAATTTTACTCTAATAACCATGAATATCCCTATACTACACTGACTCCGACGCCCTCTCGCCCGTCTACGCCCCAGAACTTCGTCAACGGAAGAATGTCTTTTGCTCGTCCAACTTCTGCTCAATCCATGGGCTCTCCGATTCCGCCGCCTCGCGTGACGGCCAGCTCAAGTTCTTCATACGACTACACGCCTCCTTTGACACCAGATTCGCTCGGCGGAATAACAGGCTCTTCCTCTGAAACGTCCCAATTCTCTTTGGATCCCTTGTTTTCGACCTACTTCCACCAGGAGAACGAGATGGACGAGAACTCCGCGCGTCGTCATTCTCGGGAGATTCGAGAGGGAAAGAGACCCGAGCGGCCAGAGGTATTCCTTCCTCTTTCTTCTTTTTCTTCCACCTAAACGCGTCCCCTGCTCTTAGTTCTACGACCCAGAAATTGAGAGAATCCCCTCCGAGGATGGAAACTACGACGCCGAGATTCCAGACGCGCCCATCTCCGATGTCATCAACTCTCCCTCCAGTCCAGACGATCCGGCGGAATGGTACGGCCTTGAATACACGCTCCAACTCAGCACCCGCGAACGCCAATTTTCCTCCTCTTCTTCTGCCTATTCCCACCCTGATTCTGTAGGGGAACATTCCAAGGTAGGACCATCCACCAACCTCTCCTCTCATGACATTATTTAACCCGTCATGGATAGAGCCGTGAAAGCTGGCTTGCTCTTCATCACGGCACCATCCACCCCTACTATGAAGAAGAAGAGTTCTACCGCTGGACAAACTGGCACCGATACCTGGAAAGGCAGGAGCACTATCGCAAGCACCGGAAAGGATTCGCATTCAAGAATCGATCCAAGGAACAAGCCTGGGTCTACCTAGACGAGATGAGGACCCGGGGTGTAATGTATTGGCAAATGGTGCGTTGATATCTTCTCACCTTCCGTTTTCTGATGGCAGGTATGTAGGAGACATACGGATTCTTTGCCCCAGAGGTGGAGGAACGCTTGTTCCTGCTGGCCGGGCATCGAGAGGTCAGTGAAGTGAAGCACATCCCTGCCTCTCCACCTTGGCTGACATGATCCGCAGGAACCCTACTACCCTCAGAAACGGCACGACCTTGGATGGTACCTGAAACGCTCACGCTCCGTCGCCTGTCTCCGAGAACTCAAAGCCCACCCTTCTTCTCCCCCTGTTGCTCGACGACAGAACACGATATGCTGATCCCGTACGCCTCACAATTGGACTCCCAAGTATATGCGCATGAAGTTTCTCATAATACTACGATACGCTTGGAAGCAGCAGGAATAGCAAGAGATTCTATAATAGTGGTAATAGTAATATGTGCATAGGAGAGGATAGCATAGGACTAGCAATGTGACAGTAATGTGTGTAGAGATGTGCATGTATGGAAGGCAATTGGAACGGAACGAATAGTTGTAGTGAGAATAGTATTGTGCCAATACGCGGCGAGATGAAGGTCCAAGTCGAGAGACGGAGGAAAAAGAATGACAATGTTGAAAGGATCGGATAGGAATGTCCCTGCACGGTCCTAAAGGATTCGCGTCGTATTATCCCGAAAGAAAGGTCCCAGAAAAGGAATGATATGGTTAACGTTCGAAGCAAGAGAAGCAAAGAAAAGGGGGATACCTCACCCCCTCATTCCCGGTCGGCATGAATGTCAAAACCCTAGACATCAAACGAGTTCCCTCTTGCCCTCGAGGAGAGCATCAGCCTCCGGAAAGCACTCGTCTGCTGTGCTGGCTCATCGGAAAGATCGGGCGGTGACTGCTGCTGATGTTGAGGATGAGGCGGCTGCCCAAGGGCTTGCCCCTTCGCCGCTCCCCACATTCTGCTCAGGAATCCAGCAGAAGGACCCGACCTTGGCATACTGGGCATAGTCACGCTTGACTGCATACCACTATCCTTCCCAGAATGAGCACGCTTCGCCGACGATGGTCGAGAATGAAGAGAGAGTGACGTCATGGAAAGCGACAACTGAGGAGAACTAGCAGTGATGGTGCGAACAGAGGAAGTATCAGAAGGCTTTCGGGAGCGGTCGCGCTGGTAAGTCTTGTGTGCATACGGAGGAGCCGGTCGAAGGAGGAAAGGTTTCTTAGAGACGTTGTCGATAAGCGCCTCGTCCTGCGAATGCGAAGTATGACGATAGCCATCGCGGTACTGCTGCGCAGACGTGTATATGCGAGGATCGTGTTCTTCCGTATCCGACTCGGAGTCAGAGGTGACCCATCCAGACGACGAGCCAGATGAGGATCCTGTATCATCGACCATAGAGCCCGAAGATGACGCGGAGCTAGATGAACTTGCGCTGAACGTGCTATACATCGGAGAAGGCTCGAGCCGAACGACAGGAATATGCGCCTGAGAAATCCGCTTCGTGAGTCCCTTGATCGTTGATGCGAGCCCAGAGGTAGATGACGACACAAGAGGAGCTGACTGGGCGGCCTGAACGGACACAGGAGGCTCAACAGGTGGCGTCGGGAGAATCCTGGCTTGTTGCGCCTGTACGCGGGCCCTGCTGGCTTTAGAAACCTTGTCGATAGCTACAGCTCGGGTGTTCACTTCGGCAGCCACGTGAGACATGAACGGTGCAAAGAAAGCGCACGCTTCCTCTTCGTCGAAGCGTAGGTCAAAGTCGAGGAGACCCAAGACTTCTCTCTCCATCTCGGTGATTTCCTCGACGGTAAAGGCTCCTGCGTGCTTGGCCCAATGGACGTTCTTGGGAGACGAGTCGTTCAAATACTTCGCGGTGACGATGAGCGTGGCGAGGAAGAGACGATACGTCAGATCACGGCCACCTAGCATCTCAAATGAATAATCACTGCATTTTCTCCAGTAAGGGAGACAAACCTTTGATTGTTCCACTGAGTCGCGTTCGAAGACGTTCCAAGTAGATCGTAGTTGTCAGGAGTGTTGCGGCCTGAACGTTAGACTGGCGAACTAGATGGGAGATGAACTGAGGCAGAGAGACGGCATCGGTAATGTCTGTGAAGGCGTCGGGTGCGTTCCTACTGGGCGTGTGAGGAGGCGTTGGTATGCTCGCCATGGAATCGCGTGTCTCGCCTTGGGTACCGGCGAGTCGTTGAGTTTGGTGAGCGACGTGGTTGACCATCTCCCAGGATACTTTTTTGTTCATTAGGCGGATGAGATGAGGATTATGCACAGATGTTGGGAGCAGAGAGGCAGGATGCAGCCTTGAAGAGTATGAGCGGGCAGACATCAGAAGGGAATGAGAGGAATTAGAATGTAATTATGGGGTTTTCTGGGTCCCGTCAAGGGAATAAAGAGATGGAAGGGAGGAAAGGAACGGTGGAAAGGCGACAAACCAGCGCCCCGCTTTATATACCCTGTGGTGTGCGCCACGCGAGATTGTCGATCCCATCAGAGAATGGACCCGCGTTAATTCCTCCCGGCCTTGTGGATTCCACGCCGCTTCTTCTTGTTGACGCGCATGTGGGCGGCAACTCTCGCGCTCGTATTTGGCGGGTGCTGCAGGCAAGTGAACAGAAAAATATTATCAAAAAATGTCTAACTTTCTCTTCAGCAATGCAATAACTCTCGAACAACTGACTTCACAGTATCCTAGCGCTGGCTCACTCATCACATTTTTCCAGTTTCTTCTCATTTCCATCCACGGACTGCCGCGACATGTAGCTTGGACACGTTATGGGCCTCGTTTTAAGCCTCGAAGAATACCTATCACACCCTATCTCGTCCAGGTTGCTCTATTCTATCTCGTTTCTCTGCTCAACAATGCGGCGTTTGCCTATCACATTCCAATGTCGGTCCACATCATCTTTCGAAGTGGTGGACTTGTCATCAGCATGCTTCTTGGTTGGCTCATTGCTGGCAAAATGTAAGACCCCGCTGTTTATGTTCTTTGCATCTCATCCCATCTTCTAGGTACAATATCACGCAAGTGTCTTCAGTGATCCTTGTCACTCTGGGGGTTACCCTCACGACGCTTTCCGCATCTTACTCACCGCACGCCGGAGACGCTCAATCTTCTTCTAATATCTCCTCGTATCTAACTGGGATCTCCATCTTGACTTTTGCTCTCCTGTTCTCTGGACTTTTAGGTCTCGTACAAGACTACACCTACACAACCTACGGCCGCCCTGAATCTAAAGGGGATAGCACATGGCAAGAGTCCATGTTCTATCTCCACTTTCTCGCCCTTCCCATGTTCCTCTCCGTCCGGAAAGATCTACACGTTCAATTTCAATCCGTTCTCAACGGACCGATATCATCCTTCACCCTACCTATCCCCACTTATGTATCTTCTGCCATAGAGCCCGCACTATCTATACCTCCACCATTATCTCTCCCGTTCTCTCTTCTCGGAAATCCGTCCTCGGGACTTTTCTCCTTCGAAAAAAGTCCGAGTAGCGGATTATCTATCCGCGCAACAATCCCCTCAGCAACCGTCCCCCTCCTCCTAAATACCCTGACCCAGCTCCTCTGCGTAGCAGGCGTCCACAGGCTCACGACAAAAGTCAGCGCGCTCACCGTTACACTCATCCTCGTCGTGAGGAAAGCCGTGAGTTTGGTGTTGAGTGTGTTAGGACATTCGTCAGGGAATGCCGATGTGGACATGGCCATGCTTTGGAGCGGTGCGGCGCTGGTTATGTTGGGTACTGTAGGCTACTCTATGGGGAGTGGTAGACGGAAGGACGTCAAGAAGAAAGAGGAGTAAAGGGTCCGCCATAGGATATGTATGTACTAGTGCATTGTACGCCACAGTCTGTCTATGACATTCGCAACTGCGGAGGTGACTTGAACGAGGTGGGGATCTTCCAGGAGCAGGAATTATTTAACACAAAGAATAAATACGCCAGTACATACATACAGGTCACTAGACACACGAGAGAACACGACGAAAAGTAGGTTCAGTCAAGAAGCTCAAGTAACTGAATCAATAGCGGCGCTCAAAATCTCTCTCACCACCTCCTGCGGCTCCTCCACTAGCCCCTGCGCCGGCGCTGCCACCACCACCACCCCGTTCCCGGCGATCGTAATCTCTTCCGTGTCCCCTGTCATGA
>RZIO01000007.1:2945864-2962599 GCA_004338095.1 Gloeostereum incarnatum | reverse complement strand
GTCGAACACAGGAGATCCTACCGATTGAGAATGCCTGGTGGGCGCTCCCAAATTGGAGGAGAGGTGAAGACACACAGGAACTGTACTAGGATATGACATATTTCATTGTGTTTGAGGGAGTCAATGAGAACCGCACAACTATTAAGTTAGGAATTGAGTGAGGTGCTTTGCCAAAAGGGTAACTATTCAATTGACGGTTCAAGTTTCAACCAACCCGGTCCGCATGGAAGGTGAAGTCAAGATGAGGAGAGGAAGCTAGCGACATCTTCGGAGATCCCAAGCTTGCGTATTCGTTGTATGTAAGCAGAAGCGATCGTATGGTAGCGCGGGTACTTTTCATTTTGAAACAATACAGACTTGCAAGAGATGAGCCAGCGATGTTAAATAATGATCATGGCAAACCGACCACCGCCGTGAGATTCAGAAGAGCGAAGGAGGGTAACTCAGCCTGCTTATCTCAGCGGAGACTTACCCTCTTACCCGGGGCCTTATGATCACTTCTTTAACGCCTCATAGATCAGGATACTTGACTACATATTTACGGATCCTCTGTACATTGAATCCACTAAGATATCCGGATTCGTGGCAACCTCTTTGAATGCCGAAATATTCAAGCCTTGTCAGCATGCGACATTCCATCGTGCGCCCTTCCTCCGAACCCCCTTCACTCAGAATCACTCCCAGCGCGTTCAAATGGACAGCCAAGAACAAGATCCTCGCCCTCTTGTTCCAGAGACGACAAAACCATCTGATACACAGCAATCCGTGGCAACGCGGCGCGGCGTTCGGTTTTGGTTGATTTTCCTTGCTCTGGGCGTCTCACTATTCTTATCACCGTTGGAACTTGCATGTCTTCGCTTGACACGCGGATTTCTCCTTGTAATTGATTCGAATCCCACAGACATCAATTTCTACTGCACTTCCTACCATAATTCGCGACCTCAATGGGACAGAGTTCATTTGGATTACTTCCGCTTACACTTTGGCATCTACTGCGATCCTCCCAATGAGCGGGGGACTGGCACAGGTAACATTTTTTCCTTTGGCTTTTTCCCTTGTTACACCAAAGGATTCCAGATCTTTGGTAGACGTCCATCAATACTACTAGCGCTTAGTCTCTTCGCGTTGGGGAGTGCGCTTTGTGGTTCAGCGCAGAACATCCCCTGGCTCATTGCTGGCCGTAGTATGTTCTTTCCAAGTTATACCAAATCAGTTGGAACTTAGACATTTCGATCCTAGCAATTCAAGGAATGGGGGGAGGTGGAATTTTGTCCATTACCAACATTATTATATCCGACCTTGTCCCTTTGAAAGGTAGCACAGGGCCTCATCTACCAGTCACTTCCTAAGCTAACGAGTCTTCAGAACGTGGTGCAATAAGTGGAGTTCTCGGTCTGTACGTTACCTCTTCTCTATTTCGTGGAGATTTTCTCACCTTGCTTATAGGGTATGGGCATTCGCCGCCGCAATTGGTCCGCTCGTAGGTGGGGCACTCGCGAACAGTGGGCAGTGGAGGTGGTTGTTTTACCTGAATCTCCCTATATGCGGCGTCGCCTTTGCACTTGTCCTTGTTCTGCTCAAATTACCGACACCTCCGGGTACTTTCTGGGAGAAGTTTTTCCGATTGGACTGGATGTAAGCTATCTAGTGCATACCTACGATCTTCTATCACCACCTCACAAACTTTCCAGTGGAAGTTTTCTCGTGATATCCGCTTCTAGTTCCGTCATGATTGCTTTGACTTGGGCAGGGGTTCGCTATGAGTGGTCTTCTCCGCGTATTCTAGTACCCTTGCTAGTCGGTATTGGTGGTCTGGTGATATTTGTGCTGTACGAGAAAACATATGCAAAGGCGCCTCTAGTAAGTCGATCCATTGCCTGTTTCGAATACTAGTCTTGATTCATTTCTCAGATGCCATTCACTCTGTTCACGAACCGAACCAGCCTAAGCGGGTAGGGACCCTTTCCGACTAAAACCGCTCGTACTGGTTTTGATCTACCTGAAACCAGATATATTCAAACGTTTTTGAACCCCGTTATTATGCTTGCCGTCATCTGTCAGCCATCTTCGGGATCTTTGCTCCCACAATTTGCTAACTCGTCGATAGATTATCTACCAGCATACTTCCAAGCGTGTAAGGGATCCTCCGCCATAGGTTCTGCTGTGGACACTTTCGGGTTAAGTATGGTTCTTGGCCCGATTGTTATTCTATGCGGCTGGTCAGTAACCAAATTCGATACTTATCGGCCACAATGCTGGATCGGCTGGTCCGTGTTGATCATAGCTATGGGCCTTCTCACTACAATTGAGGCAGACACCGTAGTAGCCAACACCATCGGCTTCTCAGCTCTTGTCAGTGTCGGAGGCGGGACGGTCTATGCCATCACATACTTCCCCGTATTGGCGCCTTTGCCACTCTCCGAAAATGCTCACGCCCTCTCCTTTTTTATGTTCTGCCGATCATTTGCGGGCGTGTGGGGCGTCACTATAGGTGGCGCTATCTTGCAGAACGAGCTAGGGAGGCGCCTCCCTACTGATTTTATTTCTCAGCTACATGGCGGTGCTGATATCGCATATTCGGTGATCCCAGTTATTTCTGAGCTCGTCGAACCACAGCGATCCCAAGTGCGGGTGGCGTTTGCAGACAGCATCGCAATTATTTGGGCGGTCTTGGCTGGTGTAGCTGGAATCGGTCTGATCAGCTCGTTATCGATGGCAGATGTCCCGATGCACAAGAAGGTTGACGATGAATGGGCCATGCGGAAGAGAGATGGAGAATCTGTCGGTGCCTCTCAGACAGAACCAAAAGTCTAACCATGAGATAACTCTTTCTCAGTGATATGAAATGTTTCACATGTTCTTAAAGTCCTTTCTTTTGGATGTACTCTAGTCCCTGTATGCTTCTAATTCGCACCCAAATTTCATACTTTCACAAAAGACTATCTCGGTGCGTTTAGATGGATTCGGGAATCAAAAAAATGACCGCGCCCATATGATGTCCCTACACGACCACCGGCAGATTCTCTCTTCCTGCAGCTCTCGCTCTCCATCAGGCTTGAATTGTGAATTATGATGGTCACGAAGAAGAAAAAGGCTTTCAGGAACTCTCTGCCGTAACCCGTTCCAAACGTGGATTATGGCATGGCAGAAAACCAACACCGGAACCTTGGAAATCGTTCAGCTATAAATGTAAGTATCGGTCACTTCCATACTTCTAGACATGATTTATCTTATGCCTTACGCTAGTTACATCCCGGTATTGGGTTTCGCTGCCTTGATACTCTTCAAGTCGCTTTCTCGTTGGTTTACTCGCCGCTCGGATTTACCGCCAGGCCCGACTGGCCTTCCTTTCCTTGGAAACTTATTACAAGTCTCCGAGGACGCATGGAAGATCTTTACTGAGTGGAAACAGGAGTATGGTAAGGGCATGTTCCCTTCCCCATAGTCGTTGCAATGCTGACTATTGCCAGGCGACCTGATCTATCTCAACCTTGCGGGGAGACCTGTTCTGGTCATTGGTTCAGCAAAGGTTGCTCATGAACTATTAGAACAACGTGCATCTATATACTCTGACCGCCCTGCTTTCATTGTCGCCTGCGACATGCTCACGGAGGGTCTTTTCATGACTTTTTCTGGATACGGTGATCGGTATGCACATAAGCTTTAATGCTTAGATTCTCCCTGCTTATATGATAAATGCAGTTGGCGGAGAATGCGCCGCGCCGCACATGAAGGTCTCCACAAGGGTGTCGTGCCTGATTTCCATCCGATTCAAACACGGGAAACCACGATACTCCTCAAGAATTTGCTCCGTGACCCTGCCGGTTGGGAAGATCATGTTCGACGGTAAGCCACTTGCGCCCAAGACCCTTTTTTTTCTAATTTTAAACATTGCAATAGCATGGTCGGATCTACCATCCTATCGGTCACCTACGATCTGCCATCTCTGCGTTCTGTTCGGGGAACTGCGCTTGGTGATATATTTGACTTTACAAAGAAGATTGTTCGCGCTGCGTATCTGGATGGCCATTTGGTGGATCATCTACCGTGGCTCCGACATGTTCCCTCTTTTCTGATGAAGTGGAAACGCGAGACTAAGAAAGATTCGCTTTATTATTCTGACGTCTTCACGAAATTATACGGCGATACCAAAGCAAGGGTGGTGAGTTGCTAGCCGTTGTCTACGTTTCGGTCTGGCGGCTGAGATCCATCCTTTAAGCTGGCCGGCGATGAACGGCCTAGCTTTGCCGCGTCAATGGTCGGGAAACAAGAGAAATACGACCTTGATGACAAAGAGACAGCATGGCTCGTTGCTACTGTGTAAGTATGTATCTCCCTCAGTCGTGATTCGATTTCTAATCTAAATCACCAGTGCGGCGGGTTCTGAGACCGTAAGTCTTCCCTTGTGTACTCCTACCATGTTCACTTATGCGTGAGGTTTGCAGATGGCTGGAGTTATCGCTTGGTTTGCCCTTGCCATGGTCATGAATCCCGATGTCCAGGCAAAAGCCCATGCAGAGCTGGATGAAGTTGTTGGACGCGACAGACGGCCGTCATTCACCGACTTTGAGCAGCTTACATACATCAGAGCCATCGTACGAGAGACCTTACGTTGGCATCCAGTTGATCCTCTAGGTAAATTCTACGTCTGAGTCTTTGTGTACGGTAATTCACATCGTTTACAGGAATGCAACACAGAGTCACTGAGGTATTCTTAGCATACACTTTTTCCGCCCTTACTCATTAAGAACGGAAAGGATGATATCTTTGACGGGTATCTTATTCCCCGGGGAACCATCTGTATTGCGAACGTGTGGTAAGTTTCTTTTGTCACTGGAGAGTGCAGCAACAATTGAGCACACGACTTCAGGGCTATGAATAGAGATCCCAGCGTCTACGGAGCTGATGCTGATGTCTTCAAGCCTGAGCGCCATCTGGATAGCGATGGTTCCTTTGCATCTGCTCCACCGTTCACCAGAGACGAGGGGCACGTTACTTTTGGATTTGGGCGCAGGTTCTTGATCCGTCAGAGTTTCAAATCCTTATGCTGATGTCTTGTCTAGAATATGCGTGGGTAGGCATGTTGCTAACAACTCCCTATTCCTTGCTGTGGCCAATATTTTGTGGATGTTCCAAATTTTGCCTGAGGTTAACGCCGACGGGTCACCCATGGTCCTTACCGAGAAAAGTATTAACCAGGGACTCGTCGTGTAAGTAGCCTTTCTGTCTCTTTCAAAATTAGTATTCTTACCCACAGCCAGCCGTCCGTTACCATATCGCCACTCTTTCTCACCCCGCTTTGATGACGCTGCCATCACTCTGGAGAATGAAGATGATTAGAAGAACCTAGATTGTACTATAAATATGTCGCTTCGCCCTAGGTGACGATGATGAACGTTGAGATAGACATTGAACGTCAACTACTAACCTGTTCAGCAGCGTCCCGATGCTTTGCTTTGTGGCTGAGGATACCCGTGGGCAGCAGGAATCTGGAGGATACGCGAGCCCCCCGCTACTGCGGTGTGATGTCCAAGCGTCGAGACCTCAGGGGAATCGGCCGCGATGAACAACTCGTTAGGACCAATACGCAGGCTCTCATTGGATGTAGGTAAGGTTATCTCTGCCCAACCTTCCAAGATTACAAAGTATCTTCGAGAGATGATGTCAGTGAGGTCCACCATCTGTAGAAGCAAATAGGTGCATACTGGATGTGGGGAGCATTATGGGTTCTATGATCGATCAGACGCGCTCAGTGGCTAGTTCATTCGAGAATAGGCAAACAGTGCGTACCCAGCATCAATGGGGTCACCGACCGGAAATGTAGAAAACGAGGCGTTGCTTAATTTGCCCAGTTCAAAGATCGAAGTCTGTTGAGGAGCTTCCCGTAAGGGACTGGGCGCGCGCATGAAATCAAGATTTGAAACATACCCCCGCAAAACTAGTCCCAGGAAAAGACCAGCATTCAAACGTAGAAGCATCATTCTGTCCAGAGACTGCGGTAATTTGAAGGTCCTGAGCAGCTGCTCCAACGACCGCCAAAAATAGCAAGGAGAGCGAGGAGATGATAGGGAAATCTGATAGCATCGCGCAATGATTGGGCGAGAACCCTAACGTCTGTGATGCCTTGATCTGGGGGTGAAGAAGACCGGTTTGAACATACCTATTTATACTCGAGTACTCTACATCAAGATGACGACGCCCCCAATACATAATCACTTCGTAGATGACTGCTCTGGAAACTGTCTCGCCGTGGCAGTTCGTGAGAGTCGGCGATGAGAGAACTAAGGCCGAACAAGTTGGACCTAGACCCTGAACGTTGAGCATATATATGCAGTAGCGAGTGCCACTGGGGCGCCTAACACGAGGGAAGATGATTGAGTATCAGCTCCACCAAGATCCACAGCTCCAGTGGGCGGTGGACGCAAAGCCCATTCGGAATTGCCTAGGGGACCAGTTTCAATCATATCAACATGCTGGCCAGGCGCCGCCAGGGAGACGCGCGGAGCCTTTAGGCACGCAGTTTAGAGGATCGCGGCCACACGATCATAGTGGTGCATCTGACCTGAATATGATACCGAAGTTTGTTCAGAACTGTTGGTAAGACGAAAGAATGAATTAAAACACCAAAACTCTGGCTAGCCTAGACGGATTCGTCTCTTTCGTGTTCGTTACCCGCGCAAGGAACGACGGAGAACTTCTAATACATACCTCACTGAGTTCTATCAGTAACGTATACCCTCTCGGCTAGCAACTGATCGCAGTGCATAAGGTGGTAGATCAGTCGCATTTATCAGACGCCACAAAGGAAAGCCCCCGGCCACCACATTAACAGGTAACATTTTGTCCATTCGTTCTGAAATTATTTGTCAGTGTCAGGAGGGTGCCGAAAGGAAAACATGCTACATACACATTACACATAGTTTCTTTGGCCTCCTCCAGCATCTTGGTGCGGTGTCATTGCATAGTCCTATGCAGAAAAAAAAATCTACCTCCGACAACTTCACTGTTGGGAGTCAGCGTTTAGCCTTCCAGCCGTGGTCGCGAGAGACGGCGCAGCGAGCAGTTCAGTTTTTCCTGGTTCTTTCCGCTCCGCTATGGGCCACAAGACTGAGCTGAGCAAAACGCGAACAACGCACGCATGTAGGTACACCTTTGGGAGAGTCCACGCAAGAGAAATGAATGAAAACTTGATGACCGCGCAGGCTGCTCACATCTTCACCGTAGCTTGGCGGGCAAGATCTCGAGAGGTGCGTGCTTCATGTCAGTCGGGCTAACTGTGACGTTTTGCCGTTTCGTCCTCCAGCTTGGGGGATTGCAACGGTTTCCAGAGTGACTTCTTGTTCAAGGTCGATAACGCCACATGAAAACATTGGGGCGTAGAGCCGCACTGAGGAACCCGCTCTGTTCTTTTCTTCGAACTGCCATTGGTCCCGGTCAAGCTTCATGCTGACCCATGGATCAAGAAGGGAAGGGAAGAAAGTTTAGTCTCTCGCACACTCTAGTTCCTGGATTTTGACCTCCGATCACACCAGGGGGTGTGATCAATGATGAAGCTGGGACGTTTAACCTGGTCATTTCGTCCTGTCATCGTCTACAACCATGAGTACCCTCACCCTTTACAAAGGCATCCTCGATATTGCCGTTTCCGTGATCCTAACAGTCAATCCCAACTTGGTATACCATTCCTTCCCCGCGAGGTGGCTCGGGAGAATGACCGAACTCGTACGTATAGTCCCACTCCACTCCTGTTTGAACGACCTTTCACTCATGCCAACTGAAAGCACCTCTCCGACCCATCTACTGCGCCGGGATTCAACCAAGCCATCGCATGCATGGTCGCCTCCGTTGGAGTGGGGCAGGTAGTAGCTTCCAGAAGCGGACCGAGTGCATTGCCTGCTATTCGTGGGTGGCTATTCTCTTCCACCTCCTCCCCTCTAATGTGTGGTATCCGCGCGTAGTGGCGATGAACCTGTCATGGGGAGTCCTCTCCCTCTTCACCTGCTTGATCAGGCCGGACATCGGGAGTGCCACGGTGCTCATGACAGCATTCAACCATCTAGGATTTAGTGCGGCATTGGCTTGGGCGTTGAAAGGGAGGAGGAACAAGCGGAGCAAGTAGGGATGATATCCGATGTGCTGTCGTAGCAGTCTTGTAGAAGAGCGCAGGAATCCCCGAGAATGAAGCCTGACATGTGGACCTACAAGTACAATCGTTATCACGGACGATGTTATGAGTTTCCAGAGTAGTCGTACCGACATTGACACGTGAGGCGGCCTGCTAGCGCTTTACATTCCAATAAAAAAGTCAGGAAACCGAAAAGAATCACTAGTAAACCGTCCGCACCGTTTTCACATATAGGAATTAGGGTCCAGCGCAGACACCCGCACCTTATTACTTGCCTCCACCTTGAGAATCAACTTCCAGGGAATCAAAATTTGTCCGATATATCTCGATTCCTCCGGATTGTCCTCCACAAACTCCTCCACATCCACCAGGAGTAGGTTCAGGGGCTTATCAGTCCCCATAAACGATCCTATGAAGATACGTCCGTCTGAGATAGATACACGGATTGTTTGGCGAAATAATTGGGCTAGCTGCTCCGTCATGATGGTGGTGTGGTGGTGGGAAGCAGAAAGAAGTAACGTGTCACGGTGACCGCGTCAATGTCATTGATGAACCCTTTCGAGTCGATCCCTTCCCTGACCATGCAAGGCCAGTTCAGCTCCCCGGATACGCATAAGTATAGCGTTATCTTGCCCACTTACAATGAGAGGAAGAATTTGCCTGTGATTATCTGGTTGCTGGCCAACACTTTTGAAGAAAAGTTCGTGTTGCGTATCGGTTAGAGAGCTCACAGGCTGAAACATTTGTAGTAAATTGGCATGGGAGATTATTGTCGTGGATGATGCCAGTCCGGATGGAACACAAGAGGTTGCGAGGCAGCTGGCTGCAGTTTACGGGGAGGACAAAGTTGTGCGTAGATTCATGTCATTTGCGCTCCCGAAAGATTCTTCACACTTTTACCTGTAGGTTCTGAAACCACGTTCTGGGAAACTTGGACTAGGGTGAGGGCTCTTTTCTCATACCCTAACGCGTTGTTAACCTTGTCGAGATAGAACGGCGTACATTCATGGACTTAACTTTTGTACTGGCGACTTTGTGATCATCATGGACGCCGACTTCTCACATCATGTCTGTCTCTCACCCTTCATACGATCTATGCGTTGACAAGATGCTGACCTTCTCTGGCTGTAGCCAAAGTTCATCCCTCAATTCATCCGGTACGCCTCACTGCCACGTCAAACCCGGCACCCATACTCACCTACACTGACAGACAACAAAAAGCACACAACTTTGACATCGTAACCGGAACACGCTACCGGTCGACTCCCAAACCATATCTTTCTGACACTACACCAGGAGGCGTCCACGGTTGGGACCTCCGACGAAAGCTGGTCTCGCGAGGAGCCAACTTCCTCGCCGCGACCGTTCTCAATCCGGGAGTGAGCGATGTTACTGGGAGCTTCCGGTAAGTCCCTGCCTTTCCATTTAAGTCTGTCTAAACTGTTCGCCAGACTGTACCGCATCTCTGTCCTTCGCCACATCATCACGGTGACCCAATCGAAAGGTTACGTCTTTCAAATGGAGATGATGGTCCGCGCCAAAGCCCTCGGGTACTCTGTAGGGGAAGTACCCATCACCTTCGTTGACCGGATATTCGGAGAGAGCAAGCTGGGCGCAGACGAGATCGTTTCATACGCAAAGGGTGTTTGGGGGCTCTTCACTGGCGTGTAATTAAATAATCTCGTTCATATTTATAATTTATTCATACCTGCCATGGGACATACATGTTTTACGACATGATGTCCTACAAAGGTTTAGTTTCGAGAGAAAGTGTGGCGTTCAGTGGCTGCGGCGGCGCCTCGGGGTGACCTCGGCTCGAATAGACTGCTTTGTCACGTGTGACGTCATTGCCAGCTGATTGATAATTTGAGCTCCGAGAGTGGACGGTACTGGGTCCTTGAACCAGAACCACGACGAACGATGAGTGTACTCCTGCGAACAACACTGTCAGACCCAGCGGCTGTCGAGAAACGATTACAGAGCTTGTCGATCTCATCACGATTCAATACCAACAGTGATAACGCAGGAGATGACTCTGACGATGAATTTGTCAACGTCGTATGTTCTCTCTTACTCAATCCCCCAATCCAAACATCTGAAATTGTCATTTCTCTATATTTCTGTTAGGTATCACTCCCTGGAACCCCTGCGCGAACTCGCCCCCCTTCTCCCACACGCGGAGCCGCTTCCCGTCGAGCTCCCGGTCCTCTCCACCTATCATCTCCCTCTCAATCGAAGAGAGATCCGTTGAAGGCCCTACCTACAGAGGTTTCCCAGCAGATCTTTTCGAGACTGCGCCTCAAGGACCTCGCAAAATGTGCTCTCGTCTCTAAGAAATGGAGTCGGAGTCAGACCATCAACTATGGTCAGTTTCGGTTCCGATCCTCACTCTGTCGCACTTACTGATGCTGTGTAATAGTATGGTTCCAGCATTACAGGAAAGATAACTTCCACGACGAAAGTCTTCCCCCGGGTAAATGGACGAAGAGAGAGTCAAAGCAAAACTGGGTATGTTTCTTCTTTACTCTTCTTGCCCTTTCTCGGTCTGACAGTCCTCAACAGCGTCTTGTACACCTCCAATCCTTAAAAGAGGCTGCCCAGGCTGCAGGCAACGGTTTCCCTCAATCGACCTACTCTTCTCCCTCGCTGTCGGGTTACCAGACCCCGCGCGAGCTCAAAGAGGAGAAGTGGCGCCAAGAAGCACAGGATACTCGACCCGGAAAGGTAGAAATGAGGGGAATGTACAAGGAGCTCGGCGGTCGGAAGAGCAAAGGCAAGGCCAAGTTTGCCAGTACCGGTGTCCGAGACAAGGGTGGCTGGAAGGATCCCAGTGAGGCGCCGTGGTAATCGTCTCTGCTGCTACGATATGTACATGTGATGTAGAGTTTAGATTCATTTTTTAAATTTGATTATGAGTTGTATACAGCTGCCGATGTCATGCACTTCGAACTGGGCTCGGTTGAAGCGGGTTGATGGTAGAGTAAGTACTGGGTAACAAGCAATGCAATGCATGGAGACATTTGGTTGTATCAACGAGAAGAACTACGATACACCCGAGCGTGGCGTTAGTTTACGTGTCCTGAAACTGAGTTTATTTAGTAACAAAGTTGTCGTCGTGTACTCAGACTCTGTCCAGTTGTAAGGGGAAGTCAATATCGCATATGAGCACTGTGTCGGAGCCCATCTAGTACATAGTTAATTGTCTACATACTTATCCTCAGGACAGGAAGATATTTCGACGCCACCGCCGCATGCTCAATTTCAGGCACCATCATATTACATCATGATGGGATTGTCTCCGACAGTGACCGAGTGTTGCCACGATCTCTCAGCCCTAGCTATAGTGCACTGCTTCGAAATTCCACAGCCTAATCATGGTCAAGCTCCTAGTGAATTTCTTTAACCGCGGACACCCTTGAGAAATGCACATGCACGGAGGATTCACTGTTCTTCAGTTCCATCAACTATTTCTCGGCATGAGCTCGTTGGACACTATGGCTGACTTATATCTGCCTCGAGGCGCCTTGGAATTCATGCTCCTTCTTAACACAACCTGATCTTCATGTCCAGAACATCAGAGAGCTATTCAAATCGTGGGGCCATCTTCCCAGCATCGGTTCAGCATCTATCAGTGGAGATACCCGTCGTAACAGAACCACGTATTTCTGGGGAGTTACTGGTAGCGTCCCTGATGCCCTTGCCTTGTTCTCCCTCTCCCACCAGTAACTAGGGCCATCGGACGCTGCACTCTACTCTTTATTTTCTTCTCTCTTTCATTGCTCATACTTTATAACTCGGGCTGGTTCCTTTATTATACGCCACCTAGTGTGGTCAACGACCTCGTGAACATGTCGGACTCCCCTTCAGAACTCTCCCCTAGCTTTGAGACCGTGTACCCTTATGGGTCGTCGGAGAAGATTGGTGTAATTGTAAGTCGAATGTCCGCGGGTCCAGCAATGCCTTGCAATGATATGATCAACATTTTAGTTCATTGCTACAGCTGGTCTCATATCGCTGCTCTCTGTATTATTTGTCTTCACGGTAGGTATCACTTTTAAATATACCCAGCATGCTTGATCTCGAAGATGTTCAACACAGATCATGCTTCGACGAATATTCTTCAGACGGACGCACATCCTCGGCTACTTTGTCTGTCTGCTGGTCTCCAATTTCATCCAGTCCAGCGGCACAGTGCTTAACTTGAAATGGATCAGCGAATCAGGTGTACACGCAGGGACATACTGTACGATCCAAGGTTTGTATACATTCCGATCATCCCTCCTGGAATATCTTTTCATTTGCTTCCAGCTGGTGTCAAGCAAGCCGGGAACCTAGGAAATGCATTCTGGTTGGTGTTTATATCTCGCATTTAAGGACTGTCACTGACATGTCAAATGTACAGGACCCTCACCATTGCTATACATCTGTTCGACCTGCTCTTCCTTAGATACTCCACCACGAACGCCGTGTTCTTCAGCGGAATCGCATTTGGTTGGGCTGTCATTTTGATGATTGTATTGATCGGGCCAGCAGTAATCGAGTCTCCTGAGAAAGGACCGTACTTTGGTATATCGGGCCAATGGTAAGAACATAGTATCTCAGTCTGCGGCTTATGTGTGTCACGTCTTTTTGCAGGTGCTGGATTACGGACGAATACCCTGCCGCGCAGACATACCTAGAGTACTTCTTCGTGAGTTTCTCGATATTTCACCATAACGCGAAAGTGACCAGATATTCAAGGGGTACTTTTCCGCCGGGGTTTGCTTCCTCCTATATACTACGATCCTCCTACGCATCCGTGGCAATCTTACATTCGTCGATGGCAAACCCAAACTTCGCTGGGTTCCTCGAGGTCAGGGGTGGCAGCTCAGTCTAGGTCGCGACTCCATAGACTCCTCGATGATTCGTGTCGTGCAGCATATGATATGGTATCCGGTGAATCCATGTTAATTCTTCATTCACCTTGGGACGTCCCGTCTCATGCCACCATTCTAGGTCGCATACTCTATCCTCCTTGTCCCAATTGGCATCGCTCGCCTCAGCAAATTCGCAGGGTCAAACGTCCCCCAATGGGCTATCTTCACGACGGCTGTAATATTCAACTTGACAGGTACTGATAAACCACTCACTGGGCATCATCGCTCTGAATCTGAATCTGCTATTACATAGGCTTCGTCAACGTCGTCCTTCTCATCGTGACGCACCGGATATTCCCTGAGACGGAGTCCCTTCCCGACTTCTCCACGCAGAGGCAGAAGCTTGGACAATCAGTGATCGCCAGGCACGGTGTGACGCCTTTCATGCTTTCGAGAGCCGACTCTGCTCCCGAGGTCCCCCGGCTTCCAGGTAGTCGGCGTGGACTGACAATCGACACGACGAACTTGGAGCGCCGGAGACAGTCGCAGGAAAGCGTCGTCGATCATGCGGCGATGACTTCTCAGATTCCTATGCAGCCCGTGTACAAGTGATGCCTTTTGAGACCATGGTTCATGACTATCGGTTGATACATGTCTTGTAATACAAGTCCATAACGAAGTCGGTTTGTCTACTCGCTGGCCACAAGTCCTCACAGCTGTGGGTCATCCACGTTCAAGGCAACCATCTGAGCGATACACCTGCACGGAGAAGAGTCTCAGAACCACTTCGAGATCCCGGAAAACCGAAAACTTACACTGTAATAAAGGTGGCGGTCTCGATTGCTAGTTACACCAATGAATGATGATAATGTTAAAGACTATGGCCCGATAGCAGCCGCCGCCGCCGCCTTCTTTAAATTTGTCTGGATGTCAGCCCGGATGGCCATAAGCCTCATCCGGCTGTGCAGCTGTTCCAGCCTCCGTTTCGCGGCAGATGAATCATCTGGTGGACCCTCATCAACAACCCTCTGCAAATACTTTATCGCATTCGGCAAATTGTGCGCGCGCTCTTCTGACTCGGAAAGATCCATCAAGGCATAGACCATGTAATCCTTCAGAGGTTGTTTTGGCTTTTGTTTCGGCGAGTGATTGTCGACAATATCGATGATCGCCGCTCCGTGAATACGAATCTCCTTCAGGAGACCTATAGCCCGGTAGATCCTCTGGAGCTTTACATGTGGACCAAGAGCTTGGACAGGGCTCGCATTAGTCAGAGCATTTTTGTAGCAGATGGTGGCTTCATCCGGTCTAGTAAGTGGTGTGTAAGGGAGTGAAAGCAGATCGGACATCTGAGAACCCACTTTCCCAGTTCTTCGTAACATGTTCCCATGGTGTCCCAGAGGATAGGCTCAAACGGCCGGCTAACAATCGGCTCAGTGATCCGGTCATCGGGATAAGGAAGGACTGAGGACACACACCTAACGGCGGCGGCCCTCTGGAGATAGTACACCGCAAATGTATGCATACTCATCTGTATATACGCCTGGCCCAGTCCGAACCATGCTCGATAGTCTTTGACGTTAGCATCTACACACGGTCAGTGAGTATGGATGACAGGCAAACCATAGGGGATCTCACACACCAACAGCTCTTCGATACGCCTCGACCGCCGCGTGAGTATTACCCATCTCGAGATACTCGTGCCCCATTAGCGTCCATGCGTGATGGAAGGTTCTATCAAGCTCCGTGGCGCGCCGAAAGTATTTGACCGCCTTCTCATGCTCTGACCGTAGAGAATACTGATTGCCTAATGGTGAGTCAGAAGAACATCAGGGATGAACAGGGAACAGAAGACTAACCCACAGCACAACAAACCTCGGGTCTATTCTTATCTAGGAGGAGGTATTTCTCCGCTATGCTCGTCAAGTCATGCTTCATATTCTTCGTATAGAGCAAATTAGAGTAGACCGCCACATCGTCCACCCGTTTGTCATCCGCCTTAAGAATACTGTGGAATTCAACAAGTGCTTGTGAGACATCTATACCAGAGTAGGTCAGGAAGAGATATTGTTTTCAACCGTGGGAGGGGCGTGCCGTTTGTGTCGTAGACGTGCTTCGCTCGTAGACTCCTCAGCCAGAGACTGCCAGGGAAGTAATCTTCTCCGAGCAACGCATCAAACCTCCATCGTTCAGACGCGATCGGGTTGTGTAGTTCAACATGTATGTGTATCCGGAGCATGTTTTCCAAGGGATGATTCGGGGGAAGTGGAAGTCGTGATACAATAGTGTCCAGCTGGAAGATATGTCAGAGGATTTCTAGGCCAGGAATACGAATGAATTGCACTTCTGCTTGTGATTCGATGAGATTGGCTACCAACGTCCACGTCGACCAGTTCCATCGAAAGAGAGCTATCGACTGAAGAGCAGCGTCAATCGCCTCTTCTTTTCTTGATAAACGGGACAAGAAGAGGGCCCTCCTGGACTACAAATCAGGAAGCGGCATAAAAGGTTTCCCAGTGCAAGAACTCACAAGAACAAGAGCCAAGCATCGTTTCCGCCCTCTACTTTCTCTAAATAATCTGGGATATCATTGTTGATAGGAAGAGGAGGCTGATGGCGCGTGTCTAGATCAATCTTGAATCCTGGTTCATATAGCTAAGTACACCATCCACGTACTGTCTAGCTTGTGCCACTGTCGGACAGAGTTCCTTTCCCCAACCTATAAAATACTAAGATGAGACGATAAAAACTAGCCGATACACGTACCAAAAACTGACAGTACACTTTCAAAAATGTCGCATTTGGTCCAGAACATTCATCCAACGTACGGATAGCTTGCGCGTACTGGCGTGACTTCATACAACATCTCGCCAGCACTACGTCGTCTTCTTCTTCTTGGTCTTTGAGGTCCATGTTATTATCAGGTAGATTAAACGAATCCATAGAAGCGTCCGGATTACTCTCGTCGTGACTAGCAGCCTTCCTTTTATCTATAGGTATGGATGCCAACAGCTCTGAAGACCTGACCGAGCACAGAAAATGTCAGCATCTCGAGTTGTTTTAGTACGGTAATCCACTAACCATTTAGCTGCAGCAATAAGACCATGGTCTGAACACTGGCTGACAGAATTCCGGATGTCAGCTATCATTTGCGCATCCACGGGTACGATTCGAAGATTGGGTGGTTGCAGGTATAATTTTAAGCCGGAAGTAGATGTAAAATTAGGAGGAGGCATCATCCTGCTGGTATTCGAGGATGTTACTGGCATGATAGTGGAGGGAAAGAGGTAGTGGCATTGGACGCAGCCGAATCCTCTGCCGCAGTACTGCCGCGGCAACTTCACATCAAATCAAATTCGATTAACCTTGCGGAGATACAACCGGCATCAGTGACTCACAGCAATCTTCCAATGATGGCATTGACCCTCATTATTGACCAGCAACCACCAGCTGCGAGCCTCTCTGAGCGCGTTTCGACGCGTCCGAGGCCTGCGAGGCTTCTGAAACATTCTCACTCAGCTGTATATCGCCCTCACGTGGGGAATAAATATAACCAAATACATTCGAGAAAGCATAAATAGGGTGCTTCAGCGTCTTCTTCTCTTTATCTACTACCGCCATCATCTCTACTTCATACTAGTTAACCAACTCCTATCTTTTACTACAACATGTTCCCTACATCTGTTCTCTACCCTGCCCACAGCTCCATGGCTGCCTTCCGATTCCCTGTTCTCGCCGTCAGATCCAAAGCAGC
>RZIO01000007.1:2922409-2941788 GCA_004338095.1 Gloeostereum incarnatum | reverse complement strand
AGGGACCGTACTACACCTTCTTAATGTCGTCGACAACGGGATTATTACTACCCTAGCCGCAATATCTTGAATCGAATTTCAATAAGTAGGACAGATACAATAAGACACACTACGCCTCTTGCCCAGTGGCAACATTCCATATCTTCTGGAGCAGCTCCCCAGCCGGATCCGAATCTCCTTCAAACCTTGCGAAAGACACCGTCGACAGGGTAGTCACATAGTTCCGCAGGTATGGCGCATACTAAGAAATCCCAAATCAGCCGTCATTCACGAGACAATCCTGGCCACATACCGCTCGACAGAATTGTCTATACCACCCCCACGTCTCATATGCATTCCACTCCTCGGCACCCCAGTTCGCTCGGTTATGCCATGCTTTCTCAGTGAGGACAGTGCGTGTTTCTGGGTTCGAATCCGTGCTCGTAATTGTCGGCGCTAGGAAAGATACGAACCCTTCCAACGTCCTCGAGAGTGCCGCCTTTTGCTGCTTTGTCAAACTATTGAACGCTTTCAGAGAGCTCGTCAGCAGCGGGCTTTCCTCCGCAGGTTCCTCTACAATACCCGAAATGAGCATCCGCTTCACAAGATGAAAGAAAAGACTCCAAGCACAACGCACCAGGCTTAACATCCGTATCCACCTCCATATCCCCTGCACTAGCCATAACCCTCTCTCTCTTCTCCTCCTCCTCCTTCCTTAGCGCAGTCACTTTCTTCCTCGCAACAATCACTCTCCCATTAGCCTTATCCACGGCCGCCTTTAATATGTCCCATTCCTTCGATCCCATCCCTCCTTCTCTCCTCACACCCGCAAACACCCAATCCACCACATCGGTAGGATCGACGATCTGGTATTGCATCAGCTTATCAAACACGATCCCCACCATCTGCCCGTTTTTTCTCCAGAACGAGCTTGCCGCGGTGAGTACATCAGAGGGCCCGCCGAGCGTGCGTAAAAGAGGGAGGTAGCGCTCGATGGCATTGAGGAGGTGGGAAAAAGATCGAGAGCCGATGTGGAGGAGAGATTGAATGGTGATGGAGCGGACGACTGCGTCGACGTTCACGTGGCCTTCTTCGTCGGAAGATTCTAGGCTGGATTTTAGGGATTCGATGTGGGCGGTGACTGCTGCTACGTCAGATCGACCACGGAGGAGGGTGAGCACGGATTGGGCAGCGTCGTGGTATGGTCGCACTACGACGGGTGTGAGATGATTCTCATAGAAGGAAAAGAAGGCGTACTGGGGTCCTCGTATTCGAACCCTGGACCAGGAGCTTCGGCAGGCAACGTCTCCGCCTCCGGAGACTGCATCTCATCCGGCAACGTCTTTGCAATCCTTTCATAATACGACAGCCGAATCTCAAACTCCAACGCCCTCCTGACGAACGACCTTCTCGGATGCTGTGTAGAAAGGGCCAAATCTGGTATCCACTCCTTCCACACCCACTGGAACCCAAAGTTGCTCATGTGCACCGCGAACCACTCTGCGAACCTCCGAGCGCACTCGACATCGAGCCCGTCGGAGAGGCTAGAGTATAGTCGGCGAATGGATTTCCCAACAGCAGGACCCACAGTGGAGGGGGAGAGTTTGCAGAGTTCGGTAATGAGTGCGGGATAGTAGATGGATTTGTGAGGGGATTCGGGGAGGAGAAGATAAGAGCCTAGTAGGATCTGTTTATCCGATGTGTAAGCACGGGTTTGGGACATCGGAAGACAGGGTAACATACCTCGATAATCGTGCTCTCTAGCTGCCAATCCTTCCCTGGAATCGGCTCAATGTCAGACGGCCCACCAGGTCGAGGCTTGAATGTGCCAGGGTGTGTCCATTTAGGGTACTCAAGTAACAGGCGTGCACATTCTTTTCGGTTGACTTCGAATATGTCGACGATCGAGTGGAGGGCTGAACGGACTGCGTAGCCGCCGGGCGTATTTGGGTCGGGCGTGATCTATGGCAAAAGTCAGGAAAAGAAGGTAAAGAGAGGCGTGCGTACGTCGTTGTCGAACAGTCGGATGTAGAACTCTGGCCATTCTTCTTTTTTGACCTGGGAGTCTTCTCCCGAGTCGGTGGATAGTCCGTCCAGCTCGATCACTTCTGGCGGGACGAGGACAGTGGGTAGGTCGAAGGGAGTGAAGGTGTCTGTTGTTGGGGATGAGGTGTAAGGCCTGACATAACTCTCTGTTTCTTCCGTGAAGTTGGCTTCATCCAGGACACGGAGAGAAGACAGTAAAATGTCGAGTATCTGTGTTGGAGACCTCAGCAAAGCTCAGAGAGATGAACACCCGCAAATACCTCATCCGCATTCTCCAGCGACGCAGAAGTTTTATGTAGTGTCATCATGGGTTGGACGATCCATTTTGAGCTGGCGGTAGTTTCTGTATAGCTTTGAATGGTGTTGATGAGTTCGGTGACCCTGGTCGATGAATGGGTCTTTAAGATGGTCCCGGCCTATGCTTTGAGGTTAACATAGGTACAGGACCCAATTGGCCAGCGTACTCACAATCATTAGACCCTCGGCAGTACACAGGGCAGCCCGTTTTGCTCGCCCATGGGAAACACCAAACTCATCAAGCACGGCCACAGTATTCTGGAGCAAGGAGATCATAGATTCGGGGGAGACAATGTTTGCGACCGCAAGGTGGGCAAAGAAATGGATCTGCGCTCATGAACATGTTCAATAAAGTATGTCGGATTGGATTCGGACAAGAGAAAGCGTACACATAGACGCGTCTCTCGCCATGAGAGTTTGTCCAAGTAGGCTTGGAAACCTTTCCAGAAGTCTTCGAGTATCTGGCGACCGAGGGATGGTTTTCCGGGGTCGTCTTCGTCCTCCTTCTTTTCATGCAATAGCTGGAGAAGGGCTGCGTAGAAGGGGATTTTGTAGGGTTGTTCGGTTACACTGGAGAAAGTATGATACATGAGAGGCGATTGACCGCAGAGGGTAGACATACCCTATGTGAAAAGCCTCGGAAAGGTTGGATATTACAGGGGGAACCAGGGCGCGAATCTGCTGCTCCAGACGCGGCAGTTCTTCGATTGGGTCCTGTTCGTTGTGAGCCCGTGTGCTCGAAGAACACCCACAGCGCACTCACCACTTCACCGAGTCGGATAATGGCATTTCTCAGGATTTCTTGCGGGGATTCTACAATGTCCCGTCGCCGGTCCTCATAGTCGTCTGTACAGGGCGTTCATCGCGGTGAGATTAAACTGCTGGCATATCTCACCTCTGTAACGTCTTTTTCCTCTGTAGGATCTATCGTAACTCATTATTCCGCCTCAGCGCTAATGTAAAGTCTTAGTCGAACTTATGTAGCACCAGAAGAAGATCGAAGAGCCATGTGGCACAGCAGATTACCGTTTATGGGGCACGACTTTTCCCGCGAACCACCATCATCAGTGCTTCTGTAGACCTGGTAAGAAGCGTTAGAGAATTTGAAGCGTTTCGTTAATGATATCACAGGAATGCAAGCTACATGCTATGCAGCTGGTCTACGAGGGCCAACAACGTATTTAGAGCATTTCGCTCAACATGTAGACCTGCACATCCAAATGCATTCTTCACATCCTCGAATAGCTGGAGATTCGCCCATGTCGCATCCGTCGAGAGATGTTATTCGCCGCCCCCACTTTCCCCACAGTCTCCTTTTATGATGGAGCATGAACCTGAAGCGCCTCCCAGGAACGCTGGATTGACGCCGGCGCAGATGTCCCTCGCAGCGTCGAAAGCCATCCACGAGTGTCTAAGAAATCAAGACATCAACGATGCCTACTTTATTGTCAATTCTATCCGATACTCTAACCTCCAGGCCGAGAATTCTCCCTTAGGCCGCATCAAAGGTCTCCGACAAGCCTTTGACAACTTTTCCAAAGTCGCCATTCCTTTTACCCAGCCTCTTCCCGTCCGTCTATCCTCCCATGCCCTTCTTCACTCTCTCATTCGTATAGGGCTTTCAAACAAAGCTTTTCGGCTCTCCAAAGTCATGATGGAGAACGGTGTCAAGGTCCACAACAAGACTCTTGAAGCCATCGTTCACACCCTCGTCCCAAACTCTTCGGACATTCTCCCATTCGGTCAGAGCATCATTCATGATATGAAGCGCTTCCTAGGCTCCCCCGCAGTCCTCACTCTTCGTCCAAGCTCCCCACGCGATCATGGCACGCGTATGGCCATCGCTCTCATCCGCACAGCCAGACGATACCAGAACTGCCGTGCGGAAAAGAACTTTGCCTATATAATCGGTGGATGTCTGCTTCAGAGTCAGCTTGTCGTGGCTACCCTCCTCTTCGCGTACCTCACGAAAGAGTGGGGCGCTCAGAAGCCGATGCTGATGCCAGAGCCGACTCCAGCCACAATACCTGAAGAGGTGACTAGGGTGACGTCCTTCAGGTATCCGCGAGATTTTAAAGCCACCTTCGGTAGCATTACCCAGGCGATCCAGAAACTCCTCTCGCGCGATGGGAGAGATGAAGCATCGAATGTCCTGAGACAGGAGGCTCTGCAAGCACTCGCCATCCTTACCAACATGCTTGACCACCGACAGATCCCTTTTTCAGACATTTCTCCGCTCCTGAAGGCGCTGTACACTTGCCCGAAAGTGGGCAATCTAGTGTGGGTGAGAAACAAGAAGGGAAAAGAGAAGCAGGTGCACGCGTACACGTACTTCCACGAAGTTTTGCGAGACGTTTGCAAGAATCTTCCTTCAGTACGGCCGAAAAAGCCACCAAACGAAAATGTGTTGCCGCCACTAGATCTGGCCTCGTATCACGCATTACTGCATTACGCTCTCCTTCATCGAATGGATTACACCTTGGCCAATGGTATCATAACCCATATGACAGAGGAACAGATGCCTCCCCTCAAACTGGATGCTTCCTTCTACAGCCTCTTTCTGCATGTTGGACGGATCCACCGGAACAACCGACTACTCAACGACGCGTTGGAGGTGCTCAAGGAAAATGGAGACGAAACCGTTCTGGCGATCCTCAAAGACTACACCCTACCCTCCCCTTCCCCTTCCAACCTTCCTGTCCTGCCTGGCGATCAGACTCATTTCACGAAGACACTGCGGAGACTTAAGCGGCAGGAAGTGATCGTTCCGCTTCCGTCCGTAGACAACGAGATCAAGCCAGATGGGCACACATACGCTGCTTTGTTGAGCGTGCTGACTTCGACGGGCCAGCCTCATCTGGTTTACGACGTTGTATTCCGGCTCATCCCTGAATTTTCTGTTTCGGGGCAGGAAGATGCTCACAGGACGGCGGAGGAAGTGAAGGAGAGAGAGTCCAAAGCCATTCAGCGCGTACTGAAGTTCGATCCTCCCGTCCTCGTTGCGATGATGAACGCGTTGCAGAAGGCCGGTTTTACTGGGCTGATCTCTCGTGTGTGGAATCTGGTGAAGAAGGCCGAGAAGAGCAGCTTCCGAAAGCAGAGAGAAGAGGGAGGGCAGGGATGGCAGATTCCTATCCATGCGTATACGATTATGATCCGCTCGTACGCTTGCGAGGCCAGGAAGACGCCGGTGATTCGCATCGTAAACAAAGGCAGACTGGAGCGGAAGGAGAGAGATAATAAACATGCCGTGGGATGGGAGACGCATCTTCGAGCTAGGAACATGGCCTACCGGTTCGCAAGGGGTCGACGAAGCGCGGTCTTGATCTACAGGAAACTCTTCAGACTCATCGCCCATATTCAGAACGCTGGCCGGAGCATTTCCCTTGAGCCCGACGGGAAGTTCTTCAACGCGCTCTTAGATTTCATCGCTCGGACGGATCATCTGAGGCTGAGAGCGAGGAATACGACGAGGGCGCACTGGAGGCAGCATATGGCCTTTGCCGGGGAGCTCTATGCCTCGCTGGGTATGACGCCGAAAGGATGGAATAGCATGCTTGATGAGCTTGTGCGCAGTATGGAGGCGTGGGGATACGAGATGCCTGTTGGATTGCGATATCTGTTTGTTGGCCGGCGTTCGTTGCAGAGCTTACATGTTCCGAAGGTGAGCGAGAGAGGTGAGAAGCTTAATAGGACACCGTTTGCGTATCCTCGGCAGAGACGTGTGCATCGGTCTCACTCGCTGCTTACGCAGAAAAAGAAAGGTCTACCGTTGCAGGGAACGGGAAAGCGGAGGTCGGATCAGCACTTGTCTCCGAAGGGGAGGTTGAAATTGCGGACCAGGAAAGTTGCACACAAGAAAGGGAGAAAAGGAGTGGCGTTCAATTTATGTTAATCGTAACACCTGCATTGCCAAAATTATTTGACACAGTAAGTAGCGCCACTGAGCTCGTGCCAGAGCGCCGCGGGGATCCTCAGATTTACCCAGGCCTTCGCGATCGGGCTCAACCTAATAACCCCATCTTGATTCCATCTTGGTTTCTTTCTTTCACCTTGTTTCCTCAAACTTCCATAAAACATTCACGTCTTGAGACGATTCGACTGAAGACGAACCCGGCCACGATGAAACGGATAGATTTAGAGGATGAAGAAACTGTCTTGCAAGAAATCCGCCCCAAGAAACGCGCTCGGACAGGGACATCGAACGCGTCGAGTGTCAATGGAAAAGCGAAGGGAAAAATAGGAAACAGGTCTCGAAGCTCTAAGCTGAGCATGCTCCCTGACATGCCCCTTGATATCTTGTTCCATGTACGTTTCAAATAAAGTTGCCTCAAAACTCTTCGAATTCGAGCTGATGTCGAAGTCAATTCACAGGTTTTAGGGTTTTCACTTCCACGGGATCTCGTTTCGCTTACTCGCGTCAGCAGGATCTTTCGCGAGACCCTGCTGGATCCGTCTACGGTCACTGTTTGGAAGGCTTCTCGAGAGCAGCTCGACGCACCTGCACCCCCGACTAGCATCACAGAGCCTCGATGGTGCAAACTACTCTTTGGAGGGAGCTTCTGTGAAGTGGGTATCAGTATTCTCATATCTCCTGCCTCATTGCGGTTGTGACCACAGAATTCAGATATGTGGCAATACAGGCGGGCGTGCGGTGGATTTCTACATCCTGAAGAGGCTCTGCAAGTCTTGCTTTCGACACAAGTAGGTACATACGCGATGGATCCAGCGAATTTTTAACATGAGCCCCGCCCGCCCAGGATGGTCAAGGAACGCGACTTTAAAAGTTGCTTTCCTAACATCGACAATGTCGTTCTGGATTTAGTACCATGGACAGAGGGCGAGTGTTTTGGGTTTATCTTCGGACCCCGATACTCACTATTTTACAGATAACAATGACAATCGATATTACTGGAAAGGAGAGGTCCAAGATGTCGCTGCTGAGCTTTCTCATCTGCAGAGGCACTTCCCTGAGAAAGTCCCACAGTTCAACCAGAACCGCAAGGAGCACGTTGACTATGTGAGAAAAGTAGGCCTTATTCTACTTTCACACCCCTCCTTCGCTTAAGTGCCGCATGCAGTTTGGACTCGAATGTGACGCCTGGATGGATGAATACAACGACATGAAGATGTGCGAGAAGAACGATATTGTAGAAGGGCGAAAGGCTGCGTATGTCACCCTTCGATCAGCTAACACCACAGCACTTAATGTTATCTGTTTTAGCATCGTAGAGAGGCTACGCAACCTTGGGTATGAAGAAGAAGATGCCAGGCATGGCTATTGGGCTCCAGGATGCGATGCAGCTACGAAGCTCACCGACCGAAGTAAGCTTTGGTTCTGATCGCCTTGCCGAACGTTTCCTTACTCATACACAGTATGGGACAAAATCCGGCCAGGCGTCGAACAATACGTTCTCGGGGAGCGGGCTAAGCGCCTCAAATACTCCCGCGATCGCCTCGTCGAAGAAAGATTGCAGCTTTTCAAGATTCTTTATCATGGTACCTTGAAGAATCTTAAACCCGAGCAATGGGCCCTGCTTCCTGCACTAAGGGTCGCCGCAAAGGGAATCCCCGCGATCAACGCCATTCTTGAAGCAGAAGACAACGTTTCACAGTTGGTCACAGTGGCTAGCTTGAAAGACTTAGTTCCCGACTTCCAGCAACTCTTACATGACTGGATGAGCGAGCGCAAGCAAGTTATGTTGCAAAATCTACCTTCTATTGCAAGCGCGATCGTGTCTTGTCAGGCTGAAGACTGCCAGGATCATATGATACCGTTGTTTGGGTGGGATGACATGTGCCGCCATCGGTGTAGATATGGTTGGAGCTATGCCGTCGACGGCCCTGGGCTGTCGTTTGGGGTCAACGATGCTCTCTCTGCTGTAGCAAAGCATCTGATCGAGCTCGGTGGTCTCAATCCTGAGTCTGCAACGGTAGAGGAACTTGACAGTGCTGTCATTGGATTTGAATGCATGCTTTGTAAGCCTTACAAGGACTTTTTCGTAGCCTCAGGAGAAGACACCGCCACGTTTTACACAAAGGAGGTATACCAGAGCTGGAAAGAATGTGTGAGTGCCGCTACGATTCGGTCTGTTCTAACTGCCTAATGGTTGCTTGCCTTCTTCAATGGCAGTTAGTTCACTCGGGGATTCACCGTGCCATCTCCGAGTCAACGCCACTTGCTCTTCAGTTTGAGTATCGCGTCGTTGGCCCTAATGAAAGGACCATGAAGCTAGACAGGCTTCCTCATCGCATTTCCTGGTGGACATGCAATCACTGTCAGGTGCACTTTGAGAACTTGAAACCGAAAGAGGAAGTTATTAGCCATGTTAAGGACGTGTACGTACCCTCTCACGATACTATCTATGTTGCGAGCTGACGGGGTTTTAAAAAAAGACATGGTATTGATCAACCGAGCTATCCCCAAGATTTTCTTCTTGGACCCGGAGCTGCTTCTGTGTCCTTAGTGTCGGAGCATAGAAAGAGAAAAACGATAGTTACTTTCCTCTGACGACCTTCCGCCGGAGGGTTGGAATTCTTGAAGTGTAACACGTTTGTTTATCCAAACAATCTTGTCCTCTTGAGCCTCGATGTGCATCTTATCCATAGCCTGATCAACTCGAGAAGAGGGCTTTCTTCTCAGATATATTGAAACCGCTACCTAGATACACGGACGCTCGAGCTCCACTACACATACATAGCACATACAAGTACACGATGCGAGAAAGATAATATAAACTACGGGTTAATCACCATCTTCCCCGATCTCTTCGTCCTGGGCAAGAGTCTCCCGAATTCCTTCACAATATAGTCTGGTACCCGCATGACGATGGTGTGGAGGCTAGATAGATGCGACGTGATGATCTTGTCCGCCTGCTTCCACAATTCCTCCCGCACTTCATCAAGGACATGATGATGAACCGGGATGTCGGGGTAGAGACGTATTTCCAAGTGTTCGAGATGTTTGGAAGAGATGCTCCCGAGGAGGTTGTTCAGCCCGCTGATGCTCGTCTTTTCGGATGTCAGCAGCAAGGTGAAGGACCGCAGTTTCGTGAGCTTTTCCAAGTTCGGTGGATCGCGGTGGATACCTTCGCTAGAAGGGAAAAAAAACGTAAGTGTAAACGCAATGGCTATGGAACGGAATAGCATACATGGAAGTCAACTTGAGCTCCTCAAGCGAATCCATCCCTTCCACAAACTGCACCAGCTGCTGCCTCCGATCCACGCACTTGTCGCTCACCACCGCAAAATGCAGCGAAGTCAGAGCAAGCCTGTGACTCTGCCTATTCAACCACTCCATAATCGCACAGTGATATCCCGGAAACATGTCCACCGGAAAAAAACAAAAATCCAAATGCCTAAGGGTCTTATGCGGAAGCTCGCACAACGGAGGAGGAGCAGGTGCATCTTCGCCACCTTCGGAGTCGGCCCTCACAGTTCCTGCTGAACACTTGTTCCGAATCCGGAGGCTCTCCAAAGCTGGGAAACTGCTCACGAACTCCTCCAATGAGGGCCACGGCAGACCAAACTGACACACCGTGTTCAGCACGTAGAGATCACGCACGCCACCGAGGGCGTCGGCTGTGTTGAGACCCTTGGGGAGGGTACGGCAGTTCATAATGTAGAAGCTCGCAGCATCGATGGAGAGCCTCTTCTTCCCGAGGGCAGGAAAGACAAGCTCTGTGAGCCACACGTTGGGGTCGATTGCGCTTGGAGTTGGATTCACAGGTCCGCTGGTTCCAAGATTTTCACCGATTTGAAAGACGAGTTTATGGAGGAGGGGACCAAGGGTGCGGGTTACTTGGGGGTTCTCGATGGCTCTGGCGAACCTTTCAGCGTTATTGGAATGAATCAAGGGTGCGTAGTCAGGGTAAAAGTACAGGTGTCGGCTGCAGACGAACCACAGACGACAGACGAGGCCACATCTGAGAATCGTCTTGTGATCACAGAAAGATAAGATAAGATTAACGAGCTCTGGAATCAGGGCTCCTTCAGATGACGGTGTCGTAAATCGGCGGAGGGCTAAGGAGGTGAAGTGACTGCCCATGGGATGGAAGTTGATGAGAAAGAACCCGTCACAACAATCATAAGCGCCGTCGCGTCACGCCGCGTACTGTGTGATTCATTCAGCTGATATCCGCGTGAACGCGACGTGACTCCAGTTAGATAATGACCTGGGTGTCAATTATTTAAATAATACTTCTACGATAGTACTTTTGAAGCTTTTTGTAAGTACAAACCCCTCTAGACAACATACACATAGTTCTACTCCAGAGATCTCTTAGTAGCTTCCCTTCTAGAGGCCGTCGATCTCAATAACCACGCAAGATTCTCGTACACCACAAAGGTCACACACGTCCCGGGAAGAACACGCACAAGATTGGTACCAAGACCTCTATAAAATCCCTTAAAGCTCTCGTCCGCCCACGTCTTGGCGATGGTCTGCCGAATGGTGGGATAAATGTGCGAGGTGGCATTGTTCTACAAGACGGCGGTGAGTTACACGGAAACACCGTAAGAGACTAACACATACCTGAAGACGTGATCGAATGACCTGGTACGGATATGTTGTGATCAAAGCTATCAGCTTGCTAGCTCCAGACATCACCGTGTAGGAGGTGTTTGACTGCATACCCAATATCAGAACGCAACATGGGAAAAGGTGGATGTCCGCACCAGTTTCTCGACCTCGGGGCTCCAGGTCTTCCCGGATCTCTCGGCCTGCTTCCGTTTCCGCTCAAATCCCCAGACCTTCATCTTCTCGTAGGCCATGAACTGGATGGCACCGTTACTAACACCGAAAAGGGCAAGGGATGTTCCTTTGAAGAGTCCCAGCCAGCCTTCTGTACGAATCACAGATCTAAAGCCGTCTAGAAGGCGCAAGTTGGGTTCCGCAAATCATAAGGAGGGTAGGTAAAATGCACGTACCGAACAGTCCACGATATGCTTGTGGCTGAGATGCATCGGTAGTGAACATCCTTACGCGCACGACCCATATTGGGTTGGTCATGACGGCCGTCACTGCACCTGTAAAGAGAGGCACAGAACGGTCATAAGGCTATTCCAACATACAGAGAGGGAAATTGCGGACTTGCTTGAGCAGAACAGAGGAGATATTCTCCCGCGGATAAAGGTCGCGTGATGTCACCGCCAGAGGCTCGCTTCTTGAGCATATTGTAACTACAGAAGAGCAACCTTAACTTAGTTTTTTGGGCTGACAAGAAATAGCTCGGACTCACAAAAGGAAGTAGAACCCCCAGCTAGACGCGTTTCCGGCAATGTTAGGACCTACGCCTCGATAGAGCCCCTTCCAGCCATGGCTTGTGTATATGTCTCGTAACGCGTAGAAGATCTGCTTGCCGGCACCCCCTTGTGGGCTAGTTGTGGCGACCTGGAACTTGACCTTGAGCATGTCAAGGGGATTCATGGTGAGCGTAGCAACAACGCCTGCCCCGATTCCTGCAGCAGCATGGTCCTGCAGATTACAATGTCGTTAGTGTCCTGTGATTTAGAATATAAGACGGAAATACCAATGCATGTGTCGGAAAAAAGCTGGGGGGTTGCTGGACCATACCAGTCCCGCAAAACCTTGTCTAATTTATCGGACAGTGACTGTTCTGTCAGTGATTATGACATGTCAGAAGGAATACGTCATTGATATTTGTCTCTGTTGCTCAAGAGCTTTACGGCACGAAGCAGCCGTTCGGATTATGCCGAACGTACACGTTTTCTTCCTCACAACAATTCTAGCTCTGCAATAAAGTAAGTAAGGAGCCAAACTACCAGGATATAATATCCCTCATTATATTCCCCCAGGGATGAGCACCTTTGTCGCGTTCCGAGCAGCGGCACAGTCCCTCTGCAGACAAACGCGCCTATCTCCAACCACAGCTCGCGCCATACATACCACCCCAGCCTGCTACGGAAACAAGTACGCTCGTTCGGTGCGGAATGAAAAGATACCGTATGAAATCGTCAATATATCCGACGCCGAAACAGGCAAACTAACCGAAGTCCCTCTCGCCGACCTTCTCAAAACTATTGATCACGAGACACATTTTGTCCTGCTCGCGTCCTCCTTCAACCGCGTTGTCAAGATCATTGACAAGAGCCAGTTTGCCGCCGCAAAAAAGGAGCACAAGGCAGCGCAGAAAGTTAGCAAACGGAAGCAGATTCACAAGGAGTTTCAGTTGACGTGGAACATGGCGGAGGGGGACTTGGGGCACAAGCTGGAGAGGGCGAGGAAGGAACTAGAAAGAGGGGCCAGAGTCGACTTGATCTTCACGCCTAAACACAAGACGAAGGCGCCCGAACAGAGCGCTATGGTCGAGCATCTCAACGAGATCCTTGAGCGTCTACAGGATGTAGCGGATGAGCACAAGCCGATGGAGTTCCGAAGAGGGTTTGCAGGTCTTTATCTCAAGTCCAAGGGAGATGTCGTTGAGGAAGAGACTTCTGAACAATAGATTGGATTCTTGAGCATGGAGGGCTTACACCACACGAGCGCCACACCAGTCACTTCCAAACCTCGACGCGCCCTGCTCTTATACTGTCGAATTACGGACGCCTTATCGCAAGGATCCAGTTTAAACGAGACACACTACGAGATGCACCATGCTCATTCGTTACAATGCAACAGTACATCCTAATAATACACATTCACACGTTTCCCTCCGACCGCTTAAGCCTTGTCTTCAGCACTAGCCTATTGAAACTTTCAGCACCCCACCCCCCAATTCGAGACGCAAAAGAAAAAGACTCACATCATCCTTCTTCACCCTCAAATTTCTCCGACCTCCAACATGCAAGAAGCCCAAGAAGAACAGCACCGCAAACATAGCCAGCGCGACGGCAAGAGTCAACCCGGCGCCTAGGAAACCAGCACCCACAGGACTGATCTTCTGATAGACACGGGCTTCCTCAGCAGCAAGCGTCAACGCGCCACATCCTCGGTCCTGAGTGTTCCCACATACGTCGCACCATTCTGCGGTGGTGTCGACGGTCGAGGGCTGCCATCGGTCCAAGTTAAGTCAAACCTGTACATATCATGTCTAAGTTGAGCTCACGGAGAGGTAATCCACGAAGGTCGAGAGAGGAACGTCTCCGGACCCACTGAGGAAGTTGTAGGTTCTGAAGCCGTCGTCCTCCGTTCCGTTTTTAAATTTGAAGCGAAGGACGGGTTCGTCGGACCCTTCTTCCTGACGAACCTCAAGGGCCAGCGCGCCAGCAAAGTTAACTATGCATCTAATTCGTTAGCGTATAGGAGTTCTTTGTGGTGCTGGATGACGGACCGATGTCTTCACCAAGCTCGGGGTTCATTTGTGCCGCCCCGGTCATGTTGAACAACGACAAGAAAGGTTTATATGCGATAGCCATATGGACAAACTTGAGCGGTTTAGAGGAGTTGGCGATGTCGTTGAAAGACTCGATGATAGACGGCAAGATAGTGCGGCCAGCGACTAACCCATTGAATGAGTATCATAATCCCTAGACAACGAAAACTGGACCTACTGTTCCCAATTCCATCCAGCTCTGGGGAGGTGAAGACGCCATACTCATGGTAGTTAGCCAAGGCGCGAGCCTGTTCCATGAAAGTCTCTGGGATGTTGTTCGCAAAGTTTTCGTTGTGTATATTCTGCACGTTCATGAAGTCATAGATCTGTAGCCATCAGTCGCGTGAGATTCGTCCGTGACAGAAACGCTGCTGAAAGGCCACGTACGTTCCACTGGATAGACACGAGTTACGTCAGCATTCAATGTTGGAGGTGATAGGGCCAAATTTACCATATTTTCAAGCGTCACAGGCCGTCCGTCCAGGTACGGAGGGAGCTGACTCAGGAATGCCTCGCTCTCGTTGGCTTTCTTCCGAAAAGCTTCGGAGGCATAGAACTCTTCAGTAGCCTTAGCAAAGGCCTGGAAAAAGATTGCGAATCAGCAAGCATCCCTTGCTAAAACTGAGCAAACGTGCCCCGCAGTTCGTCCATCCTTCCAAAGAGATGTCGTTCTCCGGCTCAACGGATTCAACTAAGTGTTTGCATAAGACAGTGTCAGAGCGACAGACGCGGGTACTTGCTTGCGACATACTGAAGCGTGACCCGATTACTGTCAGTGAAGCTACGACGGCTGGTGAGGTAACACCCAGACTGACCTGATAGCCATCTAGAGGTCCGGTGATAGTCGTTCCGTTGGCCAAAGTAGTGGTGTAATTCGTGTTCCCTGGGAAGAGCCCCTGGGCCAGGGACATCGCAGAGTTATAGATGACCCCGCCTTCTCCTCCAGCGTCGGCGCGAACTTTACATGGCAGCCAATGTCAATGAAGACTCCAGCACATCCGTTAACAAATCCGACGTACTCTTTATGTGATCCAAATCTACGATGGAGGTGTTGACCCCAGAGATGAAGGAGTCTGACGACTCATTCAGATAGATCGAACGAACCAACTGGCCGAGCTGGTATTGTTCTCGCTGGATTTTGAATTCAGCCACAAGCTCACACAGATGGGTGTGATAAGGACGAAACATACGTTCCCAAGAGGTGTTATTTTGGTCCCCGTAGGCGTGTACGACGTCGGGCTCTGGTAGAATCCTGCGAAAGTGGGGACTCGAGTCGCATCCTGGGCTGTATATAATCACGAACCTTGACGGTCCCCATGACGCGCAAGTAGAACGACACCCAGAACTTTGCTAGACATCTCTCAGATTGAAAGAGAGGAAAGACCTTCGAATCCGAAGTAAAAGATGCATATGGATGGATTATAAGGCAGTGGAAGATAATCTATTTTCGGCTTGTGCCTTCCCACTGTCGGCAAATGTCGGATAGTCTCCTTGTCATGTTGCTTTAACTTCCGGACGAACTTCTGTCGTTCGAATAATGGTTGGCTCCTTCCGATGAAAGGCAACCAGCGGGCCTTCCCACCTGGCCTCTAGACTGACATCAAGCACCTCCTCCCAAAGCTTCCGTGGCGAAACGTTCCCAGATACTGAGATTACTACATAGACCATTGTGGAGGATTTTATAATACGGGGTGATCAACATTGACAATAAGAATGCGATGATGTCGAGCAATGTCGAGTGGATAAAGATAAGCGATGCGTCTAGGTTCCTTCGAATATGGAGTTCGGTGCTCATTCGTGTATAGAAGCTGCAGCAGAAAGTGCTCTGTTGGTTAAGTCGGACTCAAGCAAGTTTGGGTTATCATCGACCAAATTGGGGTTTAGAAATGGACACTTGAGGCTTCCAGAACATCTAAAGTACCTCTGCAGTATAACTCTAGGATGTTTCTTCCACTGCATAGAACGTTTCTATGTACTCGTCTTATCTATTCGATCTGAAGCCCATGTCGTTCGTCTGACGCCACAATTGCCCGCGTATCCCCTTCTCTGGCAATCGTGCTTCGTGGCGATATGCTTTGTTCTGGCTTTGTTCTATCTTTGGCCTTTGTTACTTCAGTGACCGGTAACCTGAAAAGGACATGCGGAGGCTACAAAAGGTAAAGAAGCCACAAAGCGATTGATGAGCGCGAAACAATGGCCCACCGGAGTATTTAAGGGCGGATTTTGATTCTGTGTCTGGTCATCCTCCTCTCCCTCTTACTTTCACCTTCACTTTCTCTCGCTCCAGGTCACTCCCTTTCGTCAACCGATGCCACTCACTGCCTTCAGGAGGCCAATGCCTGTCTCGATGTCACTATCAATTCCACTGCCGAGGGCCTTCTTCGAGTCTTCAACAGATAGAAACTTACTCTGGTAGTTGCTCAAGCTGGTGAGGTGTTTCGGTATTCATGGTTTCGCAGGACTCAGCCAGTGATGGTCAAAATACTCTGGATGCCGCCACCACTTCGAAGCTGATGTTCCGCTGACTGCACGATTGATCCCTGGTCACACTTCCCCCCCGCTGGCGCACTGGAAACATCAGGAACCATGGAACCCGAGCCACGCGGGACACTCCAGAAACGATCTCCGTTGCCCAGTCTGAATTTTCTTCTTCTCGGAAACCGTCTCCTGATGCCACCACGAATTCTTAGGACATCTCTTGCTGTTGGTCACAAAGGCTCCTCGGCGCGTTCTTTCTCTTTTGACTCCCTGCCACTCGATCGCTCTTCTCAAGAGTGTCTTGTGCTATTTCTACGCTTATTAGTCTGACTCTCCGCTTCTGGAGTACTGAAGGCTCTAGGACCCTCTGCTGCGCCCCCTTGAAAACGTCATTCTCGTAGGCTTCCGTCGACGAGATTCGGGCTGTCGTCTTGTTGGGCTCCTTTGGAGTCGTTCATTTTGTTGCAGGATCGTTCCCCCGGCCCACTGGCAGGATGTCGATGATTTACGGATTCTTGTTCTGGCTTACCAGTCTACTGAGTTGAACTTCTTGGCCTGCGCACCCTAAGCAGCTTCTCGTTGTTTTTCGACTGGTCTTCGCAGTGTTCTTCCCTTGTCATTCGTGAACCCGTGCTTGGTTATGTGTTCGTTTCGTCGGGGTCCCCTATGGTTTCGCATGTATCATTGCCGCGGTCGCCGTCATACTCACTGGACGACTCCCTGCCATTGCTTGCTCTTTTCGTTATCGGATTTTCCGAGCTGTCTGCCAGTGGTCTTACGTTCTCTGTCGTTCTCGTGCTAGCGCCATGTTTCCCGTCGTTGTTGATCTACACAGGGTGGTATTTTCATGGAACATCAGCGTGCTTTTCGTTCATATGTCGCTGTGTCCTCGTTTGCTGTCTTCTCTTGGATCTCCATGATCGATTCCGTTCGCTTCCGACACGACCGTCCTAGATTTATCGGCCTCGATTTCGACCTTCCCATCTGTCACTCGTCGCTCGCAGCTCCCTCAAGTCTCCTAGGGAGGGTGGGAGACTCCTCGTCTCTTTCCCCGTGCCACCTTGCCGCGGTCCATAGGCTTACGGCCTGTCCTTGCCATCTTGGGATGGTGAGGCAGGTCAACCAAGTGCACGTTGAAAATCAAGTGGATTGTTATTTCGGAAGGGTAATTCTGGCTACGTCTGAAATTCAGGTGCATGGACTCTAAACGTCGGGGCTCTCCGTTTGGCAGTACGAACTCTCGTATCCTAGTAGTCCGCTTTTGCGCTGTGTTCCTCAGGTATCCGGCTTTCTGCCACTGGTTGACATTCTCCTTGGGTGTTCCTGTGGCGTTTCTTGGTTTCTTCTTGTCCACATCCTTGGACCGTCTGTCTTTGATCTCGAGTCGACCTTCCCGAGAGTGTCTTGCTCTCTTTCTACGCTTATTGGTTTGACTCCGTGCGTTTCTAGAGTGCTGAAGGCTCTATGGCCCTCTGCCGCTGCCGCTGCCTACCTGGCAATGTTCTACGGTTTCTGCCCACTTGATTCGAGCTGTTGTCTTGTTGGGATGCCTTTTTTGACTCGTTCGTCTCTACGCCGTGGGATCGTCATGCCTTACGCTAGTTGGTGTACATCCTCGTTGCTTCGCTTCTCGGACTGCAATCCTTCCTCTGCGTCTGTGAATGCCTAACTTTCTTGTCTTCTCTGCCTAGGGGGTGTCCCAGGATCTCGCCTATATCTTTGTCGTCACACACTCGATTACTGTTCTTTCTTTGGCTGGATCTTTTTGTCAGGACTTTCTGAGCTATCTAGTGTTGGTTTCCCTGCCGATCTCGATCCAGCCTGCCCTGTTTTACCCATGGATGTCGACACCCACTGGCTTGGACGTTTCTTCGAAGACTTGCTCGTTTCCCTCTTTCGTCCGTATGCATGTTCTCGTCTGTTGTCTCGATCGTCTTCGATATCAGGCCGTTGAGCTCCCTCCATATTTGGATCCGCATGATCGATTCCGCAAGCATCCGAAGGCATCGAAACGTCCGTCATCAAATTTTGGCCTTGATTTCGATTTCGACCTCTCGCAATGTTCTGTCTCGCTGGTATCCCCGTCGCTCGCAGCTCCCTCAAGCCCCCTAGGGAGGGTGAGAGACTTCTCGTCTCTTTCCCCGTGCCACCTTGCCGCGGTCCCTAGGCTTACGACCTGTCCTCGTCATTTTCGGATGGCGAGGCAGGTCAACCAAGTGCACGTTAACATTTACTTCAGCGGTTTATAATTATTTGGGAGCGATATTAAAGAGATGCTGGTACAGTACTGTAGGTACTATTATAAAGCTGGTAAATATATCCGTTCACAAGTGCATACATGTAATCCTAAAGTCCCATAAAGTCCCAGACCAACAAAACAAGCAAAACAATAATCAGATGATGGAGGAAACAAAATAAAGATAGAGGAAATAAGTCCAAATGCTAGGAGTGATGCAAGAAAGCTATGTCTGAGATGATGAAAGCTGTTTAATTATTTGTCGAATGTTGGCCCTCGGACGCCTCGGACGTCGACGATGATTGGTAGCAGCCTCCCTGCCCCGACTCCGTTCCCGACGAAACTGTTAGCTTGTTTCGGATCACGAAAGTCTTGTAAGAAATCGAGTTTTTCGTTTGCTACCAAGCGTTTGGTTGATACGAAGATGAAGGACATCGGTCCGAGTGTAAGAAAAGTTGAGGTCATGTAAAAATGTTGGCATTCGGCAAATGGTGTTTTAGTTGTGCACATGGGTCATCATATCATCTGAGACAAAAGATGAGTACGACGAAAGAAAGAAAGGGGGAGTAATAGGAGACGGACAATTCTGATATCCTCTTTGCGGATGGGTTTGCGAGAGCGGAATGCGTTCTTGAGGTTGGAAGTGAGCTTACTCATGCCAGTACTCTTCGCATTATGAGGGCCAGCTGGGATGTATGTACATCCTGCCAGGAGGGAAGGGAAAATGTAGGTGGCGGCCGAGTAGGGAGTGGGCACCTCAGACGAGTGGACTGAAGCGTCCAGGGAGGAAGCAGATTCGATGCTGCCGGTGTCATCGTCCGAAGACGAGTAGTCATCATCACCAGAGATGGAAGCAAGCAAGTGCAATGTCGTTTCTGTGTGGAAGGATAGGGGAGGGGGAGAGTCTAGACGGATCGCTTTCCTTTTTGAAGCGACGAGTAGGGAGATATCAGAGCAACTGGAAATGCTCGAGTCATCCTCATCAGGGAGGGACGCAAAGTGTTCCTGTT
>RZIO01000007.1:2899844-2919656 GCA_004338095.1 Gloeostereum incarnatum | reverse complement strand
GGCGTTCATGGGATTATACACCCCGCCAATGAACGAATGACAGTAGTACTTACAGACGTGAATGTTCTTCCCCTGATCCTTGCCCATCTGAACTAGCTGGGGATATGCCTTGTGGGTAGTGAGCATGAAATCGATGAGTTGCCCAGTCGAAGATTGTCCGCCTTCATTCATCCACCATCCTCGGAAAACGGGGTCCTAGGAAGGTCATTAACATTGAGAGGCGTCCTATTGAAAGAGCACACCTTGTAAGGACCCCAAACTCCGTTCACAAAGACACCTTCAGGGCTCTACACGGAAAGGTCAATAAAGAGTCCGCCGCATTACGATGACGTCAATGACACACCTGAACAATGTGGCAAGTGCTGGTTCCAGCGACGGCGGCCAGACGATGACGAGATTCATCGATGGACGGAATGCCTTCAGAGACCTTGCCATTCTCTTGGTATCGACCACCGACAGTTCCCATCCATCCTGCATAACTAAGAAAGGCATGATTAGAGATAATGTTTGCAGCATATATTCCAGGAGAGAGCTCACGCGTCGATAAGTCCACTCCCGACTGGGGTGCCTTCAAGCAAACCAAACTCTTGTGCGCTCTTCTTAGATAGTCCATTGCCAACAGGGAGACCGGCGTTGAGGACGTTCATGTTGTTGGCACCCATCTGCTTGTACTCGCCCTTGGGGAGATCCTCCAACCCGATCTTCTGGAAAAAATCCGCCTGCCAGCCCTTGTTAGGTACGAAAGAGCACTTGCAAGTGACAGAGCAGCAAGATCGGGTGTTGTCCCCTGTGGCGCGATACGTAAGGAAATCTGGGAGGTCGAAGAATTGACAGCGAGAGAAAAGTTTAGGGTCCATATGGTTCTTTAACCAAAGGACTTTTGGAACTTCCATCTCCAACTGTAAAAAGCGTGATATGTTAAAATGAGGAGACTAGAATGAGGCGTGCACATACGCTCATGGTCCCGCCAACATAATCCAACACGATCGATCCAGTACTGTTGATCAGATCCGCCTCCTTCTCCGCCCGATGATCAGCCCAGAGAATGATATTCCTATCACCCTCTCTCCCCAGACTGTCACCCTTGGTGACCGTAACGGGCGTACCGTTCATATCGGAAACGGCCAACGAACACGTCGCATCGAAGCCCAAACCCTCGACCTGCTCAGGTGGGATTTTTGACTCTGAGAGACAAGCCTTGATACAAGAAGAGATGGCATCCCAGATGTTGTTAGTGGACTGCTCGAAGATGCGGTGATTCTCTGGATCGCGGTAGGTGATCGTTTCCTTCGTCGACGACGCTGCGACGGTGCCGTCCGCTTTTATGAGAGATGCTCTCGCTGATCCAGTGCCGACGTCGACACCGATGTAGTATGCCATTTTCTGAGAGGCTCTTAAGATGGTGGTGGTGGTAGTAAAGGCGGCAGGCAAACAGTGGGGCAGCCACATCGGCCCGAATACCGATCTGCGGGGTGAGTGTCACGTCACGTCACACCTCCAGCCTGTACCGGTACCACCACCATTGACCATGGGACGCCTTGTTATCGCACACCACAAATCATACCACCCCTACAGGAGGGATAATATCGAACGTGTCAGAAAAGATGAGGAGGAAGCTGCCTTGAAGGAAAAGACGGAGGAAGGAAGAGTCATGTTGGCTGTGCGTGCTCTCTTCACTCTTCGTCCTCACTGCAGCTTATGAGAAATATAGGACTCCGAAGCACGGATAGACCGACTAAGAGAGAGGCGGGGCACTAAGGGAAAAGAACGGGCTAAGGACGATATGCTTGAATTGGATAGGCCGCGAGAAAGCCAGGAGAAGAAGCATATCAACTTCTTTGAAGATCTTGAGCAGGTGCAGTAGCCTTTTCATTATCCTTATTGCATCGTAGTTGATTATCATTTTAAGAATGCTATCACTGCATCGATACGTGCGACCAAATCCACTGCTAAAGCCAAAGAAGAGGAGAAAGGCGTACCTTTAGCACCTTCCGTCAAAGACCTCAATCCATGGTACTCTTCCAAAGGAAGACAAGAAGAGAAGGAGAAGGAACTAGACGACAAAATGTACGACCTCTATTGTCTGATATCTACCAAGTGAACGCTGAATACCTCTAGGAAACGAGATCTTCTCCGAAAATCAACACACGACCCTCTCACCTCCATTAACCACCTACTCTCATCCAAATCCTCTTCTTCCTCTTCATCTAGCAGACCCCGTCACCATCTCCCGGCAACCCCCACAAACGAGCGCCTCACGCGTGAATCCTCCGAACGCCAACGCGCCCTTGCCCTGATTCAAAGGAAGAAGCGCGAAATGATGGGCAGCGAGACACCTTCGACTGTGCATGGAGAAGCGTCCGAGTACGGGGACATGTATAACCGCAGAGAAGTCGAGGAAGCTCATTTGCACAGAGACAAGGGGAGAAGAGACCTCGGACGGCGAAAGTGGTAAATGGCTGTACTGGGTCACTGTATTATTGTAATCGACAACTTTCTGCGCTATGCTTATATCTGGCTAATGCACCATCAAGATTCCAGCTTCAGATTGGCCGGAACGCCGCGACGCCACATTTTAGTTGTGGATAGGCCCGAAAGCACTGCCGCTAATTGCAGATCGTCGATTGCATTGTTGTGGCGCTTAAAAGTATCACACAACTCGCACCCCTTCTCCCATTAATGGATAAAAGCGACCTCCTACAAGTCAGCATAGACAGCCCCAGGTTCCAACGATAGCTGCCAACAAACGTGTCGCCCTTCAAGATATGCCTTTCCTTGTTAACCTTGCCTACGTGGGTTAATGCACATACCAGCCAATCCCCCCGCTAACTTTACTCTCCCTCGCATTTCAGGCGCTGGGCAATGATTGACCACTGGGAGCATGGCACCATGAACCACCTCCCTATCCAGTCGACTCATACCAGCTGGATTCTCAGCAACGTCTTCTTATCCATTCCATCCTCAATCTCGATGACCAGCCCGAGGCAGGGGTCATTAGCACTATTAGTTCAAGGATGTTATTCGGAGACTTCGCGCTATCCTGATGCCAATCGTCGGAAGCCAGTGCCCTGTCTCGGCGTGTTTTTTTTTTTTTGATCGCACTGGATTTCATGGCTCTTGGTCCTCTCACGGGCTCGACCATCGTTCTCTTCGATGGACCTCTACATCGTTTCCTCAACTAGGGCTCTCATCCTCATGAAGGCCCTCAGACAGCTATTGACTCTGCCAAGAGTATCGTTTATAACGAGCTCGCCAAGTTTCACCACCCCGTATGGGTCAAGACCGAACTCTTCGTGGAGGAGATTGTGAAGAACTCACGGCCCCAGCAGGGGGAACTCCCTCAACAGAGTCAACGTCGTGGTGACTAGAGACTCTACAACATGACCAGAGACTCCAACCTTATTATGACTGCCTCGTTAGGTCCTTGGTGGCCTGCGAGAGCGATCTTATCCTTCTTCCCAAGAAATCCAGCGCCGATATATACTCGCATTCCGGATCTGCCTCTGCGTCCCGTGGCGGCCAATCAGTAAAGGGACCCGGCAATCCCTGGAGGTGGAAGGACGGAGAAGAACAACGCCTAGAGAAGCCTACCCAGATCTTCCTGTCAAAGCCCATAGTTGGAGAGCTGGTGCGGTTGACGGTATCGCAAATGGTGCCAAGCTATACACGACAGCTCGAGCGAAAAAACTGCATTGTCGAGACTTGGATCGTCATTGCTAAGATACAGATACAGCTGTGACGGAGGATCAATCGATTACCGTTCCCTGAGCCTAGGCTCCTCATAATCGACAAGCCCCCTCACAGCCCCATGCCCATGCCTCCGCCTAAAGAAGGAATCTACAACCTCTTCCGAGGTACCCTGGTGACTCCTTCACGAGATCATGGATCGTATAGAGCACATCATGGTCGATCAGGACCAGACCTCGGAGGGACAAGCTGCCTTCTCGAGCAGAAGAATGCAGTCTTCCCGAATAGTGGTCCCGATGTCGACAGCTGATGTAGCCAATTCTTCTCGATTTGTTCAAAATCATGCCACAACGAATGATGTTTATGCAGTTTCAAGGGGGTCGGTGTTACTGTGACTACTACTACAGGTATACAGGTAAAAAAGGGAACACAATATAAATACGTGATGCATAAAACAAGAACACAAAGAAAGGAGGGTAGAGAGAGAAAAAAACAGACGGCTAAGCTAGGATTCCAAAACTAGGTTATACAGAGACATTCTACTGGTGGTCGCAAACAGGGAGAGAGAGAGCAAAGCAAAGGAAGACATAAACACAAGGGCAAATAACACCAGCTATCCTCCTCCAGTCGAGTTCCTACCACGTTTGCGTGTGGTCCTCTTCGGCGGGGGTTGTTGCTGGTCGGCAGGCGAGTTGGCCGATCCAGCTTTCCGCTTCAATGTTGTGTTCGTCAACGCTGGCGTTGAAGCCGGAGTTGAAGACGATCCAGGGGTCGCAGCTGTCGCTGCAGAGTTCTGCGCCGCAGGTTGAGGAGGTATCGCTTTGTGCTGTTTCTGTGGGGAATTCTGCGCTGATGCAGGGGCGTTTTGTTGTTGTTGTTGCTGCTGCTGCTGTTGTGGGGGACTCATTGCGGAGGAGGAAGACATCCCTGCTGGGGTGGGGATGGAGGAGGGATTGGTCACTGACGGCGGTGCACTTGAGTACAGCGTTGTAGCTGGCGTAAGTGGAGGGGCTCCATTTGTGCTTATGAAGTGGCCAAAGGGGCTTGGAGCTGTTTGAGCCGATTGAGGGTGGACACCGTTTATCCCGTTCATCGACTGAGGAGGCGGCTTCATGCCATGTTGTTCTCGGAGAACGCCAGCAAACTTTGTGAGTGCATCTGAGGGATACAATGTCAGAACGCCGCACTTGTTTTACAATCAATGAGAAATAACACACCTATTGGGCCCAGATGCTGACTGCTCGAAAACGCGATCAAATCTGTCATCTGACTTACACTCTCGGCGAGCTGGAAACAAATGAGCATCTATCCACTCAGATAAATATATTTATTCACCTCCAAACACCGCATTGTTGCTTGCGGAATCCCAAACGCATTCACCGGCTCACCAGGTATTGAAGCCCCCCGATCAAACACGATCCTTGGCTCTTCCCACCTCTTCGCCTCCTCCTCTGGATCTAACATTCCATGCAAGGGCGGCAGTGATCTCGACATATCCGGGATTCTTAATCCGGCAATCCCCTCGAGGGCGATAGTCTTCTCATGCGAGTTGGCGTCGAACTGAAAGTCATCAAACTTGAGCGCATATGTGGGACCGTTCCCCGGCATCTGCGCCGTCGACGTTGACCCCTGCGCATGGGGTACAGCGATGACGTGAACGGTCAGCGGCCCCCGCAACGTGATCGTGTACCCGTTGTTATACTTGTACGTCCACACCGCAGCGACACACTCGACTACCGAGTGGTTCGTCGCGAACATCCGCTCTCGCGCGCCATCGAGGGTCAATGTCATGGACTTTACCCCCGACTGCGTTGTCACAAGAAAGAACCTGGGTAGGATAGGGACGCCAATCTCTGAATTGGTATTGTATCAGAAGCAAAGAAGACAGATATGGAATATACGAACTCGTACCGAAGAGCTTCGCTTCGTTCCGTTGGTTGTCCTTCCACAAAGCGAGTCGCATCAGGGCTTTTGGCGTGAAATAGTCTTTGATCAGATCATTCCACCACGCGAGTGAAAGTTTCTGGCCAATCAATCAACAAGTTAGGATCTGCACGTTTTCTGAGAAGTGGGCTTTCTCACGTTGGGACTTTCTCCGGCGATATTACCACTAAACTGTAGCAATCTGATTAACCCTTGTCCATGTCCAACTGGTAGTGAGACACTAGAACAACAAAGGGAATAGAGAGTCAATGACATCGGTCATAGTTTAACAAAGGAAAACCACGTACACGTTGGGTTTCGTTGATGTTGTACCACCAGTCACTGGTAGCTGCTGTTCGGGAGGTGAGTGTGAAGAAGATGGACCTGGCGGTGAGCCATTGCTTGAACTAGCCATTGGTTGTTGTTGCGGCGGGGGTCGGGGAGCAATCGCCTGGTGATGTGGTTGCTGCTGTATCCCAGGCTGTGGCATGCCTGGTTGCGGTTGAGGTATTCGCCCAGGAAGTAATCCCGGATTGGGCGGGCTGATCGCTCCTGGTGGTGGAGGGGGACGTGGGGTAAGAGATAGGCCTGCTTGAGAAGGAGGACGCGTTTGTGGCTGGGACTGAGGTCGTTGGGGATAAGCATTTACGGGGTCAGTGGGATGTGGAGATTGATGGTGCTGAGGAGTGTGGTGAGTCATTTGGGAAGGGGGGCGGACGGGACCATTTGCATGCCAAAAGGGAAGGAAGATTCCTGGTTCTGCTGCATCTGTTCGTATTGCTGAGCAGGTGTCAGATGGAAGCGGTTGGCAGAGCCGCCAGGAGTGTTCACCATCCCTGTAGGGATTGCCTGCGATATCTCGCCGACTTGGTTCGGAGGTGTGGACGACTGTGGAAAGGGGAATTGGCCGTTATTACCGGGCATGCGATTGGTATTGGACGGGCTGGGCTGGAACTGCGAATTAGAAAAGTTGCCGAAATTGCCTTCGGGAGACTGCATCGAAAGTTGCGACGCTTGGCCAGGCATATTCATGGTGGGAGCCGACTGAGGATGCGAAGGAGGTCGTGGCGGCGAAGATGACAATTGTGGTGTGTGATGTCGTATTGGTAGGGAGAAATTGTTTTGAGAATGGTTGGGCATTCCCCCAGCCATCGGGGATTGACTAGACGATGATGGATGGGGAAGACTATGCATGGGCTGTATCTGTGTCGATATCGGCCGCCCGTTTTTGTGGCATGCCTGGGTTCCCTCTGCCCATACCACCCATCATAATTTCTTGGGGCATATGACCCATCCTGCTCATCTGTTGCTGCTGGCCCTGCGGATGGCCTGTTTGTTGACGAAGGTGAGTAGGCATGCTTGCCTGCGGGTTCATGCCCATCGAGCCGTTTGCGCCCTGGGGAAGTCCTAGATGCGGAGCACCTCCTTGAGATGCTACTCGCCGCACCATCATATTTTGCCCACCCATCGCGCCACTTGGAAACCCCATGTTCTGCATTTGGCCTTGTGCCATATGGGAGGGTAATCCAGCTCCCGTGAGTGGTTGGCCTGTCGGACCGCGCATCATTGGCGCTTGACGGTGCATAGTTCCTCCTTGCTGCATCTGCATGGGATATCGCTGTGGGTTCATGCCGTTTGTGGAGTTGGGTGGGCCACCGGGGAGCATGCCCATTGGTGGATGTGCGTTAGAGGAAGGAGGCATACCCATTCGCTGCTGATTCTGACCAGGTTGAAGACCATTCTGCATGAAAGGAGGATTTATGCCTAGCATGTTGGCCTGTCGTAATGGTGGGTTATCAAAGTTCATAAGGCGGGGAATAAGAGAGGGAGAAAAAGAGGCCCGAAAAGCGAGAATAAGCCTTGAAGAATGGGCTTATATGTTGAAGTTAGCTGTACCGTTCCACATAGAATACAGAGAAATAAGTCGTGAGAGAGCGAAGGGAGAGCTGCTAATGGAGAGAGATCCGCTCAGTCAACAGGTCAACCAATCTACAGAGTGATCGGGCACAAACGAGGCTCAGCGACGGGAAAAAGCAGTCGACGTCGTGGTAGACAGTGATAAAAGATGGAGATTCCTCGAGCAGAACGTTGAGAACGACGAGGACGGAGGCTCGAGGCGGTCGACAACGGACGGCTGACTTGTGTGCGAAGCGCTGCTGGTGCACATTCCCACGTGTCGCGGACTCAGACCCCTTTGGGCTTGTTTTGGAAGCACTCTATTGTTCATCAGCCCCCGCCATAGCCATGGTCAGAAAATTAAAGTATCACGAACAAAAATTACTCAAGAAAGTAGACTTTCTAAATGTAACTGCATATATTCTCTCTCTTCCCTTCTTTTTCTTATTTTTCTCTAGTGGAAACAAGATGCAAATTTACGAGAAATTAAAGTAATGCGCCGGTACCATCTCCAGGACCGGGAAGACTATCACAAGTCTGTAGTCCTGTCACTCATTTTCTGGCACCCCCCTTACTGATTGAGCTACAGATACAATAAGCTATGTGGCTCACTACGATCGTTCGCTCACCGAGTATCTCTCCTACCCGCCCAAGACCCATACCGCTCCCGAATGGAGGCTCAACTGCTCTCCAAGCTGTATGACATGGGTGTCTTGAATTCTACAGCAAAGCTCAGCGACGTGGACAAGCTCACTGTAGCAGCTTTCTGCCGCAGACGGCTCGCAGTGTTCATGTGCATGTCCAAGATGGCAGAAACCGTCAGCGCCGTACGTGTCTTTCGCCTCTTTTCTTTCCGTACCACGTTCTCAGGCTATCCTACAGGCAGCCAAGTTCATCGAGCAAGGTCATGTCCGCGTAGGGCCCAATACAATCACTGATCCTGCGTATCTTGTTACACGGTTCGTCTCTGCTGTCAATCATCCCTTCCCTCCTTGATTCCTGATACTTGATGGCACTGCCAGGCGAATGGAAGACTTTGTGACATGGGTAGACACATCCAAGCTGAAGAGGACAATTATGAGCTACAATGACGAGGTTCGTCGCTCGTCCATTGTCTACTGTCCTGTTTTACTCATGTCTGCACCATCCAGCTCGACGACTATGATCTTTTGTAATCTCATGATGGACAGCGCGCACGATATTTTCAAAAGTACACTATTGTATTCTGCTAGTTTTCCCGTCGGAGCTACCATGCAAGCTGCCATTCTCCCGCAACTTTAGAAGCCAGATTCGGGTTGGGAGAAGCCTATTTTATGGCAGCGTCTTGCCGACATAAAAATGTCTCGGAGCCGAGCACCTAACAGCTCAGGTAAATTTAACCTTTCGCTGTACTCTTTGTGCCGAACCACTGCCAAAATAGAGTCCGGTCAACGATCAGCTCCCCCTAATGAGCGCTCGGTGGAGGAATAGACTCTGCGGATGGCCTCGTGAAACATCTGACCAGCCAGGGTCATACTGTGAGCTCCCGGCGCGACGGATGACATCGTGCTCAAAACTCAAGGAAGCCATGCTTCTGTCAGCACAGGCGCCCGGCGGGTTCAGCACTAGTATATACGAAGGATTGACATTGCATCGGGTGCCCCTTGCTATGCATTGGCAGGACCAACATTCTTCATATAAACACTGATATTTCTCCCGAAAATTAGACAGAATGTTCGTGCAGGGTATACAAATTCACTTTTCCTAAAGCCCTCACCCTGAGCAAGTACCGATCTTCTTGGGCTCGCAACTGTCGACACACCATGTTAGCCACATCCAACATGAAAACCACAACAGAAACTCACCCGCCAGCGCAGCCATCGTACAAAACACATGCATTCTTAGTATCGTAGCAAGCGTTTTTAATCGTAGCGGTGTCCTTTATGAATCCCTCACGTCAGTCTCACTGACTCCGTGGGTCATAAAGGGACTTACTTTGAAGTTACTGTTGATACCTGCGAGCTCGCCACCGTTCTTCGCGGTAACACCCTCGATGTAGACGTTACGCTTGCACTGGCTGCTGCACTTTAGGAAGATGTTAGACCATCACGAGATCGCGGCGCAGTGGATCGCAGTCGTACGTTCCCGCAGGAGCGGTAAAGCTTTCCGTAGTCTGGCGAAGAATCTCGGTCAGACCAAGGCATATCCAACAAGATCATATGCAGTAGTATGCTTACCCTCAACATAGAAGTTGATGATCTGAACAGTCGAAGGCCAGTATGGAGAGAGAGTATTTGGTCAGGCTGACAACTCACGTTGACGGTTCCACAGCCGTTGTGTTGGACAACCTTGTCGGATGCGTGGTAGGCTGTACGGGGTATTGAGTATCATGAACAATGCACTTTGCCGGCTCCGCTATTTAGTATCGACGCACCACCACCGCCAATGATCCACGATTCTTTTCCAGCCTCTGATAAGAAGGAAAATGAGCTAAAAATCATTCGCCTGGCAGCGCCACATACTATCGTTCTTCTAGAGCAATCGGAGTCTAGTTAGCAACTAGCACAGGAATGAACTGGCTGAAATACGGACGATGCTAATGGCATCCTCGCAGACGTCTTCGAACCAGACGAACTCGAGGTTACAATCTATGATGGATCAGTAGGTGATGAAGCTACTAGTACCGGTGCTTGCAGTAGAAGGGACGTACGACCGGTACAGTGTACACCCTCGGCCTGATTTTTACCAATAATAACGTTCCTTACTAGAAGATTGACATGTGGTCAGAAGAAGATCGGGAGCCGGAACAACTGAGTGCGCACAGGTAGCTCCCTCGTGGAGATAGAAGACAGCGTCCTTCCAATCTTTCAGCAGCAAACGATCAGGACAAAAACCTCAGCGAAGGAGAAGAGGTGCAACGCATACCTCCCTCCTTGTCTCCACCACAGGCACCAGAGCCTCGGTCGTACTATGAATAGGCGTCAGTGCCACAATAACTTGCAGGCCGAAAAAAGGATTGACCTTAGCCCAACCAGCATCGAAGACCTCCCCGGCGGGGATCTCGATGACAGCGCTGTTGGACTCAGCGCGGGTGGGTTTAGGCACACCGCCCTCATAGCCCTTGCAGGCGAATGCGACTGGCAGGAGAGGGACGAGAGCGAGCAAATTCTTGAGCATTTTAGATTGAGAAATCTGAGGTTGAACGAACTAGTCGAAATTACTGATTATCATCCACCTGGTTTTATAGTTCGAGCTTTCAAGTGGCGCGTAAAAAGTTCGGTTGAACTAGAACAGCCGCGCTCGTCAAACGCAGGAGCAAGGGAAATCAGAACGGCTGCCGTTGAGGATCCCATGTGCTAATGCCAAAATTATTCCGCACACTCGAGGCTGAATCTAGGAAGCAATAGGTGTACCGACCACAACTGATCGGATTCCGTACGCGCATATTATACCAAGTATATAGCCGGGCCGCCAGATGCAAGAACATGGATACGAGAGAGGCACCTGTGATTCTGTGATTCCAATACTGTGATTCGAAAGTAAGGCTTAAAAGGTGAACCCGCAGGCGTCTCGGGCGGGCCGGAAGCGTCTCCAACTAACAAACGGTAACGTTTTGATTGACTTTGAATTGACTACGAGCTTAAACCACGGATGTTTGCGATCTCTGTACGTGAACGCTTAAATGGAGGCGTAGTGGCGCAGAGAGGCGCAAAATCGACAGGTCCTCTGGAGCAATTAACACAGAAGCAGACGACGCAAAAAACCCCTGAAAATTGATGTCCTCGTGTTGCCGTGCATATTGACTCTGGAGTGACGCGATCGGGAGCAAAGAATTATTGCCATGAGACCTATACGAGGACTTATGACACCCAGGAACTATGTAAGGGCGTACAGGCGAGGAGAGTTTGGATCACGAGGCTGAACCATTCAAAAGGATCGTGTGATACACAAAGGGCCGTCGGAGATTTTCCAGGGAGACCATCAAGTGATCTAGTCTCTAGACGGTGGCGCCGGATGACCTGTCGACGACCGGGTCATGGAAACACGAAGCCAGGAGACTCGAGAGATTGTTGATGGATGCACAAGAAAAATACTTGCGCACATTTCACATAGCAGAACGCGCGCCGACACAGACTCGAAAACTCACCAGATCGACATGAATCATAAAGTCTGAAGCCTGAGGCCTGGTACCCGACAGAAACTAGTGGGAAGAAGGAGCAGTATACGAGTCATTTGAGCCATAATATAAGGAGGTCGAACTTGAAGAGGTATGTAGAAACATTTGAACCCGGCTTAACATTCCATTTTGCCGCGGATCGCAGCTGCCACAAGGTCCGTACTAGTGTTTTCCACCACTGGTCAGTGGTGATATCATTCTAGTAGCTTGGTCTCCATTACCGGTCTTTTGAGGTCCAGGACATGAGTGGGAGACAGTGACATGATTTGGACTCGAACATCGGGTGTGCCAACCGTGGGAAACCCGCCGATTCACTTCAAAACTCCGAGGCTCCGACGTTTTCCTCCTCCTCCTCCTCCAGCGCCCCTTGAGTTCGACGTCTTACCGTGCCGTGCAATCATCTGTCTTGCGTTTCACCATGTTTCACCATGCCAGGACCTCTTTGACATTTCCGGATGAGGTCCATTTCCGGTTGTTCGGCTATTCAACGCTCAACTTCCATGTCTACCTATAAGTATCCGTTCACATACAAATGAACCCTACTCGGGCCTCGATTCGCTCGGAAGCCTACAACAGTCGTACAATCAGAACGTACCTTCAATCCTTAAGCAATATGAGCCGCATCCGAACTCTAGTTCTGACAGACATCGTGAGGATCCACTTTCATAGCTCTCATATGCATTAAGCTGATTAAGTCTTCATTCAGAACAACGAACCTGAGTATGTTCATTACCTGGTCAACCTGATTGATTATTCGTCTGAAGTGTCTTCTGCTACCTAGTGACGCTGAGTCTCTGGTTCGGTTTCTGCTTTACTCCAACGAGTTCGACGTCGAGGGCTTCGTTGCGACGACTTCCACTTGGTTAAAGTATGTAATCCTTCCTCAGACGTAGCGTACACTCACGCTTAAGTTTTTGCAGAACATCCACGCACGCTGAACAGATCATCGCCATTATCAAAGCCTATGGAGAGGTTCTTCCTAATTTGAACAAGCATGCTTCAGGGTACCCTTCTACCGAGGAGTTGCTCGCCAAGACCAAGTCCGGCCTCCCGGTTTACGGTATGGAAGGTGTCGGTGACGGGAAGGACTCGGATGGCTCTGAGCATGTCATACAGTCCATTGACAAGGATGATTCCGAGGGACGGCCTGTCTGGGTCCTTCTTTGGGGCGGTGCTGCTGTCTTGTGAGTAATCGATAGTAACAACCCAGCAGTCTATTCTAACCATACACATACCGCGACATAGGGCACAAGCACTCTGGAAAGTCTCCAAAACTCGTACGCCAGCGGAAGTGGAGAAGTTTGTCTCCAAGATCCGCGTCTACGCTATCAGTGACCAGGTAATCCGAATCCGTTCATGAACATGAGCAGCATCTCTGACATGTACAACAGGATGACACTGGACCTTGGATGCGTCGCATCTTTCCTAATTTGTTCTACATCGCCAGTGCACATGGGTTCAGCGAATACGCCACTGGTAAATCTCCATCTACAGCGCGTGATTATCTGCTGACTTTGTAGTATATAGCGACGTGGGCCGGCATCTCTGGAGATGTGTTCTACAATATCAAGGGCGGGGACACTTCCCTCGTCGGCATGGACTGGGTCAGGAAGAATATCCAGATAGGCCCTCTGGGAAAGATGTATCCTGACCTCGCCGTATGTTTCTCGTCGGAATTATCTACTATAAATCGTTGACGACTACCTTTGATTCAGTTTATTATGGAAGGAGACACGCCTACTTTTCTGTACCTTATTCCAAACGGTTTGGGCGTTCCGGAGCATCCTGACTACGGCAGCTGGGGCGGACGCTACGTTCCAATTGACGGTGTTGGCTCTCACTACGGCGACGCCGTTGATCGTGTTACCAGCAAGACCGATGGGCAGTACTACATGACGAACCATGCTACTATCTGGCGCTGGCGTGAAGCCTTCCAGAATGATTTTGCTTCACGTATCCAGTGGGTCACCCAAAAAATTAATTTTGGAGATACACTTATTGATAACTTCGTTGTAGATGGACGTTGACACCTGACTTCAAAGCGGTTAATCACCCTCCGAATGTCGTGGTCAATGGACTGGCTGGTCCCCTTCCTCTTTACGTCTCTGGCAAAGTTGGAGAGACCATCACGCTGGATGCGTCAGAAACCAGTGATCCTGATGGTGACGAGCTTACCTATCAGTGGCAGCAGTACAAGGAGCCCTCAGCGCGCCAGCACCGTGTCGCCCTGGAAGTTCCTGACTTTGATATGCATGGTACAGAGAATGCTCCCAAGTTGACTGTTACCTTGCCGGCCTCCATCGACTATAAGGGCCGGTATAGCGTGAAGAGGGACTATCATATCTTCCTTGAAGTGACAGATAATGGTACGCCCCCACTCGTTCGCTACAAGCGTGCCATAGTCACGGTGTTCGAGTCAATATAAATGTCGAATGATTATGTAGTATATTTACAACTTGAATATCGTTACAATGGAACCAAAAAAGAAACTATTCTCTTACTTGGTGATGCAAATATTCATCCATGACAGTTTCCTCGTTAAGCCGAATTACTAGTAAGTGATGAGGGAGCGCAACAGGGACTGAAACGAGGAATGCTTCTAAGTACGGAAAAACCGTCTGACGGTGGCTCCCTGCACAGGAAAAGTTCTCACGGGAAATAGGGACCACGCAGTTTTGACGAACCGACCTATAAACTCAAAAGCATTTAAGATTTCCATTCATATGATATGTCCACACATAAGCCCAGAGGAGAAGTACATAAGTGATACGTTTCATATAGCATCCAGTCAGACCATTCATCTAATCGTCCAGAATCTGGACCTTGATCGATTTCGCCTCTTTAGTGACACAGGTTTGGAATGCATCCTGAATCTTCTCGAGGGGAAAGCTATGGGTGACAAGTCTATCTGCCTCGCCGAGAACAGAGTCATTGAGTAGTCGGATGACGGTCGGCCATGTCTGCTTGTATCTGAAACTAGTAATGATGCTGGGAGGACGTCAACGTCAATGCAGTACCCCCGGAAAAAGGAACAAAAGGATACATACTTGACCTCTCGGAAACCCATCGCCATGAGGGGGATTTCAACGTCAGGCTTTCCGCATCCGACCTGGAGGAGTGTGCCTCCGTCGACAATAGCCTAACAGCTCATTAGTGGAAGGGGCGCGGAATAGACAGACAGCAAGGCTCACGTAGATGGCTGAGACAATGCTACTCTGTGCCCCGGTGCACTCGAATGCAATCTCCGGCGCACAGTCGGATCCCATCACACCCTTGACTCTCTTCGCAGTTTCAAAGCGGTCCCATGTCATATCAATCTTGATGGTCAGGTTGAATCCCAACTGTCGTGCTTGCTCCAGACGAGATTCTTCCAGGTCCGTGATGCAGATAGGATGAGCGCCTGCGGCTCGAGCACAGAGAGCCGTAGCGAGACCAATGGGTCCAGCGCCACAGACCAAAACAGGTTGTCCTAGTGTTGGGGAAGCGCGAGACACAGCACCTGCGGCGACAGAAAGAGGCTCAATTAAAGCGCCTTGAGCGTAGGTCATTGAGTCGGGGATTCTTGATAGTGGAAGTCAGTCCTCGGGTTATGAAGAACATTCTCGACACTCACTTGTGGAGATAACGAGCAGGGTGCGAGATGTAACGAGCCATGGTTCCGTGGGAAGGGGGAGTACCGCTAAACTTGACGGTCGGGCATAAATTATATCGGCCTGAGACACACTGTTTACATTCCCAGCAGGCAACTCCGGGTTCTATAGACACTCTGTCGCCTGAGACGGTGTTGTGAGAGTGCCATACCATTTACCACGCGAATTCAATACTCACCTTTCTTGAAACCCTTCACGTGAGAGCCAACTTCCAGTATTTCGCCGGCAGACTCGTGACCTACAATTCAAGCAAAAGGTCAGATAGGATTATAACAGTGTCAAGTTCAGCATACCCAATATGAGGTCATGTTCAACTTGACAATCCCCAATGCGGCCGGTCTTCCAGAAGTGAATCTGCGCAGATGTGAGCATGTGTGATTACGAGGCGTGGGGTAGAGTTCTCACCTCTGATCCGCAGATACCAGTCGCTCGGACGTGAACGATACTAGAAGAGAGTGAGTATGTGTGGTCAAGCCAAAGGCAATCCACCTACCAGTCATCAGGCTGGCAAACAGGATACGGGATTTCTTCCTCGTACAACTTGTGGTCTTTCGTGACCCAAAGCGAAACATTGGCCTTAGGTCCTTTCCGCCATATTTCGTCGGTATACACGCCTCCTTTTGCAAGCTTGATAGAGAGCTCGCGGGGAACTGAGCTCTGAACCCTAGCCATGTTGGCCTTTCCGTTCACAGCAGGGGCTTGAGCGAGTGAGAGGAGAGTGTTGGCAGCCATGTTAGTGAAGTGATAGTCCGACGAAGTAACTTTGTGCAAGAGTGAGATAAAAATGGTTTCCGGAAGAACTCCCACATAGAACATCATGTTCACGGATGTTGATTATCCGAGAGTTCCGAGAAAACAAATTACGGAAAAAGTATCCCGGACCGCTAATCATATAGGCAACAGATAGACCCGATCCTACTTCCAGCCTGAGTATGTGTCAAGGGCTCCAAGGTTTTTGCAGAGACTGTTCTGGGTAGAGAACACTGCAGTGGACATTGTGGTCAAGGCCAACAAATGAAACAGATGACTCACTGGTAGCCATGTCACAGTCACGCAGTGACTATCTTGTAGACTCGACGTAGCTCCTATATGTTATGCCTGTTTCTGACAGCTACGAGGCCTTGGAGATATCGGAAGTTGGGATGGAACACGAAATTACAAATTTCTGGGGTAAACCCTCCAGTACTTAAAGACCCCACGGGGAATCGAAGGTTCCAGCTTTACCCATCGAAGTTCAGTTAGCCATGGGATTCAAAGAAACTGCACTATACCAGGTATGCATTCTTCGCTTTCCGCACTTCTCAATCTCATTGCTTACCGAATGCTATTTAGGATATGACTCCGTCGCTGTTTGCGGTGGCGTTATTCTCCTCCCTCGGTGCTTTCAGCTTTGGCTACGATAACAACTGGTATGTTATTAACGATCCATAGCATCGAATGTATTGCTAATCCGGGTCCTGCGCTCTCTAGGTGGGGTGGCGCTCTCGGTGCCTCGGAGTTCAACAAGCAGTTTGGTTCAGGTAAACCATCTTTGTCTTGCAGCGGACCCTAGCGTATCTTTACATGAAAACGTTCCCAGGCTGGAAAACTGATAGCACAGGTAATTTGGTGCGAACGCTCTCATCTTCGGACACTAGCACAGGTACAGCGCTTGGCACTGTTGGTTAACTTCTTTTTCTTCCTGCGACTATCCCTCATTTATGAAATCGCAGGCTGGCATCATGCTGGGTTGTATGATCACTCCTTTTGTCAACGAGCGCTATGGACGTCGAAAAACTTTTGTAACATTGGGCGTTATTGGGTAAGTTTTTTGTTTTTTACGACGCGACTTCCAACTTGGAGATTGAATTTCGTCAATCTAGTGTCATCGGGACCCTCATACAAGCATGCTCAACCATCAAACACTCGTATTGGACACTCATCGCTGGTAAAATTGTTGTCAATATGAGTGTCGGCATAGCTTCGTCTGTCACTGGTCTCTATCAGGCCGAGTGCGCTCCCAAGCGGATTCGAGGGGCTCTGGTCAACTTTTGTCGGTGTTCTTGGTATCACATCTCCTTCTCTGTTTCTCATGCATTTGCGTCTAGATACTGTGATTCAAAAGTCAGCTTACAATAGTATTTCTTTTCGTCTCGAGGCCGTCTAAATACCGTTCTAGTCTAGGGACTTTGCTCGGGAACGCCGTCATGTTCGGCGTTCACAATCGCACGGATTCTCTCGTGTGGATGCTCCCAATTGGCTTGCAATTTATCTTCCCGGCCGTCATTGCCATGGGAAGCTTGTTCCTTCCGGAATCTCCTCGGGTACGTTCCCATTACTGCATCCGAGTGTTCTAAATATCACCTGAATGAATTTACCCTCAGTGGCTCGTCTCCAAAGGAAGACTAGAAGGTTTGTCTGCGAGTTCGGATCACAAAGCATGTTTCCTAACTGTTTTCGTTCCAGACGCTCATCAATCACTTCGTCGTCTGCGTGGACCTAACGCGGACGACGCTGATCTTGCAGCACAAGTGGAGGAAATTCGAATCTCTTACGAGCATGAGAAGACTCTGACACACGGCGTCAGCTTCTTACAAATCTTCCGTGGGAGTGACCGCCGGCGTACGTTGATCGCAATTGGTATGCAATGCCTGCAGCAGGGACAGGGAATCAGTTTCATGGTACGCTTAGAGTCCTTGACACATCCATGCCCCCCCGACTGACTTTTCTCTACTAGAACGTGAGCGCTAAGATTTTCTCGTCGAAATAATGCTCACTGTCGGGACAGAATTACCTCAATATCACCGTAAGTCCTAAATCAATAACCATGAGAAACCCTTCTAATTGTATGCTCAGCTTTTGGCTCTCGGGTTTTCCAATACCTACGAGCTCTTGGTCGTTCTTTACGCTTGCAAACTTCTGATTTCCTTTGTTGGTAAGGTCCTTATTTCAGCTATAGCATGCACGACCTTACAGGGCCTGAACGTTATGCAGGATTCTACCTCCCAGATCGCGTCGGCCGTCGGCCTCTAGTCCTACTTGGATCAAGTGTCATGCTGTTCTGTATGCTGACCGTCGGTTCTGTGGCTACAGCCACAAAAAATAGCCCTACTGGTGCTCGAGGCAGACTCACTCTTGGAGGTACGTACCGGCACGTCTCGGCCATGCTGAAAACCAATGCTCTTTTTGCGTAGCCGTCTTCATGTGGATCCTCGTCTATTCCTTTACCTGGGTGAGCTTTCGTGTGAAGTCTTTTCATAAATTCATCTGATGACCGATTTCAACAGTCTCCCATGCCCTGGACAATCGCCTCTGAAATTTCTTGCAATCGTCTTCGTGAAAAGACGCTCGCGTCCGCCGCATGGTCAGGTTTTGGTGTCGGTCTGATTTCAAACTTGGGTCAGTTGCTCTATTCTCCAAGTGCCTGCGCTGCCGATTCTAACCCTATTTCTACAGTCGTTCCATACATCCAAAATAAGGGTTACGGAAACCTTCAAGGACAGATCGCATATCTCTGGGCGGGCTTTTCTGTGTTTGCGTAAGTGGATGTGTTTTCATGCACACAGACTATTCTAAGCGTAATCACAGCTTATTTTTCTGCTTCTTCTTCGTTCCTGAGCTCAAAGGGCGTTCGCTGGAAGACCTGGACATATTGTTTTACAATCGCGTGGCCACAAGGAAATTTGGGGCATATCAAATCGAAAGTGTCCAAACGCTTTCCGAGGACGTCAAAACGGATTCGTTGGAGGAAAAGGAGAAGGACCACAGGTCATCCACGGTCTAGCTAGGCTGTCACGATTTTCTTCTGGTAGTTAACTAGTTGTTCCTTATGGGTTTTTTATTCGTGATGTAGTTTGCGCGACACGCACCTGGAATCACGACTCGTACCGATTATCGTCTGTACTCTCAAGTTTCAACATGGCAATCAGGACAAGTATTTAGTGCGTGATGATTAATGTAAGTACTGAGTCTCCTCCGTCTTGTGCTTACGCTCTGAAACGCATATGGAGATGGTGTCCCATGTACATGTTTAATGTCATCTTGCTTGCGTAATGCGCCACTTTCGCTCGTGTGAGTCATGAGATTGCCAGATACCACATGGTTCTAAACCCGGGTCTAAAATTAGTCCCTCTTCTCCTCCTTCCAGACTGGTAGGCAATTCATTACCTAAACCATACATGAATACTTACTCTAGACATCAATCCTGACACAGGTCATTCATGCCTCCAAAGCTAATTTCCCTGCCACCAGATGTCTCTTGATGCCTCGATACCACAAAGAATATCCCTGTTGAGATTCTGATGGAAATATTCCTATATTGTGTTGATTCCCTCACTGGTCCACCTCTTCTACCTGCACTTAGTCTAGACCTCATATGCTTGCAGTGGTGGCATATTTCCATCTCAGTGAAGGAACTCTAGACTAACATCTTCATTAATTGGAACAAGAAGAGATTGCAGAGGCCAGTGAAAAGAGACTTGGTCTTGGAGGTCTTGCTCCTCTATCTGCAGGGAAGTGGGC
>RZIO01000007.1:2879683-2899757 GCA_004338095.1 Gloeostereum incarnatum | reverse complement strand
GGACTCTTGTTCCCATCTGTTATGAGTGCTCTATCATCACTGCTAGTGTGGGGTGAGTTAGGGATTAGAATCTGCATGGGTGAATCTGCATGTGCAGATCCACATGGATCCACATGGAGTTTCTGCCAGATTGCCCATTTTTTTAAGGTGCAAATTTCACTGGATTAGAGCAGATTTGACAAAAACAGCACATCCATTTCTAATGAATGTAACTAACCTCCTAACTTATTTTGGGATGAAATTGCCAGCTGTATTTGATCCCTGGCTGGGCTTGATGTGTCAATGGCAAAGTTCAAAGTTGTACAATGAGCAAGAGCTGTGAAGTTTGTGGCACAGAGCAGCATGAGATCATCTGTTGCAGATTGGATAATAATAAATCCTGTATAGGTAGTAATAAAGGTATGTACAGCAGGTCAAGCGCTGCCCACAGTCAGCGGTCATGGCATGTGCTGTAACCTGATCGCTGCTATAAGGCCACATGGAGTTTCCTTCCTTGTCCTGCTTTGACTCCATGGTTATCCTGCTGACCATGGCATCCTTCTTCTCATCCTGGTAAGGCAGACCTGCCTTATACATCTTCCCTCAAATACTCAGACAAGTGCAAACAGCCAAAACAGAGCCTCAAATGTGCTTCTGCTCACTCTGCTTGTTCTCAATACTGGACCTTCAGTGTCTTGGTCCCTCTCACACTCTATCCAATCCAACCACATCCTCTTCACTTTGTATTACTAGGGCTTCATTGTGCAAAATTTCATGTTTTTACTAGCATTTCTTGAATTCTTGACCTATTCTTATGACTTAACAACCAAGGAAACCTGCAAACAAGTGCCAAGTCACATGTAATTGTGTAAAGGACATGTTTGTGGAATTGCTTGTACAACTGAGATAGAAAAATCATCTAATTAACTTCATCTTTCCCCTCCCACTCTCCACATCCATCTCTCACATAGCCAGCACCCAACAATCTGAGCTAATGATGGACTAGTGTCCAATCTCATGAGGTATGTCTAACTCCTTGGCTCAGAAAGTTGGAATTCTTTCTAAACTGGGAAGTGTCTTCTAGACTTTACCTTATTGACAGATTGTTTCTCATCTGCCACTTGCTTATGTGCAGCCCACCAGGATTATTGATATAATTGCATTATCATCTTACTCAAGGATGTTTGTCAGTCTACACCTCAAAACAAAGTATCAGTCAAGATCAACATGGTCTCATCCATGGGCCAAAGCTGCAAGGTCAATCAATAGTACCAAGCTCAAGAGATTGTGCTTTCCTGAGCACTGTAAATCCTCAAACCTGATTGTCATCAAGTTTGCATGCCAACTAGACAGTCTGGAGATGGCACACATGCCCAGGATTTGATGATGTTTTTCTATTATTAATGCTATAGTTTACCAAGATGTGGACTTCAGAGCAGAGAGAGAAGATGCATGACAAAGTAGATGATAGGGTGTAATCAGTACAGATTAATAGTAGACTTTGAATGGTCATAGACTTAGATCTTCATCAGATAAGGTGACAAACCCTGCTGGCTCTCCCCAGATAGATAATGGTCCTGGATGTGTCTCGGATGCCTTAGCCAGCAGGGGGTGGCATTAAGAAAAGTACTAAGGAGGCTATCAACAAGTGTGGCAAGTTTGGCAGTTGGAAGAGCACAATGGAAATCAAGATATTGTGGTGGTTATGTGACCACCACTTAGCAGGCGATGACCGCGGCATAACCACCGCTGAACTCGACCCGGTAGTATACGTCACTCATTAGATTGTATCGATGACGCCCCAGAAATCAATTCAGTGGGTGGCTAAGCAGCGTGCCAAGAAATTGCAACATCCGAAGTTGAAATAGTATATCCGGCCGTGATACTTGTGGCGAACTTCAACGGTGAAATCTGCTCTTTTCGTATACAACGGTTGTGCGGGGATGACGCTCAATACATGAATGAACGCGATACAAGTTTCTGGCACTTCGTAGCGACGTAATGATGCCATCTGGACTGCCAGTGAAATTTTGACAGCCCACGGCGATGATCTCATCATCCGGTTTTCCTATCCAATTCTTTCGCCATGGAAGATCCCCAAAAATACTATTTAAACTCACTGTCAATCCTAGTCACTCCCAAAATCCGCTTCCTCCCCAACCACCACTATGTCGTTCAACAAGACGATCACTCTCAACAATGGTGTCAAGATTGTACGATTTTATCCTGTCCTGTTATTGATTTCTTATGGCACTTCGACAGCCTCAAATTGGCCTTGGTACCTGGCAATCCAACCCAGGCGAGGTAGAACGCGCTGTCGAAACAGCTTTGAAGGCAGGGTACAGGCACATTGACGCTGCCGTCATGTAAGCTTTTTCCGGATGTTGCGTCGGACTCGAAAGCTGATTTGTTCTTCGTGCAGCTACGGGAACCAGAATGAGGTATTTCCTATCCGTAACGCATCGAGGAGAAGCATGCCATGAAACCCGACAGGTTGCTGAAGGTATCAGACGCTCTGGTGTTCCCAGATCCGAGATCTTTCTCGTTTCCAAACTTTGGTGAAATCCTTTGAAGTACGTCTCTAGCTGTTGACCAAAAGTCTAACATACTCCTAGGAACAATTCTCACCGTCCCGAGCGCGTCGAGGCTGACCTTGACAATACTCTTAAGGAGCTTGGGACCGACTACCTTGACCTCTACCTCATCCATTGGCCCGTGCCCTTCCAGCCAGGCCCCGAACTCAGTGCCGCGCGTGAGCGTGCCGATCTCCCTGGCGAGAAAGAGTCCATTATCGACACCGAGGCCCCTAGCATCACAGAGACTTGGAAGGCAGTGGTTGCCTTACTCAAGACCGGAAAAGTCAAGTCAGTTGGTGTCTCCAACTTTACCATCAACCATTTGCAGTTGCTTGCCAACACTTCGGATGCTGTCCCGTGCGTCCTTTATTCTGTGGCGAAAGGAGGAGAACATTTCCTTACACTTTTGTACAGAGCAGTGAACCAGATTGAGGCTCACCCCTCTCCTGCGGCAACCCGAGCTCATCGAGTATTCCAAGAAGCACAACATTCACGTAAGTGTCTCATGATTCGCCGTTGAAGAGGCTTATCTCATCGTTGCTTTCGCGTTCCCAGCTCACTGCCTACAGTCCTCTCGGACAGAACATCACCGGACGGCCGCCTGTGATTGCCCACGACACCGTGGCCGAGGTGGCCAAGAAGGCGAAGGCGACCCCTGCACAGGTGCTCATTGCTTGGGCGGCCGCTCAAGGGTTCTCCGTTATCCCCAAGTCCGTTACTCCTGATCGCATCAAGGTAAAGACCGTCTCCTTGTGTTCATTAGACACGTTCGCTGACTACGTCTGTGCAGTCCAACTTCCAACAGATCGAGCTCGACCAGTCGTCTTTGGATACCATCAGCTCACTAGCACAGAGCGTAGGCCGTACCCGCTACAATGTCCCTATCTTGTACATTCCTCGCTGGGATATCAACGTCTTTGATGAGCCCGAAGAGAAGGCCGCTTCCAGGAGTGTATGGTAGTTGTCATCGAGGTTGACACGGTTGAGTCCGAGTGATTCTAATAACTCCTCATGGACAAGTAGAGTAATGTTGTGTCCAGAGGTTGGAACGAAAGCTGTATCATTTTGTACCACAATGATTGCATTTCTAGAGATACATCGGTGTCTGAGTAGTGTTTAGATGCTCTCAACGATGCGGCCAGTACTACTTACTTCAATGCAAAAGCGGAAACATTGATGACCGCAATTAATTCGTGATTGATCGGCGTTTTCGGATGCTGAAATTCCGGATGTGCCCAGTATGGCAATCGACTTCCTTTCTCCCCACACATCCCCGCAAGAGCCTTTTTCGCCAGGCGGACTATCTATCGATGGACCCTCCCCGCGAATCTTCACAACATCCCCAAGAAAAGTCAAAGGATCCGCAACAAACTACAAATCGGCCTCTCAAACGCAAACGGATAACATTAGCCTGTCATCGATGTCGACGTATGATATCCTATACCCGGAAAAATGCTGAATTTCCGAAATTTTTTGTTTCCTTTTTGCAGAAAAGAAAGGAAAATGTGACGGAAGCAAGCCTGTCTGCTCCAATTGTCAATCTTCCCGCGCGGTTTGCGAATGGCCAGACCCTGCGCAGGACGGACGGAAACACAAGAAGCCTGCCGGCGGCGTCACAGTAGGCCTCAACAGACAACCGAGCAAGCACGAAACCTTTGAGAGGGATGAACTGGAGTCGGATCATCAGCATAGTCCTTATCCCCGAATGCACTCTTCGTTCGAGGCGCAGAATCACATCAGAACTTCTCCGCCCCTCTATTCGAACGGTCGACAAGAACGGGCGAGTCCCCCACACGGTCTCCTTCCCCCAATCGACCCCTTTCCGAACCACTATGGTAGCCCACCAGCTAATCATGGGGAGCACATGCATGGACATTCTGCTCTTGACCTCTTACTAGCTGCGGCCCTTCCGTCAGGGAACGATGGGACGCCCACGACAAGACATTCGACCATGCTCGTCGAGAATCTCATCAACCCAGACAACAATGATGACCGTGTACACTTTCGCGGTCATGATCGTCCGCAAGTGTCCACCTTCGACTTGGGCTCGTCTGAGCTGAAGCTGTCGCACTCTCAGGACGCGCCACTTGTGCTGCAGTATCACCGGTACGTCCTCCCCTTGAAGCTCATATAATCATCTCTTGACTATACCGCAGAGCTTTCGGACCTACCGCGATACAAGTAAGTCTTCGTTGTTGTTCGTGGTCGGTTTTAACAGCTTGTAGCCTGGCCTGGAACAAATATCTATAGCATTCCGAGCACCAATACCCGGTTCACGATGTGCATCCCCTGCTCCTCCCCTGGCCGATCACTCTACTTCCGCCCTACAGGACTCTATTAATCCATACGACCTAACTGGATCTACATCCTTTTCTTTTGAACCCATCCACTACACCAACCCCCTCACGATTCAACAGCCGTCCTCACCTTCCAGTGCTCATCCGGAGATACCTGCCACGCTTTACGACGATGACTCAGATATCCCTCGAAGCTCCGTTTTACAGAAGCTCCTGCCTCTCTTCTTTTCTAAAATGGGATGCCATTTTCCGTTCTTGACAGAGTCCCTTGTATTGAGCACTATCGACCACGAGGACCCATCCAAGAGGGTGACTGCGCCTTTGCTGATCAATGCTATATGCGCACTGGCATCGAGGTAAGCAGTCTGTCTTTCGCCATAATGAGCCCGAAACGACCTGGATTCGGCTACCTAGGTTTTCAGATACACCTATCTTGCGCTCACAAGCTCGGGATAAATCTCCTGCAGCATATGGCATTCCGTTCGCGGAGAAGTCAAAGCAGTTACTGGTGCCGTTGCTGGGATATCCTTCATCCAACACGGTTGCTGCTCTGCTCTTCCTGGCATACTTCTCATTTGGGCTGAATAGTGAGGGTGCGCTTTGGACTTACTCAGGGATGGCTTTGAGGTAAGGTTGGGTGCTCTAGCCGTTATACCGCCACTGATTGAGATTTACAGGATGGCTGTCGATCTAGGGTTGCATCAGGTAGCGTCAATCTCACTGAAAGGCAAGCAACGACGAGGTTGATTTCTACTCACAGGACGTCGCTTCTCGTGCTGTTCCATCGAGCCCCATCCAGCAATATCAAGATCGTCTCCTATGGTGGTCGTGTTTCATTCTTGACCGCGTTTTGGCATTTGGTACAGGACGTCCTGTAACAGTAAAGGACAAGGAGATCAGGGTAGACAATTTCTATCAGTCTGCGCTTGCTTGTACTCATGGTTATTCAGGCTCCTCTACCGATCGACCAAGAGATAGCGGCAGTGAGCCAACACTCGCCTTCTGTCGTTGAAACAGAAACGCCACAGCCGACACAGCCTCAGACGCCCTCCCCGTTTCCATACTTCGTGCGGATGTTCGAGCTCTACGGTGCGTTGGCCGAGGTGATCAACACTGTAGAGACAACATGGGTGCCCCCATCTGAGCCTCCGTCACGCGGAGAGGAGCCGCCTCCTGTACATCAGAACGGGAATTCGCATACTGAACCGAGGAGTAACTTAGCGGAAATTGAGGATATGATCACGGCGGTGTATAATTCGCTGCCTGATGGCATGACTTTCAGTTCAGAGAAGTAAGTACATTCTTCGTTGCTCTAGCATAGCTCACAATGATTTGCGAGTAGTCTGCGTATGCATGCATCGAATGCTACTGGACCTACGTTCTTGGCTCTTCATCTTTGGGTAGGCGTCGCTTGTTGCTTCCTTTTTGCTTTCATTTATATGATGTGCCTAGTACAACTGCATCGTAATCCTTCTCTACCGACCTCCTCTCATCCATCCAAAAGTCAACGCCGCAAGGGCCAGTCTCCAAGATCGACTGGCGGTGGTGAACAACTCTTGTCTCGCCATTAGCAATATATTGAGCTCTGCCGATCTTGTGGATCCGTTCTCCTACTTGGCTTCTCCGTTCGTAAATCAATGCCTGTTCGTCGCTGCTAGCGCTTGGGTGCAAGGTAGAGGACTTCTCCTGCATCACATTCTACATGTCTAACTCGCTTCATGTAGACTATCGTATACGAACAGGCCGCGTCCTTCTCACGGGTGCCTCTGAAAAAACCAACACCAAAGCCCTGAACTCATCGACAAACATTCTCGCGCAGATTGCCATGAACAACTTCAAGTTGTGTAAGAAAGCCTTGAGCCGGCAGGCGGCGTTCTGGATGGGCGTAAAGTGGATCGAGGCGGTGGTGGAGAAGTATGCATCTCAGAAGAGGCGGGCTAGTTTGAAGAATGCAACGGAGGGCGTGGACACATTTGTCTCAGGAACGGAGATGGTGAGCTATTATTCCCGGGAGTGATAGATGACATGATCACTGATGTATTCTTCAAAGGCGATCTTCAAGAGATTAGTGCAGCGTACAACGGGGGCATCACCTACGTCGGAGTTCAGCGCAGAAGGTAAAATATCTTATGCTTGCCCTGTTGTCACCACTCACCCTGATTGCCAGCACTTTCGGCGCTATTCACCGCTTTCTCGAACGGCCAGGATTCCGCTTCGCTCTCGTTGAGCGAGGACGACTGGGCACTGGCTTACAGTTTTGCGTCGCTGACAGCTGTGAATGACTCTAATGACTTGAATGCGTTCTCATAGCATTTGGATTGGTCGTCAGAGGTCCATCGTGCATGGCCTCACAAAATGTACGCTGCATTGTACGACTAAAATGGAGAAGGTTGGACTCTGTATGTATTGTTCGTTTGTTTTCTGCTGCTGCTATCCACCGTTGCTATCTTATCGTAATGTTAAATGTTAGTTAATCTGTACTACTTTCTTGTCCATTGATCGAATTCTACGCGTACCCATTCTTCCCCGGTACGACGCCAAATGCCGACCCGCCTTTCCCGAACATCTTCCTCAAATCGCCCACCAACTCCTCCGGCTGCTCATGGGCTGCAGAATGCCCTCCCTTCTTATGCTCAGCCAGGAAGATTAATTTTCCCAACACGCCAGCATTTAACCACCTCTTTGGCGGATAAAACAATTCTCTTGGGAACACCGAGATGCCTACAGGAATCTTCGTAATAGGACTGGTACTGTCGATAACATCCTTCTGGAAATCGTGACTGGACTCATAATAGTCAACGGGGCACTGACCCTGCGCGGGAAAACCAGTAGATGGAGACCCAAGTCAGAATCTCTCGTCCTCCCATTCGTAGAGGCTGCCTGCCCAATTGTGCAGCTTTTCGTAAATCCACGAGAGGAGCCCGACGGGGGAATCGGCTAGGCTGTAACCGAGGGTTTGGGGTTGAGTGGCCTGCTCGACGAAGTAGCCTTGGCCTGTCTTCTGGAACCATGTAGCCCTGGCAAGACCTGCTTTGTCTTCGGCGGAGCATTGGAAGAGATTTTTGATGTAGGCGATGGGATTTGAGAAGAAGGCGGGGGACTCGGCACTGCCAGTTTGTCGTAATGGATAATTAAGAGGAACGAAGACGAGAAAAGATAATTACATTGGGCGATTGGTGTGCAGGGCTTTGCTGTGTTTACCGCCGTACAAGGTAGCAACAGATCGGGGGACCTGTAACCTATAGGTGAGTAAAATAGAAAGGCGAAGAAGCTTGCCTAGCACACCACATATCCCGAATCTCCCCTTTGGGTGACTTAAAAGACCAGAGAGGAATCAGTTGTCGTTGCCACTAAGCCTGAAAAGGCTAGCCAACCCGTATGCGTTGTATCCAAGAGCCAGCATAAGCTTATGGCCGAGCTATGAATAGGTTGAGTGGGACAAAGCTCGCAAGAGTAATTAGGAACGATCTGCGTACTGAGGAATATCGAAGCCCTGCTTCTTGATCCCTTCAGAGAGTTGGCCAGTCCGAGAGCAACGACATGGAAACTCGGGCCATCGGATGGCGCCGCACTCGCCAGCAAAGGGAGGATCTTTTGAACCTCAATGAAGCTTCCCGGCGCTAGTCGCTGTGGGTTTAAATGGAGGGCAAATGGCGTGAAGCACAGTGAACTTATAATCATGCACGAAAAGGAGCGGAATCGCATCCGTGACAGTGCTCTTCTCGTGGACGTAATGAACATTGGTAGGTCCAAACCCGTCGACGTCGACGTCTCTTATGAACTGAGGAAGTTCTTCATTAAGTTTGGCTTCCTCCTTTCTCCGTTCTTGTCCATCTTTCCAGCGGGCGACTAAGCGATGAACGTCAGCCAGAGGAGCACCGTAGTCCCGACCAGCGTCGTCAACCTCGTCAGGGAGAGTGATAAGCTCTAGTTTCTTCTTAAGTATATCAAGCTTTTCTTGAGGGATGGAGATCTTGCGGGGAGTTTCTGGCGACATGATAGCAATGGCAAGGAGGTTCTTGTACGCTGGTTGTCTAAGAATCGTAGCTTTACTACATGTCAAGCAGGTCCACTATATGTACACGCGGAGAGTCCAGAGTAGAAGAACGAGGAACGAGGAACGAGAAAACCGAATCATGGTTTTTAAACAGTCGAGACCGGTACAGAGCGCACAAAGAGCGCATGTGTCATGCGATCGATGATCTTCCCAGCGGTATTTCCTCAACCTTGAGGATGCGTTCAATTCAAGTGCACATTGCTGTTCAGACTCTCATATCAGTTACTGTACACATGCTACGTACTACATCTATCCACTATCATACACAAAAAGAAAGCATTCACCCCAAGAGATACTAAGAAAGGAGACTGTAATCTGTTTATACATATGCACAATGACGAGGAAAACCAAGGAAAAAAGAACGCGGACGTAGACAAAATGTATAAATTTAGCTATCAACAAAGACCGGGGAGAGAAAAGAAAGCCCTTTCATGTGGTTTCTTCAGTAGGCTTGTCTGCCTGAGGCTGACCTTGCGGAGCGCCTTGCGGAGCGTACCCATAAGGCTGCCAATAGCCAGCCGGAGGGGGAGGCGGGGGATAGTATGGATAGTATCCCTGTGCAGTCATGTCGGGAGGGGGAGGCGAGTACATCGGGTAAGGCTGCTGGGACTGTGCAGCGCCACCAGGCGGAGGATGGTACGGCGGATACATAGGCGGGTACCCAGGATAAAAAGTAGGCATGGCGTAAGGCGGATACTGTGGAGAGATGGTAGAGGGATCTGGATATGCCGTAGGGGCTGTGAGAGCGGCCTGGTGTACGACGGGGGCTGGGGCTGGGGCTGGGACTACAGTCGCGTTCTCCAATCTGGGAGACTTGCTCTGACTCGTCTGTTTGCGTGGGCGCTTGGTTGTGACGGGGGATGGATAAGGGTCAAACCGCTTGGCAACACGCTTCGTTTCAAGGAGGGGCAAGCCGGAGGACAGAGGAGAAGGAAGAATGGGAGAAGATGAAGTGTCGATGTCATCTGCCTCTCCGCGGTATCTAGGGACGCCGTCGATACCTATCTCGACCTTCGGTGGGTGGCGGAAGTGAGTCTTGTCGAGGTATTCCGGGCTGATAGAAAGAGAGGCGAGTTCTGGAAGGGTTGACGGACAACGAAGACGACCAGCCTCAACATCTTCGATTCGGTAATAGGAAATCAGGTGCTGGGCGACCCCTCCGATACTCAGAGAGAACGTCTGTCCTCGAGGCACTTAGATCGATGAACGCAAGAAAGACCCAAGACATACCTTCTTCATGAGGCCATCGTGTTTGAACTTATCGCTGTTGGTCAAACTGCCCATGAGCGTCCTCTCCCGCTGTTTATCAATGCTAGGTATCCCGTCGTTCTTGGGTCGACTGAGCGTGGTGTCGGCCGCCTCCTCCTCCACCTCTTCATCAGATCGAGTAGAACGATGACCTGACGCTCCCTTCTTCTGAGTCTCCCGATAGAGGAGAAAGTTGCCCAATATCCGGCTAGGACTCCAGAAGTAACCATCTGTCCATCGCTTGATGCCACTTTCTTCTTCGTCGAAAACAAATACAGAGCCAGAAGATATCATCTTGCGTTCGGAATCCACCAGACGACGGGTCACTCGAGGTATTAGCCCACGTCGAGCAGCTTCTAGGATGATCAAAGCATCCCCAGTAGTCTTTATCCAGCCTGACCACGGGGGTTCAGTCCAGGTACCATCGGACGACATACTGTAGATGTTGGGGACAACGACCAGGACAACGAGCTATCCATCGTGGGCATTGCGAGCAACGACGAGCAAAAAATAGGCATTGGAGGTGGAATAAAGCAATATGACATATGGTAAATAAAGTTTTACGTCGAGAAATAAAGTTGGCTTACCGTCAGTAGAAATTTGGGTAGGAGCAGGAAATTCCGATTCCGACAGTTCTCGCGCCACTGACCCACAGTTCAGACGTCTCCTTTTTCGGCAAGCGCTCACAATTCTTCGCTATCTCTATTCTTTCCTGCATAAACCTGATCCTAGATATCCTGAGGCGCTCGAGAGAGCCTCCCGTGCTTTTTTATGCAATGAGCCAATTTCGTACCCCGCCAAGAAATAAAGTTCAGCTAGCTTAGCTAAGTTAACTCCCGACAAGCCTCACTCACGTTCTATCTCCGTAGGAAACTGACAAGGGTTCCCTCGGTTGAACCTTCCGTAGAATCATCCTCGTAAGAAAAGGTGGCTGGTACCGGAATTCCATCTATATTGTCATCTAGGTGTCAGAATCGTGATAATTTAAAGACCGAAGACAGAGGTTCAGAACGCCACACGGTGCATCATCATACACATAAGGGGTCCTTGCCATGTCCTTATCAGCATCAGAAATATACGAAATCCTACAGGGAGCCCTATCTGGACACTGGGAGCATGCGAGTGCATCCTTCGTTACAGGGAATGTCATCTTAGACATGTCGAGCTACAGGATTCCAACCTTGACCTTTTTATCAGTTCCTGTGCGGCAACAATCTTCAGGCTTTCTGCCCTTATTATATCCCAAGTAAGTGTTGCACAAGGACTAGCTCAGCATTCTCTCAGAACAATCACCGGCTCAGTCATTGAAATCTTGCCATGCCTAAAACGTGACAGTCTTCTTTGCCGCACTCCAGACTTTGCTAGTAATTGAACCACGCAAGTTTGCCTCAGGTGATAGGGCCCTTAACATCCCCAAGAAAGCATTTTACGACGAGACATTCGCCCCTACTTCATACCGTCCTTCCGTGACATTACTCCAGCCCTCACTCGGTGGTTTCCTCTCTTGACACGCGCTCATCGTGGCCTAACATATATTTATTCTGTCTTCTTCCATTCTTTAGGACTCTAGGATTACATGATTGCCCTCGCGAACGGAAAGATGTGATGGATTCATATTGATACCCTTCCGAAATAACTATGCTCTGATTTTTAACGTGCACTTGGTTGACCTGCCTCGCCATCCGAAGATGGCATGGACAAGCCGTAAGCCTAGGGACCGCGGCAAGGTGGCACGGGGAAAGAGACGAGAAGTCTCTCACCCTCCCTAGGGGGCTTGAGGGAGCTGAGAGCGACGAAGGGACGCGGAATACCAGGTAAATAGAACATTGCGGGAGGTCGAAATCGAGGCAAATAACTGGAGGATAGACGTGTCAAAAGCAAGCGGAATCGATGGTGCGGATCCAAAAGATGGAGAGTTCAGTGGCCTGATATCGAATAGAAGACGGCAAGTGAGGAGTCGAGGACACAGCGAAATAGGAACGAATAGCGAGCAAATATTCCACGAAAATAGCAGGAAGCCAGTGGGAATCGACAACGGTGGAATGCATTAGGCTGGAATGAGATCGACGGGGAACCCAAGGAATCCACTGAGCATGAAGGCCACCCCGGCGACGACACAGGGGAGATCCTGCGGGACACCCCGACGAAACGAACGGGTACAACCAAGTACGGATTAACGCCAGGACAAGAGAAGGCCAGTGCATCCGCGAAGATGACTCGAAGAACAGCGAGAACGAAACGGAGGAGGGCGCACAGACCGAGAAGCCAAGTTCAGTAGACTTGTAGGCTAGAACAAGAATCCGTAAATCAAAAAAGTCTTCATGAAACCTGCCAGGAGTGCGGAAAACGATCCTGCAGACAAGGACAGGCCGTAAGGCTAGGGATCGCGGCAAGGTGGCACGGGGAAGGAGCTGGCTCCCACCTTCCCCTAGGAGGCTTGAGGGAGCTGCGATTGACGAGGCGACCGGGATACCAAGTAAACAGAACATTGTGGGGAAGTTAATCGTGTCGCATCAGGAGCGTGGCAAGGTGGAGACGAGAGGTCCAGTTGGGGCAATAACAGTAGAAGATTGACACGTAACCAGGCATATGTTAGATTCGCGGAACCATGGCATTCCGAAAGGACAGGTGCAACATCGTCCAAGAGCTCCAGGTTGTGCGGATGATAGCGAATCGTTTAAAGTCCCGGAGTGGTTTCGGCGAGCTAAAAAGACACGAAGAAATCAAGATACACATGAACAAAGAACGCACATGCGGGACTTCCAGAAGACGAGAGCTCGTACTGCCAAATTGAGAAGCCCGAGGGTTAGAGTCTATGCACCTCAAATGCACCTTGATTTGAGATGTGGCCAGATCACGAGACCACAGGAAGCCGGGAGCCAGACGAGCAGGCAAATACCGACCAAAGCGCATCCTGATAGAGATAGAGCCCGAGGCACACGGTACATAGAGACGACCCTCGGTCACTGGAAAGAAATCAAAAGGTAACTCTCCAGATGGCAGCAGACTCAGGTTCGGCAACGAGGACGTTCAACGCAACTGTCGTTCTAGGTATTCTGGTACAGGTCCTAGTTTCCATAGTCAACGACGAAAAACGGCGTGGCATCCAAGAAAGTAGGCGGCTTAGATTTGTTCCACCAGACGCGAGCACTGGCCGCAGCCCTAGATGTCCAAGGTTCGTGAGAAAGCAAAGGTGGTACCAAGAGCAGTCATGCAATTCAGCAAATATAAGGGAAGCAAGGGGAGGAGCGAGCATAGAATGACGCACTACGTCAAAGATAGAGAGCTCGGACACGAAGGGTAAGGGCACAAAAGAGAAGATCGCCGAGTCCCTCGAATCCACACGAAAACTTGAGATGAAGTTACGAGCTACAGTGGTGGCATCCAGTAGTATTGGGCGTGACATCGTGTTAATCGGAGTCCAGTCCTAGCATTACGAATGAGATCCAAGGAAGGTTGAAGAACGAACCAAAGAGGCGTCGTCCCATAGAAAACGACATTCTGTCGTCTAATTTGAAAGAAAGTCAAACGCAACAGGTGGTCGAGATGAAGGTAAGCGGAAGAGGTGTGAACACAAGAAACTAGAGCAGAAAACGCCCTTTTATACACGAGTGGGCCATTGTTCAGTTCCTTTTGATAGTTGTGGCTGCGTCCACTTTTCTTTTTTGGTAATTATGTGGTTTTGGGTGGTTTTGAAACGGCAAAGGTCAAAGGTGGGACAAAGAAATGGGCTACAATTGACAAAACGGAAATCAGCAGAACGCAGCAGAACGCGCCGCGGCGGAGAGAGCTTGGAAGTCTTGCTCTAGTGTATGTCAATAAATTGCAATATGGTTGGTTTATTGTTAAATGACAAGAGGTAGCTTCGTATACCAGCTGCAGCTGATTGCTGAAAAGCACAAGCCACTGTCAGGAGTTGATCGAGAGAAAGACTCGGAGACGCCCGCTCGACTGTGTCAGCAGGTGTGGCGTCGACCTGGGTAACCCGGGTCCATATTACATGGCAGATACCAGGTGCGAGCCAACCTCGCCCGTTTCTCCGTTAGCGCCCTATCCACCGCTACCACCACCAGAATACCGAAGTCGAGCTCCAGAGTTCTATGGCTTTGTAGCCTGGATCTCAACCTCATTGTTATTTGTCGCGTACCTTCTTTGGGCACTCCTGCCAGACGAGTGGATTCAATGGTGCGGGGTTACCTGGTATCCTTCTAGGCGAGCTTCATCCAGATCTTCCATTTCGCTGTGTCGTCCTTACTGTTAATTATTCTGGATAGGGAGTGGTCTATTCTGCTACCCGCATACTCTGTCGTTCTGGTCTTGTTGACTTACTGGGTGTACTTTGCACTGGCTTTGTATCGTACACCTCCGTTCTCATCGGTTAGCACCTTCATGGGTATGTTTACTCTCATTCTCTTAGGCTGCTCTCTTTCTCATAAGACTAACAGACTCTCGATCGGTCTATCCCCCTCCCAGAGAAGATGGAAAGAACCCATACCTGGCTTTCGCGAAACCGGGCGCGACTCCAGAACTCTACGATATCCCGATTGGAATGGTTAACCGAGTCTTGTACAGTCGACCTGCGAAGGAAAAGGAAGCTTAAGGTATAGTCTTTTGGTGTGTTGGATATCACGGTTTTCGGCTAATGTCGTCTCAGAGTCTGTGTGAGCAAGGCATTAGTTTCCTGTCAGCGGCCGGATGACGTCCCCTTCAGAGTCTTGGAAACCAACGACGTGAGCTACATATATCATGATGCTTGACGGCGAAGACACATCATCGACGACCTGAAAGGAGAACGAGGATGTGCATAGGGATCATTCAGCGTACTCAGAGATGGGTCATCCGACAAGATCCCAAACAAGAGGAGCAACCAGTGTTCAAGTAGGCACAATTCAGGTCCGGGCTGCTCATCTTTGCTCTGGAGTCTCAAGACCTTTCTACTGATGAATTGAGTAAGCTCTGCCCGGCTTCCTGATCATCATTTAATATACACGGCATGTATTTGTGTTCTAGCGGGAAGGATCTACAAACTGCATTACTTTATAAGATATAAAGAAAAAGGCCTACATAGGCATCAAAGAGACAAAATACAGAGGCGTTTAGAGCTGCGCAAGAAAAAATGTTTAGCAGAAAAATCATACGACGTCGAGGAACGCCAACGCACCCTGAACAGGAAACCAAGATCTTCGGGCGTAAGCCTACCCATCGCCTATACAGACACCCAGGTTCAAAATACATGGAAGGGAAGTAGAACTGGACGGATGACGCACGGAATCATCAGTTGACAGCGTGGCGTCAACCATGGCAGATTTCTTTTCTTGGAGCTGCACGATTCGACTCTCGATGCTGTCCTCCACTACAAGCTTGATGGCTTTGACTGGACGGCGCTGACCTAGACGATGTATACGATCCATCGCCTCTGTACAACGGTGTCAACTTCATGCCAGGGCACGATGAAATGTTACTCACGGTATTCAACCTACACGGAAGTGAACGTGAGTTAAGAGAGGAAGAAGAGGAAAAGGAGTCAACGAACAGCAGGGTTCCACCAACTATCCATGAGATAGACGCGTGAAGCCTCGGTCAAGTTCAATGCGACGCCTCCTGCTTTGAGACTGACGAGGAAGACGGTGACCTCGACGTTGTTCACTACAGAGATAGGGAGGTTAAGAGCCGAGCTCTGCAGCACGATCGCGTAGGATGCTCAAACGTACTGAAGTGCTTGATCGTTGCATCTCTTGCCTGCGGCGACATCGTCCCCTCCAGCCGACAGATCTACATCTCATCAGTCCCATGAACCCGAACAGATTACAAAGACTCACATTGAACCCCGCCTTCTGCAGGCGAAATGCAATCAAATCGAGGAAGTTCACGAATTGACTAAACACGAGACACTTGGTTGTCGCATCCTGAAGCCTCAGATTGCTCAACTCTTCCACTAGAGCCTCAATCTTAGTCGATGACCGCCAAGTGTTCAGGTCGAGCCTCCCAAGAATACCCTGTCGAGCGTTCGGGAGGTTTTCTTCTAAATCAAGGGCTGGCGCTTCGAGATCGATGGTTAACGGGAGGTGGCAAACTGGGCATGCGGGCTGCAGGCACGTCAGATGGTATGAGAGAGAGAGAAAGATGAACGCACGTTCTGCTCGATGGCAGTGTTTAGGTACTGCTTGATACACTCCCTGTCAAAGATATGTCGACACTTCGATTGAATCGCATCTTCGGCGACATCGCTGCAAATCCTGCACACGGTCGCCTCGCCCTCGTCTTGAGCGACAAACTTTGTGGCATTCGTCTTGCTCCGAAGGACCAGGTCGGGATGACATGCCATTTGCCTCATACGCGTGAGCCTGAAGATATCAGAAGTGAGATTCCAACCGGTTGTACATGAGAAAGTTCCTTACAGACTAAAAATATTGGAGTAATCTTGAGCAGCGAAGTCAACATCGATCACCAAATGAGATAGAATGCACATACTGTTTAGGATGGTCCCCTGATCTAGATAAGTGTTGAATTGGCGCTTCGCGTCTGAGAACAACGAAAGATAGAGCTCCTTTTCCTCCGGGCTGAAATAGTCCCGTTTAACGATAACAGTGCGAGGTGGTAGTCCAAGATCGTCTGCCCGTTGTAGCTACGCATATGATGTCAAGAAGGGACGCTGAGTTTCAGAGAACAACTAACCTTGGTACGCCTCAACATCATCCTGTCCAATAGAATCCTCAGCTTCTTGAAAGCGGTCTTTCCTGGCCCCTGCATTCCGTTCTTCTGAATAGGCGTCAAAATTTCGTTATTCCAAAAGCAAGTCTGCGGTGGTTTGTCAGTATAGAAGAGGAAGAGAGTTGGCGATAAACCGTACGTGCTGCATTGGCGTGTGGCCACAGTCTACATGCGAGTCAGCGAGACGATGGAGGGTGACGACAGTGGATATTACCATCGCAGGACCTCTTGTCCGTGAACTTCCAGTGTAGAGATTTGCAGTCACAATTCTTACCTGATGAACCGACATGACATCAGGAGCCCGACATCTGCGTCGGAGAGAAAATAAAAGCTCACAGAAATAATACGAAAATGGATCGCCTCCCAAGAACCTGACAAGACTGTACAGCTCTCCAACTCGATTCTGCAGTGGAGTTCCCGAAAGGCACCAACGATACTTCGCATCTAATTCGAATGCTGCTTTGGCGGTGTTCGTGGAACGTTCTTTGATATTATGCGCTTCGTCCAACTGCAAGTCACAAACGTCATGGGAGGTATCGTTGAGGAAAAGACAGAGACGTACGATGACTCGATTCCATTTGATTTGATGGACGGGGGATTGTATAGTGACCAGCTTGTTCTTGCGCTGAATAGGTTTATGTTGCCTTCGGAAAGAGCTGATCGGAAAAGATATATGTCAGTCAGAATGCTCGAACATGGGCAGGAGACAAAGAGGGGCACCTTTCTAGGACTGCATAAGTGGTCAACACCTGAGTCATTGATGTGAGCAAACGAACACCATCCTGGTAGAACCGGGAACATACAACGTCATATTTCTTTAGTTCTTTTATGTCCGATTCGCGAGACGTGCCATGCCAGATGTGGACCTTCAACCCGTCCGTGTGGGCCTCGATCTCGTTCCTCCACTGCATGATCGCAACTGTAGGCCTAGTGGAAGTTGTCAGCTGGAGTACTACAAAGATAGATGAAACGTACGCGACTACGAGATTCGGCTTCTGCCGGTCAGAAACGAGAAGAGCGATAATCTGAATCGTTTTTCCCATGCTAAGAATGACCAGTTAAGCAAAGAACGACTGATAAATGGTTGCATTCTTACCCCATCTCGTCCTATATTGAAATAGTCAGACAAGACCAAGGTAAGAACACACTGAGGGACTTACGGCAAGCATTCCACCTCCCCAGATACCCTCCTCTTGTTTCTTCATCCAGTACAGACTCTCACACTGGAATGGGAGTAGGGTCAGCTTGATGCCGGCGGGTTGCTCAGCCTTAATCGGGACGACGATGGGCTTCGTCTCTAGATCGCCCCAGACGTCCTTCAGTTCAGGATGATGTTTATGAAGTGCTAGCGTCGTCCTCTCGGCCTAGATAGCCAACGTTTTCAGGACTATATAGCGAGAAACACATGAATCCTTACGTGGGTGAGCTTGCGACCTAACTTGCGACGCAGAGCCAGTTCTTCGGCTTTTGCCTCGCGGCGCTGTTCGCGTTCCGCTGTCTTCTGCTCGCGCTTCATCTTGCGCAACTGGGCGACGGTCATGAATTTGGTAGACGACGTGTCTTTGATCTTGACGGCGGATTTCTTGCCTTTTTCCCTTTCCTTTGCCTTTCTTCGCGAGGGGCACGTCCTCCTCCTCAGAACTATCGACCTCCATAGCGGAGTCGTCGACGTCTATGCCGCTAGCGCGAGCGAGACGACGTTCAGCAGCAGCAGCACGAATAGCGGCAGCAGATTTACGACTGCCAGAGGCACCACTTCCATTAGGCGCACTGTTCCCGAGAGAGTTATGGATAGCAGCGTTGAGCGCCAGTTCTTCATCCGCCTCGAGATCGTTTTCCTCACCCTCGGCCTCCTCACTGTCTTCATCAAGTGAAACTTGCTTCTGAGGAGACCGGCGTGTGGAACGAGGAAGGAAGTCTTGCTCATCGTCGTCGTCGTCATCGTCACCCGAAGCCTCGTCGTCCTCGAAATCGGACGCCACGAACTCAGAACCGCTGCTCGCGAATTCATCGTCGTCAAGCAATGATTCATTCTCATTATATTCCAATTCCGAATTGGATTCGTTATCAGTGGGAGGAGGGCGGACGGGAGCCTTTCCTTTGGCTTTTTTAGAGAGTGTGGGTACAGGAACAGGAGCAGGGGAAGCCTTCTAGAGGAGCAAGGAGATAAAAGCATTATTCGATCCAGATGACACAAGAGATTCGTACCTTCGCCTTTCCCTTTCCCTTGCCCTTGGCTTCCCTTGCAGCAGGTACCTCCACATACGCACGATTGCTCAGCGCCCGTCGCTTCGCAGCAGGCCTCACAGGCAGTTCTTCGTCCTGTTCATCCTGAGACGACTCGTCCTCATCGTCAGTCGGTGCGCGTCTCTTTCCTTTCCGAGCTGTTGCTCGGCTGCGAGCCTTGGGCTGTACGCTGGTGGCTTCATCATTCGATGTGATGGGCGTATCGACGATGGAGTTTCCTGCACTGAAAACAGAAGGAACAGTCGTGCTGGGCGTTGAAGGAGTGGGATTCCTCCGTGAAGAGCTGCGAGTCGCTCTGACCATTCTTGTTGTGGTTCTGGTCAAGAAGGTCTGACAATTTTTGACGTGGAACAATAAATTAGTGCGTGACGGTCACAGAGTAACGTGATCGTTTCCTCGCGCGGCCCCGAAGGTGCGAGTCAGATTAAAAATCAGATAAGTACACATTCATGTAGATGGACACATTTGGGACGCATGTACTTATGCTACTCGTGTAGGGAGGCATTACATGGTATCAAGAAACTGAGGACGAAAAGGCCGAATTTGAGATGTCAGCACTGTTGAATGAACGAGTCCATCCCAGCCGCCCAATCAGCAGTGGCATCTGTATACATCATGGTATTCTCAGTGACATCGAGGTTCAGGAAAAACAGCAGGATCCTGATAGACCGAATTGTCGGTAATATTCAGGTTCAGCATAAAATTGCTAAGACCCCCATCCGTAGGCGGAGGCTGAGGCTCCTGTGTCAGCTGTTGCCGCTGATCGTGATCGCCCAGTCCATTCGCGACACCAATACCAAACTGTAAGGCAGTTCCCAAGAGGTTGCCGAGCTGCTGGGCGGTCGAAGGCTGCTCTTGTGCCGCAGGATTGGGCTGGAATGACGACTGTTGGCTCGGACTAGGTTGAGCGGCTTGGAACGAAGATTGTTGCTGAAGCGCGTTCAAAGCATTCTGGTTGG
>RZIO01000007.1:2846803-2863633 GCA_004338095.1 Gloeostereum incarnatum | reverse complement strand
ATGCGTTATACCACTCCAATATTCGATTTGCGAGTCCGGCTATGATGTTTGGGTCCAAGGTACGCTTCCCGATGGATTAGCTCAATGGTTCGGCAGCGAGATTGAGAGGGGAGCATACCTGATATTCATCCATGAAGCGCTTAATCTCGTTCTGTATTAGATAGAAGTTCTTTCGAACTTCCTCTATTCCAAGACTTGTTCATATTCAGTGGATATATCATACGAGATTGCACACCAAGGAAAGATTCCATCAACGCAGGCAATTTCCGACATCTTGCAACCACATCAAATGCACCTTTCAGTAGTGCAAGGTCTGTGCTTACGAGGACATCAACCATTCAGTCTAACTGATCAAGCACTTCTCATCCTCACCGGTACTTCTTCCGGATGCATGATCTATGTCCCAAGGTCGAAGATAATCTAAACAGATGGTCCAAGCCTAGCAGCACAAACAAGTTAATGAGACTGCCGAGAGACGCGTTGACACCTGAAGCCACCGACCTCACTGAAGGTGATGAGACCTGATATTCCTGGATGGTCAAGATTAAGACGAGTAAACGCCTCTTGCCATTTCGCTGCTACCTGTCCTCGTAGAAGTTCTGTGGCCATTATAACGTACGGATGAACATGGGCGCAGGACCACAAACTATTTTTTCAAAGTATTATGTAATTCAACGCGTAAATGGTGGCTTGACAGTGGCGTATGTCTGGCGTCTATATGTTACTCACCTTGATTTATCTCCTGCAAATCGCCGCGTCTATAACAGCGCACTCTCCCGGCGCTGTATAGGCGATTACATTCAAGTTTGGCAGAACAACAAATCCGTTTTAGTGTGGTTGTCAGGCAGCTGGGAGAGCCTTGGCTCTTTATTTAAGATGACTACTCACCTACCAGGGTATTTGACGCTCCTCTTCTCTCTTCCTGGAACGCCTGGCTGGATCGAACGATACGCAATAGATCTCGGGTCCATCCGGGCTCCGTAAGAATTCAAACGCATCTAATAAATGAGCTCGTTGCCATTGCCTCCCGACGGACGATTGAAATTGCTCTACTGAAACGTAGGAACGTAGGATTCGCGAACTCCGAGCGGCCTCCGTGTACTCGCATTTGTCTTGTAACATTCCTGAAATGGTTGTCGCCTTCTCAGACACGCTCATCCAAAAATTCCCCGACGATCGCGACGGACGGTGGCCTTTTCCGTATCCTATTTCAAGTGACGTTTTTACCGTCACCGTACGGCGTACGGTTTTCGCTAGCGTCTGCCGGGCTCACTCGGGAGTCGGACATCCATGTTCTCCAAGGGATTCGGGACGTGTGCTTGAACGCGTCACACTTTCCTCCTTTGCAGGACGACAATATCGAATGTCTCGTTATCTCCTGGTGTGCCTCTCATAGGTCTTCCGCTTCCTACATCCGTGGGCTAGGCTATCCTCGTTTTGTTCGACGATGTATAGGAGACGCAGGAGGCACGGCTGCCCAGCCGAAGGGCTCCTTCAGGACCACTTCGTGCATAGGTCTTTCGCATAGATCTTTCTACGTTCCCTGCCTGGGAAGGTCTTAATATTGTCAAAAACGCCACTAATCCATGTTGCAGGCAGTGGCGGAAGGGACATTTCAAATCAGTAAGAGTATTACTTCATTGACGCGTAGTGCTAATGAGCCATGACGATTTGCTATGATCAGCCGGGCGTCCACACAAGAAAATCAGATATCCACAGAGGTCGCATGGAGTCTGGAACAACATTTACGCCCGTAGAAACGTCCATCAAGAAGGACCAGGAAATCGATTCCACAATGATCAATCGACGAAACAGGTAGCGCACAAGACTAGTCCTGATCGGCGGATGTTTATCGTTCAGCTTGAGCTCCCGACGTCACATTCTAAAGCTCCAACACGAGAGCGAACCTTGTAATCTTTTTTGTCTTCATTCTTCATTCCGGCACTATTGATCTTCTGCTATAATGGTTCATAGACATTGGCAAGCATCCGTTCGATATGCCATTGCTCCCGAGTCAGGGCATCGGAAATGTAGACGCGGCCGGGTTCTCTACGGGCGAGAGACAAGGAGGTACCGTCTTCAAGTTGGAAGTATCAATGTTTACCGACGTTCCGATTTTACCAGTGGCTTGTGACGTTGGCGGCTACAGACAACAAAGGGCGCAGTCCTTTTGACAGCAGAACAAAAGTTCTTCCGGGCGTGCGGAAATCGCTGAAACTGTGATATCCCCGTGTCATGTTCGGTCAGTTTGGAACGCTAGCATGTGGGCTTAAGGTTGGAATCTTTGAATCATGATGAGCGCGCAGATACCTCTGGCCCAGAGAATAATCCGGAGTAGATCAAATTCAACAGAGCGAGGAGGATTCAAAGAAGAGAGGATTATGCCTCCTCTTATACAAGCGATGCTTCTAGGATATTAGTTGGCAGGGAATACCTGTCATGCTCTCTCGTGTGTCGAAGTGTAGGACTATGTACATGCATTCAATTTTGAAAACCTTGAGCTTCAGGGACGCGAGTTTACTAGGTGCTGATATCGATGTAGTCCCGATCTAGAAATCCCGACGCGTCTTGGCCGGATACGGAAAACGGCGCGGCGCGCTGGCTAGATTTCCCCTTGGTTTTGTGGAGGAAGTGGGAAAGAAAGAACAGGCGTGATGGAAGGTATGGAATGCTGCCAATTCTGCGGACTTTCAGAGGTCTGGAATTTACTGAGGACTTGTTCAAATTGAGCACAAGGCAGTGATGTCAGCATAGTGATCAAGGTGATAGCCGATAACTTGTCCCCCAGGGACTCCCGGCTTATTACGAGAAGGGAATATTATAGCCTCGCCTCGTTCCCTTCCCTTTTCTGCAACCGTCGACGAGCTTGTCCGTCGTCGCTTTCTCCCTTCTATCTTATATTTTTTCTTTTCACGATAGTATTCCCGACGATTTGTTCAACTTGTATCCTCTTTCCAGTGTCGCGTCTTTTCTGCCGCGTCTACTGACTTCCTTCCTGGTCATCGTCTGAGGCGTCCCCCTCGCATGATCTGTATCTCCCTTGTGGTGAGTGCTTTTGCTTTCTATTCGCGTATTTTTGGTTTCGATCGCCGCATGCCGGTCCATTGTCTACTGGACCTTCAAAAAAGGGCACCTCGCGGTTTCGATTTGAACTTATTCCTTCCTCTGCGACTACCATAACCATTCTTCTCTTCCACTTTTCGTATCAAGTACTTGCATTACTTGACTCTTGGAACATCTCGAGTACCCGCCTTTCTCTCTCCTTTCTCTCTCTCCGATGCCACCACTATCAGAGTTGGACAGCGCTGACACCCTCGTCGGATTTAGCTCTCAGCCGGTCGATTCTAACTCTGCAACAGACGAAATGAAAGATATCTCGACTGCTCCCACTCGACGCGCTCGAAATAATGGTATCTATACTAAGAAACGGCCTTCCCCGTATGGCGTGTCCAAGTCCAAGTCGCCTCTTCTACCCGCTTATGGCCCCGCACGAAAGTCTCCACGCTCAGCAAAGTCGGCCCTCATTCAGCAGCGTCAACGAGAGCTCGCTCTTCGTAGAGAAGTCGTTCTTCTAGAGGGCGAGTACAGTGAGGAGATTCGCTGCTACATGCACGAGATGGAGGTGAGTCTCCGCAACCGTCATCACTCACATCTTGTTCTATATACTCACCATCCTTCGTAGCGCTTCACTATGTGTCACATGCAGTCGATGGACCAGCAGCCCGAGATTCGCTGGCACATGCGTCCCTGCCTCGTCGACTTCCTCGTCGAGATACACTTCAGCTTCAGGCTTCGACCAGAGACGCTATATCTCGCGCTTAACATCGTTGATCGCTACGTTTCTCGACGCGTCGTCTTTACCAAGCACTACCAGCTCGTCGGCTGTGCTGCTCTATGGATCGCAGCTAAGTTTGAAGATGCCAAAGAGCGCGTACCCACCGTCCAGGAACTCGTTCAGATGTGCCATGACACCTACGAGGAATCCGCCTTTATCCAAATGGAAGGTCATGTCCTGTCCACTATCCAATGGACGTTGGGGCACCCTACCGCTGAGGCTTGGCTCCGGCTGATGTGCTGTGGACCCTGCCAAGAGGAGGCGAAGGTTCAACATGTAGCTCGCTTTTTGATGGAGATCACCCTCTTCTATCGCGAGTTCGTCAAGCACCCTCCATCTACGATCGCTCTCGGTGCTCTCACTCTCGCACGGTTCTTGTGCGGCAAGCCTCGACGTGTGTGGGAAGAGAACGAGGAGTGCCTAGAAGTGGTGTATTGTTTGGACGTTCGGTTGTCCAGGCACGTCAACGATCTATCTGAGACTCTCGTAAAGAAGTACTCCTACGCTTTCTACTCCAAAGCGGCCACCTTCGTTGTGCAGTTTTACTTGGAGGGAGGACGATTCATCCCTCCTGCTTACGCGGTATCCTTCCCGGTTACACCGTCGCGATCCATCTCCCTCTCACCGGCTACTACGCCTATGAGCTCATCGTCAATGTCCGACATGTCTGATGATTATCCCGACACTCCGTCGACACTATCTCCCTCATCATCAAGCGAATTGTTGGTGATCGATGATATGAACTCGCCCGATGATAAGGAGAACATGCCTGCAGCCTTTGAGCCTGTTCTGAACAAGCAGAAGATCGAGACTCCTCCTGAACAGTATCTTCCCCACGACTTCGTAACGTTTGGACGCCCCGCCCTTCACGCCTTGAACGGCTCTCCGCGACTGACAATTGTCTCGTGATTGCCCTCATCTCTTCAACAAAATTTGCACTTGTATTCCCTTACACGCATTCATCATCCAATCATTCAGCAATTCCTTGTCCAAAAGTTCAGCAATCCCCAAAGTGTAATACCATTATCAATATACGTCGTACACAACACACCAATCGACATCCGCCCTTTCTCGCATCTTTCTTTTTCTCCGACCTTCTCTCTCAATACACCACATGCAGCATCACTTTCACTAGCAATCGTCTCATTTTCTCTCCATCATCATCATCTACCTCCACCATATACTCCACACCGGCAGGCGTTCACAGACACAGACTAGGCCGAGGTTAACGAATGAGAAGAGAGACATCCGAAAGCGGACGCAGGTGGTCATAATCTGACGGACTGATGTAAATTTCCCCTGCTTCCAGGTCCATCACCTCTCACATGTCCTCCATTCTGTCTCAGCCCTATCGCTCCCATCCTTATCCGTGTTGCCTACAGCCCGTCACGCCGCTTACGCTCGTTTTCTCGCTTTTTGGCACTGCTATCCTATGCACATCCATTCAGTCATCCGGTCTCTCTCGTGTTTATTTTATTCCAAGGTCGACAGCCACCCACTTCCCTTTCTCCCTGACATTCCAATGGCAAAATCCGCGGTTCCACCTTCCTGTTTATTTAAATTTTTTATTCTTCAATTTATGATACGCTTTCCCAATTTCCTCTTCCTCCACTTTATATTTTCCGTTGGGTCTCGTTTTCCTCATTTGTACAAATCCACCATCCCATACGCACAAACAGCACGTACAATATCGCAAGCATCATCATCATTTTCTTTTATTTTCTCCAGCATTTTTTGTATAGTGACCGAATAGTGATCATCCCTTCCCCACCCTCTCCCCTTCATTCCTCGCGTTTATTTGCCCGCTTGTTATCTGTCCCTACATACCGCTTTTCAGCAATATAAGAACTGTCGTCCTTGGCCCTTACTATCATTCTCAGAACCACGAGCCGTGCCGGCGTTTGGGAGGGCATTTATTTACGGGTACGCGTTTGGCGAAGGGCAACCAGGAACTTGAGGAAGGACCCCGGATCACCGGGTCCCAAAAGAGGAAAGGTGAATGAGGCGACGCGTCAAGTCACGGTCACGTTACCTCGTTCAATCCATCTTTCAGTGAAACTTTCAACAAGCAACCATCATCTTCGGGCAAGGGAATGTTCTACTCTATCAAAAGTTACTACGTACCCTGATCTGCCAATTTGTTACGGGTTTGACGGGGCGCTGTGTGATGATGTATCAATCCAATTGGTTACGCCACATTTTCCCCCTGGACGGATGGTGCGTTGTCGTGGATTATTTATCGATTGTGTGGATTCCTAGATGCTCAGGTTTATCAATAGAACGCGTGTTCTAGCTTCTCTATATCAAGATCTTTCTACGACGCTTTCCTGACGAAGTTGAGATCCAAGCTAAAGCGTGTCTTCGGGAAAGGATCTGTCTTACGACATGCTTCATTGCTGGTCTTCCTGGCTTCCACTCAAACCCCGATGATCTTCCGCTATTTCTCCTGTCGGAGCCTGGTGCCTGGTAGACTTCAGCGACGCTCGCCTCAAGAATGATTTGTGACTCACAGTCGAGCTTGGCTTCTTCATCCTCCGGGTTGTTTCTGGACATAGGTTCCTCTCGTGATGGATGATGTCGAGAGTCTGCCACTACTTACTAGAAAGAGGCCTTTGGTCACTCTTATGTCCCCCCCCTTTCTATCCGCAATGCTTCTGGTGGCAGAAGAAATCGGAGAACATGATCTGTCCTGGACGTTAACGTTGATCGCTTACAGTCTACGATACGTTCGGCTTTATGCTCGATGTGGTGAAAACGGCCTTTGTCTTTTGCCCCACTAATGATCCTGGATTTCAGCAGTATTCTCCAGATCATATGTCTTGATCTTGGTGAATGGCTTTCTGGGCGGAGACAATAGGCTTGATCAGGCTGTTAGACTGATCCGAAAAGGGCGCCTGTGTTTAACAGAGGTGCGACTCTCTAGGATTACACCATGGCAGATAGGAGCCATGGAGGCAGGGAGCAGCATAGTATCAATGCATTTACGTCCTTGTAGTAAGTACAGCGGCTCAGCCCATCATTCTATTGCTCTACTACAGCTTTGAAGCGCCACGAAGACTTGTCTTCTTACAGGGGAGTTTCGTGCAAATCAAGAAACTCCAATTCACCTTCGAGAAGGAACGACGGCCACAAACTTGTGTCCATCAAGCAGATCACCAAGAGGCCAGTCTCCCCGGATCGATCTAAATTCCTCGAGTGCAATGAGCGGCTCTGTGTGGTCCACAAAGAAATAGGTGTCTACAGATGCGACTGCACCACTGTTGTCGATAGCATCGAATAAAGAACCACGAAGCCTAGATGGCTTCAGATAGTTGACAGTCGTTGTCGCAAGGGCTTTTGGGGCGAACTCTGATGAAATTCATATCGAGATTGCGGATGTAGACACCTGCGGGCTTATAAGACGGAGTAAGAGGGAATACATTGATATTTACGCACGAGCGCTTTTCAGCAGTGCGAGACATGCGGCGGGATGCGAAGAAACAAGGCCAAATGCATCAATAGTGTCATTAAACACGGAGTCCCTGTGCAAGCGGCGCAGGAGCATAGTTGCGATCCCCTGTCGTCTGAAATCTGCACGGACAACAAGTTGTGTAATCCAGCAAACGGATGAACCTGGTCAGATTTCAGAATTGGTCAAGAGAAAACGATGGCCAGAGAAAGTAAGATAACCATCTACTTTCCAAGCAGTAGCAAAGGCAAGGCCCACCAAGGTACCATCGACCGTGCAAGTGAATACTACGCTGTTCTCAGCGTCCCCAAGGCATTACAACCGAAGGCGTCATTCTGACTCGAGTTCCTGTGGCGCACGATTCAGACGTCGATGGCAGGAAAAGGGTAGGTTGTTTACCTTCTTTCAATGGTTTAGGAGCTCTGGGACCCCATGTCCCATAATTCTTTGCAAATAGCTTGGTACAGGCGGCGACTAATTCGTCAGTGACTGCTGACGCCTCGTGAAGACCATATCGAAACTCTATCTGAGTCATTGTGGTGAAAGAAGAACAAGTTACGGCACATTCGATCATCCTTACCCAATAGGTCCTAGCTATAGGAGCACGTAGACAAAATACAGAACTCTCGATGCGACGAGTTGTATTTGAAGTGATTCCAATTTACAGGTGCATTCATAGGCAAATGAAATCCTCCGTTCGTGGTTGGACGGTAGGTGGCCGGCGGCCCGGTGCGGGGGTGGCATGTGAAATTTATGTCCTTCCCCGCAAAGTTCACAATGACCGACGCCATAACGGTTTCTGTTTTGTACATCCATGGCTCCCCGCACTCTCCAGGAATACTCGCTTGAAGACGTCGCTAAGGTTAGTGTCTTCAGGAGAACCTTTAACTCTGCTTTTTACGTGGATCTTCTTCCAGCACAATATGAAGGGTGACTTGGTTGGTATATTTCTAATGGCAGTTTTCCAGTCACTTCTAACAACTGTCGTGTTAGTGGATTATAATAGACTCGAAAGTATATGACCTGTCTAGGTTCGCAGACATGCACCCCGGAGGCGCAAACGTTTTGTATGCGGACGGAGTAGGTGAGCAGTTCCAACCCCCGCCTCTTCATAGATTTTCATGTCTCCCAGCCGGCAAGGATGCGACAGACGTATTTTTTGGACTCCATAGGCACGAGGTTCTTCTCAGGCCCCAATACGCTCGTCTTCACATAGGCAAGATCCGCGGCGAAGAAGAGACCATCAAGCCACCCACACCGGGAGCCATATCCAAAGTGCCCTATGCTGAACCCACATGGCTGGTGGACGGTTTCCGAAGTCCGTATTACTCTGACAATCACCGCAAGTTCCAGAAAGCTGTCAGGACATTCTTGGCGGAGGTCGTCCAGCCTGAAGCAATCAGGTGTGAGGAGAACGGAAAGAAGATTTCGCAGGAGGTTGTAGATAAGATGGCGTACGCACGGTTTTCAATCCGTGTACTGAGAAAGATCACTGATTTATGGCTACAGAGACGTGAATCTCATTGCAATGCGTCTTGGACCAGGGAAGCATCTCAAAGGTCGTTCGCTGATTGGAGGGATCGTCGAGCCAGAACAGTTCGATTATTTCCATGAAGTTCGTACATCCTCTCTATGTGTACTTACACTTATCCTAATTATCAATTTCAGCTTATTATCAACACCGAGCTGGCACGCTTTGGTACTCGTGGGTTCACCGATGGTATGCTGAATGGAGGTGTCATCGGTCTGCCACCTGTTTTGAACTACGGTTCGCCGGAACTACAAGCCAAGGTCGTTCCTGAGGTGCTATCTGGGAAGAAGTACATCTGCCTCGCCATCACGGAAGCGTTCGCTGGGAGTGATGTGAGCGGACTGCAGACGACTGCTGTTCGGGATGGGGATTACTGGGTTGTTACGGGAACAAAGAAGTGGGTTCAACCTACCGCTATTGAACGTAGAAAATCTCACTTTCTCTCCTTAGATGGATCACGAACGGTACCTTCGCAGATTACTTTACAACAGGGTGTAAGACTAAGGTACAGTTTGCTCGCTGTTACCTTGAAATCACTCTAAAACCACGTTCCTTGTAGACGGGATTCACCGTCCTCCTCATCGAACGTGGAGAAGGTGTGGAAACCAAACCTATTAAGACCTCGTATTCCCCTACTGCAGGGACGGCGTATGTCACCTTCGACAAGGTTTAGTCACTGTTTACCCTCACACTAGGCACCTTCCTCACAGGAATTCTCGCATAGGTCCGCGTACCAGTAGCAAATACACTGGGTAAAGTTGGCGCTGGCATGTCCGTCATCCTGACCAATTTCAATCACGAACGGTGGATGGTCACCTGTACGAGTTTGGGTGCTCAGAGATTGGTTCTGGAGGAATGTCTGAAGTAAGTGGGTTATAATGCTCTTCATTATCATCCTAGAGCGTCTACTTAATCCCAGAGCCTAGGTGGTCAACACAGCGAATCGTGTTTGGTAAACCACTAACCTCACAAGCTGTGATACGGGCAAAGTTAGCGAACATAATGGCGAGAGTGGAGGCCGGGCAGAACTGGCTGGAGTCAATTACTTATCAGATGAACCATGTTTGTATTCGCTTATCTCTCTCGCTCGTCTTGTCCTTCCTGATTGGCGACGTACAGATGAGTTACGAAGAGATGTCTAGCAAGTTGGCTGGCCCGATTGGCGCATGCAAGCAGTTTATCTCTAGATCCGGGAGAGAGACTGCTGAAGGTACAACATCTCTCATATCCTTTTCATCTATATCATGTAACACTTTCTCAGATGCAACTCAAATTTTCGGGGGACGCGCGTTGACCGTGACCGGGATGGGAAAGCTCATTGAGAACGTACGTGATGTGTTAGTGTTTTGACAATGAAATGGGATGGCTGACCCATTCGAGATAGTTCCACCGGACATCTGGCTTCGACGCAATTCTCGCTGGAGCGGAGGATGTGTTGGGTGACTTGGCTGTAAGGCAAGCTATGAAGAAGTTACCAAAGCAGGCTAGGTTATGAATGTGTGCTACGGTGTTCGCTTACTCTTAAAGTATTTACTATACTACCAAACTACTCGCAAAAGGACTACCATCTTCGACCTTCGATCAAGGCCGCCTTAAGCTTTTTGCTGGCAGCTACGGCATGCGGAGTTGATATCTGGCCTCGACTAAACCAGGAGGAAGGTCGTTCGAAAAAGAAACATCTACCCGAAGGTTAGCAGAGGTTACGACTACATATCTGACAGTGGTGATTCCCAGACTCTGCATAAACGTGAACCCGGCTAGACTGGCTTCATGCTTCGATTCCACTATCGACTGGAACACTGTTGCCCCAAGGGAGGCCGCTTCGTAAAGGAAGCCGTCAAACGTGGCCTCCAACCGGGAAAGAGGGCGATAGTAAACACCATCCTGCAGAGGGACAAGGATATTGGATATTCCGCGTCGAGTACCGATTACAGCGAGTGTGGTTGAGTCTTCCTGAGCAGGATCGTTTTGAATGGAGATTGTGTTTTTCCCGGAGGGCAGATCATTTAAGAGTCATGCATTTCTTCTTCTGTCCTGAAAGCGCTAGTAGAGCGGTCCAATGGTTATGAGACGATCCATCCTGGTAACTAGGCTCGAAAGAGGATATCTCCCATGATCCACCTTCGTAAAGCACAAGCGGCATGAAGCCCTCCTGGAAAGAACCAGCCAAAACGTCCCGAGCCCTGGGTTTGTTCCTTCAGAAGATCGCACACCATGGTGAACATGTGTGTCGAGGCAATGCTGACCGACGGTCTGTTACGACGAGCGTTGGGACGGATGATAACGAGTGCCTGAGACACTTTGTATTCATCTCCGACATCAAGACGACGGGCTGATTCTATGGGCAGCTGGAACTGGGTGAGGCTCAGACCAGATATCGCTGTCTTCACCGTGTCCCCATTCGAATGTAGCCCCGTAGCGTAAGAGTAAGCATTCTTTGGTGAGGGACTGAACGAGTAGTAGAACTTCTCTAGCTGACTCTCCAACGGATGCTGAGTTTGAGCGGGAAAGGTTCGTCTAATATAAAATGAGATGCGAGTCTTCAGAAAGACGCCCCCGCGAGTGCTACCACCCAGGCACCCTTAGATAATCTCGCTCAACGTCCACGAATGAATTACCCACAGCACTGACGGGAGCTTTTTCATCCAATATAACCGCTCGTTCCACGGGGACACAACTTGGAGAATGAAGCGGTCGAGCTTCATGACGAGCATTGGAACACCACCGGCGTACGAATCCACCAAGAACCAGGTGGACCTTGGGAGACACAGTATCAGGAGCCGTGGATTTGCTGTGCGGCTGATATCGAAGACGCCATCTGCGCAGAAAAGGACCCACGAGTCGTCTTGTTGGAAAATGGACGAAAGGCAGGCGAAAGACAAGGATAACGAACAACCAGACGCTCTTCCCTTGTGGAGCATACATATTCATCAGAATATTATACATCGATCTGGAAACTCTGCTTGCAATACCAGGTTGCCCGACGAATCACGATTGCCATTCCGAGAGAAGGAGTCGGAGCATGAGGAGGAAAGGGGTTCTCGGCCAAGCGTGAAGGAGAAGGACCGAGAAGACCATTGTCAATAGTCTTATAGTGATCTTCATCCTCCATCCTATCCTCGTCAGATTGCCCTCTCCGACACTTGTCGTTATCGTCGAAGTGTACTTAGTCCACGTCGAGCGTACGAGACAGCAGTCCAAGCAGCATGAAGATACTCTGAGCGAACCAAGATCTTATTCAAGCGGAAGTTCTGCTTAATGAAATCATTCTCTAGACCATCCAAGACAAGACAAGGCAAGACGGCCGGGTGGACACGGTGGATTCGCGCTCGACCTTTGAGTCAAAAGTGAGTCAGAGTACGTCTTCGAGTCTTTTTTGCCATGTGCGCTTCCAAAGATCATGAAGGCACCCAACGTCCTCCTGTGCTGCATCCTGACACGTTTTTATTGAAGGCGGTGTGGCCATCTCAAGATAGCAGATTGAGTTTGTGACGGCAGGAGAGTAACGTTGATGGTGGCGGTGTGGCGCTAACGCAACCAAAATACCTGGATGGCTCCTTGTCCAGTTATCCAAAATAAATACCACTTTTCTGCATACATCCGTCTAGGTATTATAGCTCATCTCTACCATTCCCATCCTCACCCTCCTTTCCCGGAGGCAAACACAACGCCGGACTAGTACCCGTAAACCGATACTCGCATTTTTCCAGCTCCGCCACTGTCAACAGCGCGTTCTCCGTCCCACACGTAAGTAGGAGCTGTACGCTCCTCTCAGGCCCATTCCAGCATTTTGTCCCCCTGTTGTACACCTGCTTCGATGGGCCGTCCCAGGAGTGAAATTTCCTACCAAGGAATAAGAGATGATAATGAAGATGAATAGCAGAGAAAAAGCTTACCCGAGACTAAACGTCGACCCTCCCTTATTGGGTTTCTGTTTGGCTTCGCCGAAGAAACATAGCTCGTACGTGTAGCTACCGAACCGTCAGCTCCTAAGTGGAACAAGGCGACGCGGGACTTACTCTCCCGTATCCTTCGAAATGCACGTCTTATCCAGCTTCTTCCATTCTCCCTCCGAGCCAAACTTGGCCGGGTTGAAGAGGTCCGCGAGATCGGTCTCTGCCTTTTTGGCGTCGGATTTCACTCTGTTGAGGGCGTTTTCGGCGTCTGTGTAGGCTTGTCGGGCACGTGAAGAATCTACTCGTGTGTGCGTGTATGAGTAAATAACAAAGTGGGAGGGTTGAAAAGGGACGTGGCTGCACCTGAGGCATCTCCAGCATCAGGTCGGATAATACCCAACGCCTCGAGCCAACCCACGATGGCGTCCTTGAATTCTTCGTATTGAGGAACAACAGAGTCTGGGAGGTAGGATGTCACGTCGAACACTGACATTCACCTTGATCAGTGAAGATACAGCGGAGAACAATGGAGTTCCACTCACAGATCGACCCAGTATGGACAGGCGTCTTCACATGGTCATCATGCTCCAGCAACAGCGAAACATAATCCGTGTCCAGAAGCTCATCCAATTCTTTCTCAAGCTCCTCCGCAGTCCAGTCTCCGTCCTCCAAAACCTCTTCCTCCTCCTGTTCAGTCTCCTTGTTGCTCTCTTCCTCCGCCTCCTGCTTGTCCTTGTCGCGGTCATTACTGGGCGGAAGACCGGCGAGAGACTCCCATCCTCTGACAGCTTCTAGGACAGCCATGTCTTGGTAGTTGGGGTTGTATCCAGCGCGAAGCGTGTCCAGGATGTCCCCCAAGGTCTTTTCGCGTTCTAGGTGTTTCTTGTGTTCGCGCTGGAGGGATCTCAGGGCAGAGGCGTGCGTGAGGAGGGAAATGTATAATGCTGCAGATGCATTCAGTCAACATCGAGGAAAGGGAGAGAGGCCATGCGTACGAGATTGTTGTTTATGTTCCATCGCCGCGGCGGAGAGCGTTTCTGCGCGGTCTGCGAGGTCTGTTGCACAAGACGTCAGGAGATATACTCGATGGGTAGATATAGATCACCTTTGAGACGAGCAACCTCCTTCTCTCTGACGAGAAGCTCTTGTGCAGTACTCTCGACCAGACCCTCCAAGCGGGTCTTTTCTTTTTGGGCGAATGAGATGTAGGAAGAGCGGATTTTTGAGCCCTACGGCGGGGTGAGTGGTACGTTACAGGGGAGATACGGGAAGACGGACAGTCTTTTGAATCTTGAGTTGCTCTGCGCGCTTCTTGCGGTAATCCTCACCGACTTGCTTGCAAATGTTCGGACATACACCTGGCCGCTCATCCGAGCCGTCGCAGCATTCGGGCTCTACACACGCGGTTTGTCAGGGTGCGTTTAGAAGGAAAGCGAAAGGACAGACCGCATAAACCGTCTTTGACTCTCGACGCAGGGATGCTGGCACCAATGTGGCCAATGTTCTGGCAATAGAACCGAGTATTTGGGCATGCGCCGGTCCCTACAAATGAAAAACTAAGCAACGCGCCAGCCTAGAGTGTTCAAGCAATCCAACCAGGCTCATCGCTGCCGTCGAGGCAGTCGCAATAGTCATCGTTCACCGCGGCCCATGCAATTTCCTTGGATCCGTCGAGACACGTCCAGGTGGATGCAGAGGAGGGCGCATATTTCGACGCCACCTTTGGATGGACGCCAAAAGTCTCAGCCAGGGCAGGGACTGGAAGCAAGCTCAGCAATATCCACGGAATCATTGTCGTGGCACTATAAGACCTCTCTGTGTCATTCAAACTGACACACCATCGATCAATTTCCCTCGCTCGATTACATCAGCCTATCTTTCCACCTCAATTTTCCGCCCCGCCCCGACCACATTCCTCCTCAAGACTAGGTTGTGAGTACCCTACGCATCCCAAAAGTCCGTCCAAACGAATCCTACTCCTGTCTACGATGCTCTGAGGAGAAACTTGGGAAAAAAAACGGTCGTTTTTTGGGTGGATTCGATTTGGATGGACTTTTGGATCTGTTGAGATTCTCCCACTGACTTTCATCTCCTCTGTAGATTAAAGCAATGGGTCGGGTTATCAGGGCACAAAGGCGCTCGCACGCCATCGTACGTGTCTCGTCGCGGGATGGGAGGAACGTTTGGGCTGATTGCAGTGATAATCCGTATAGTTCAAGGCACACACTCACCTTAACAAGTCTCCCGCCCGTCTGCGCAACCTCGACTACGCAGAGCGCAATGGTTACGTTCGTGGAATCGTAAAGGAGATCATCCACGACTCTGGCCGGTGCGTTGCTGTCCAGCATTTTTCCTTGTCCTTCTAAACTGAAAACATTCTTTCAGTGGTGCTCCTCTTGCCCGGGTCGTCTTCCGTGACCCCTACCGGTACAAGCTCCGCAAGGAGACCTTCATCGCCACCGAAGGACTGCACACCGGCGCCTTCGTCTACTGCGGCAAAAAAGCTACCCTCAACGTGGGCAACGTCCTCCCCATCTCCCAGTGCCCCGAAGGTACCATCGTATGTAACATCGAGGAGAAAGTCGGCGACCGTGGTGCTCTCGCCCGGACGTCTGGTAACTACGCTACCGTTATCGGCCACTCTCCTGATGACAACAAGACTCGTCTCCGTCTGCCCAGTGGTGCGAAGAAGACCGTTGCGGGTGGTGCTCGGGCTACGGTTGGTATTGTTGCCGGTGGTGGAAGGATTGACAAGCCCTTGTTGAAGGCTGGCCGGGCGTTCCACAAGTACAAGGCCAAGCGTTACAAGTGGGTGTCAATGCTGGCTTATTTGGCGATTTTTACTGAACATGTTCTGTAGCTGGCCCCGTACTCGTGGTGTTGCTATGAACCCTGTGGACCATCCTCACGGTGGTGGTAACCACCAGCATATCGGTAAGGCATCTACGATGGCCCGCTCGGCTGTTCCTGGGCAGAAAGTTGGTCTCATCGCTGCTCGTCGGGTACGTTTATTTCCCTGCGTGTTATCGGCGCTTCTTTCTGATCGTAGGCGTGTGAGTATAGACTGGTCTCCTACGTGGTACGGTCAAGGTCAAGGAGGTTTAAAGAATCGCTGCTGTCGTTATTCCTCTCTGTCATGCCTTACGCAAAATGTTTTATTGTATGCATTCGATGTATGCTTCATGCCATGCGATTACCCCACGAAGCCTGTGTGATGTATGTATGTGGCAGAAGCAATGGACTCGGGATAGAGGGAGCTAAATAGTGCCGAAGAGCGTCCCTCGTCCCTCAGGGACCCTGCTCTTGCATGACGATCTCTGTAAACGTCTTAAGCTTGGATACGATAGCTAAAGCTCGTGCCGTTGATGGAAACTTCGATTCGCGATATTGGGTGTTGCGGAAGGTTCAAGATCTGATGGGTGTATCTAGCCAGTGTAATAAGACGGGGATCGGATTTTAGTTGTGCTTGGAATGGGTAGACATGACTTGACACGATCTGAAATGACCCAGAAGGATGGAAACTAAAGCCGGACGGAACGAGAATTTTCTGAGACGCTTCGATTCGGACGAGCGAAACTTACGCTTTGACGTCTATTAGTACTTGCCCTCCCTCGAGTATATCCCGCCCCCCGCCGCCGCCGCCCACTTATGCCCAGCGCCAGGAGGACGGGATGGGTATAATTGAGACTCCGACCAGGAACATTGTGTGTGTTTGGTCTGTTGTTTATTATCCCTCTCTGCCTTTTTTACGCATTATTTTTGAGAACAGGCTGGCGTGCACAGACGTCTGCTGTCGAAAAGGCTTCATCATCCGGGAAATCACAAGTCGTTGAAAGGGGAATATCCGGCGGCATCACAATACTTTTGCCCGACTCGGGTGGCATACGGTATTCGCACTGCTGCCAATGATCCATCTCGATCGCGTCTCCCCGCATTCGAAGAACATCTTGTCAGATAAAATACTTGCTTCCTTTCATTCCCCTCCAAAATCTGCAAACATACCAGACTCGCCCTCTTCCTCCTCCTCCCTGTCTCCCGTACCCCCGGAGGCCACCAACAGACCTCCTCAGCCAGACCCCGACAGGTCCTCCAGCAGGGTATCCACCCCCCTCACTCCTGT
>RZIO01000007.1:2818173-2843436 GCA_004338095.1 Gloeostereum incarnatum | reverse complement strand
GGTGAATGGGCAGAGGCGCAGTATGATTATGATGCAACGGTGCGCGTCGTCGTTTCCAACTCCAGATATTCTTATGTATGTATCTCGGACAGGAGCCGACTGATCTGTCGTTGAAAGAACGTCAGAGGGTGCTGGTTACGGAGCGGACTTCTGCGGATTGGTGAGTTCTTCGGTCCTTTCCGTTTTTGCTGCTGGACGTTCGGTTTATATTTTTTGCGCGCAACAGGTGGACAGGGACAGTGGACGGAAAGAGTGGGCTGTTCCCTGCATCCTACGTTAAACTTTTGTAACCCCGGGGACGTCAACCATGCCGTCCCTTGTATCAGTGTTGCTCAACAAATCACGGTGTATTCATAGGCTCACTCTTCCTTTGTGAAACTCTGTATCAGCGACGATTATAGTCAAGATGAATGTGCATAGAGCATCGGACATCATCACGCTTCAATTCTAGTCGTCTCTGTGGCGCGCCACCGTCATACGGTGAGCGGGCTGAAGCTTCGAAGTTGCACTGATGCGAGAAGGCTACAATTGTCAGTCCGGTACACTTGCGTTCTCGGGCCTGAGATTCATGAAATGGAGTTGTTCGATTGTTTTTGAAAAAAAAGGCCTCATTTCATACTAAGCAATTGTAAGCATTGTATTGAGAATTGACGAGGGTTGGCTGGTGTTGGTTGCAGCCTGCCTTACACGACCCCAGGTAACGGGACAAACATCGTTCGATGTGATCGAGAAAAAAATCAAGTACAAATGGCCTAAGGTTTCTCTTCTTCCCTGTTCCCACCATCTCCCTAAACCGCGTCGTTTCGTTCACTACCACAGGCAATGGCCGCCAAATCAAAGCCAAAGGCTGCGAGCACCCAAAACCCAGATTCTGGGACCTTTGTTGCGCGCTGGTCTCTACGCGCGGCATTACTAGTCTTGTTCGTGATTGTATGTCGCTGGTTAGACGGTATAAAGGTGTGCGTTGCCCAGTGATCATGTAACGTCGTTATTAAACTTCCCCGACTTAGGAACGATTCTACGTGTTCGAGCCTCAATTCCTCCATTCCCTCGCGCAGGAAGCCATTGCCGCATCCCCTGAGAACGACACGCACGCCATCATCAACCACATTGTCAAAAATCTCACCGAGACCTTCCCCCACGAAGAAAACGCTATCCGTATCAACACCAACAGCTCCGAATGGGTGTTTAACAACGCGGGGGGCGCTATGGGCGCCATGTATATTATCCACGCTTCCATAACCGAGTACCTCATCATCTTTGGCACCCCTCTGGGAACGGAGGGACATTCCGGTGTACACACTGCCGACGACTACTTCAATATTCTCGTCGGAGAGCAGTGGGCGTTCAAGCCTCCGAATCTCGAAATGGAGAGGTATCCCGCTGGAAGCGTGCACCACCTCCCTCGGGGAACGTCGAAGCAGTATAAGATGCACAAAGGATGCTTCGCGATGGAGTATGCTCGAGGTGTGAACTTTCTCTTTTATTTACTTCGTGGTCCGGCGGCTGATCGTCTTTACATACACTCAGGTTGGATCCCGTTGATGCTTCCCTTTGGTTTCGCTGACCTCTTCACTTCAACGCTCGACTTTGAAACCATGGTGGATACTGTGTGGATTACTGCGAGGGAGATGATTAGGAACCTACTTATTGCTAAGATATAACATGATTCAGAGTATAATATAGATGGCACCCGTTCTCCTAGCTGTCTGACGAACAACAGGCTTGCGCCGTTAATTGTGCCGCTTCAAGTTGTTCTGGCAAGGTTTGCGCTGGTTGGACTTGTCTCCTCGATCTCATTTGTACAAAAAGCTCTGTGGTCGTCCGGGTTTCACTTTTCAAGCATGAAGTTGTGATCCCAAAAAAATATTGATCACATCGATCAAAGTACGCCACATCACAAGCACACCCTGCCGTTGTTGCTCCGGGCGCTGCGATACTTGCAAGAACGTCTATAATTCTTTGAAAGTCTTGCAAAAGTGAACCCCGCCCGGATCGAACGGACGACCTTGTGGAAGCTTACGTAAGCAGCACTGGAATCACATGCTCTACCACTGAGCTAGGGGTCCTTGTTCATAATATAAATTTGCTTCTTACTTCATTAGGTAGCAATCATGGCTCACATTTGCATATGAATAGGGGACATCTGTGATACTACTTAGTAAGAGGGACATAGAACAGTATGCAAGATGTTTGTGTGCTCTACTATAGATAGAACCTTCCTACTACTATACCTATCAAAATTAGACCAATTGTTAAAGTGTCAAGATGGTGATTTGAACCTATAACCTAAGATATATTTGTACACTAACAAGGTTTTTTGTTATTTTAAGGAATTGTATTGGAATTATATATGTCCAATAATATTATATTACAGTCACAAAATTCCAGAACAACTCACCATCATCAAATTTCTAGTTAAATACACTAAAAAGAAAGCTTCAGTAGATTCATTGATTGCTAAAATCTGGGCAGTGCTATATTCTGCTATATTAGGTCTATGTTAAGAAAAATCAATACTCTGCCAGACAGTTCCATGTTGGTTCCAAGCTGTTATATGTAGTATAATATACTACTAGCTGGAGGTTTCTGACAAAGGTGAGAGGCAAGCAAAGTAAGCCTCTTACTATAGGTAGAAGCTGTAAGCTAGTATACTATAAATTTGTAGTTGAAAAAATATACTGCCAACTGCTATAAATTCACAGTATATATGTGGAATAGCATGCCATAGCACTGCAAAATATGTAGGACTTTTTTTCTTTCAACTGCTGAGATTTTAAGATTTCTTTTAATTTCTAATCAAGTACATAGATTATTGGTACAAAAGCTAGTAAGCCTGCTAGTACCTTCTCTCTTGTAAGTTGAGCTTGCTCACTATGCTGAAGGCAGCACTCCTACAGTATAATCCTATTCCTATAATTTGTAGTATACAGCTATAGCAAGTCTCAATTAAATTAGTGTCAGCAATTCCTGGAAGGACCCTAGATAGCTTTGTGATATTCTATAGCAGACTGTGGATGTAGCAGTACTGCATAGCACCTACAGAGTGCTGTAGAGTGCTGCAGAATTATCTAGGATATTCTAGGAATTGCTGATATACTAATATAGTAAAATACCTATTAAAATTGAATAATAATAGTAAATTTAATTAAATAAGGCCAAATTGATGACAAATCATATTGAAACTTAGCAATCAATATAAACATGCTCTCTTCATCTGCCTTCTGACTATACAGCACTGTATTCTAAAGCTATCTGCCACATACTTGTTACTTCCACTAATAGTGACATTGGAGGCTATAATAACAGTATGTTTCCAGCTTCTCATTTTATTTCTCTTGCTCTGCTGCCTTTACTGTTTATGAGACTGGCCTTCTGACTAGAGCCTATTCTTATACTTATGATAACTCTTGAGTTGGCATATTAACCTCACTTTTGCTTTTTCTTGGCTATTACTTTTGCTTTACTATAATAACACCTTTTCTCTGTACTGGTGACTTAGTGAGTATGAAAGATTCTGCTGTCTCAGACTGGCTCAAACTGGACTAGCACTCAGACTCTTTTCAGAGTAGCTTACTAGAGACTCTCAGTATTATCTGCCATACTATGAGGAGCAGAGTCTTAAACACTTGCTAAGTTCACCTGTAGCCTACATAACTCAGATCCTAGCTTGGCTGAGGATACCAACACTTCCTCTTGATTCTCATGCCTTGCAGTTGTGTATATGTTTACTACTGGCAATATGCAAAGCAGAATCACCATTGCATAATATTGCTCCAGCAGCACACAAGCTACTTCATCTCATTATCTGTGCAGTACTAAATCTTTGGTAGCCACTGCATACTTCTCAATAGCCTCTGGCATATGGAAGATTTCCTTTGATTTTGAGGCTTCATATCTTCTAGATGTAACAATTGATTACTCAAACTTTCTGCTGTCTACAATTCTAGTTGTGCTTGACTGACTTGAACATTCAGTAACAGGAACTAATCTCAAGATTAAAAAGACATATCAAATCAATGGTCAGTTCTGGACTTGGTTGCTCAGAGGTCAACACTTGAATGCTTTACTAACCCACATACAGAATCAGCACCACAGTGTCTATGCCCAAGATATACACCCTCAGCAAAGATATGCTCTGCAGAAAGGTCTGAATTTTGTGTCGTAATGATTTCTCCTGATCCGAGGTTTAGAACAAGCAAATACGCCACAGAACAAAGCCTTACCAAATGCGGAAGGCATCCATCCGACTTGGGAAATACTTGTAGACGAGTCAGATTCTGGCGAAGATGAGCTGGAAATCCTTCCACTCCGTTCCGTTGCCATTGCCAAGAGTCACAGAAAGAGAGGAGGAAAGACATTCCCCGGTGCCGTGAACTCCTCTCCGGCGAAAGGTAAGCCGATCACGAAACCTGTCCCCTTCCACATCAGCGCTGACATCTCAATAGAAAGTCGGCCCACCTCACCTCGCTCAGAATCACCATTGTTTCTTCGGAGCGACAGCTCGAGCCCGGGTCCTGATAGTCTTGCTTCGGAGCAACAGGTCAACTCTGGAGGTTCCTTAACTCTTCGTGGTCATGATGGCACGGTCATTTTCAACGCACCTAGTCCGCGCTCGAAAACTGGTCCGCCTGGTACCAAGGGGCCAGCCCTTGCAGAGAAGCGAGCCAAAGCGTCCCGGAAGAGATCGACTCAAGCGTTCGATGCTTCCGCTCCCACCGCCACTCCTGCGGTGACGGTTGAGAAGCGCATCGAGGATACAGAAGCAACCGCATTGAAGAGCAATCTGCGGTTTCTCTCTCGTATCATAGATGGTCATGAAACCGCACGACAGGCCAGGCCCAACGGCGACATCGTTCCGCACTTCGTTCACGAGGGGAAGCCAGCGATAGAGAGGTATATTGACAGAGTCGAAGAGTACTTTGGTCCTGAGGGATTGAAGAAGGCGAGTGAGATGAAGCCTCGAAAGGTCAGTGTCTCTTTCTCGACAGGCATCAGAGGCTATCTGAGATAGGGTTCTGGCACAGCGACTCGAACATGCTCGCGAAGGATCTGACACGTCGACGGCTAGCCGATCTACTAGCATACCCACGTCCGACGTGTCGTCCACGGCTGGGCTGAAGCGCAAGGCGGGAGAAGTATTCTCTGCCAGGCCATCCACCGACATCGATGCGGTGCGAGAAGAGGCTACAGCCCTCATCCAGACCCTGATCAAAGGGAAGACTGTCATGAGTAAGGCGGTCAGTCAATCGTGCTCTCCTAGTAAAGAAATTACTCACGCTACCAAAACTATAGAGGTTGAGACGTCTGAAAGAATGTCTCTCGGCTTGCGAGATACATTATGCAGACAAGTCTACAAAGAATGTGAGTCTAGCGAAGCACTAGGTGGCACCTAACTTACAGTCCATCTTGTTAGGGATCTACCACTTTGAAAGACTTTCAAAGAAGTGTTAATCAACTTGCCAGTCTTCAAAGAGATGAAATACCCCACAACGACGACGAGGGCCTTGTTCGTCGTGCCAAGAGGATCATGAAATACCTGTAGTGGACAACTGTGCCTGCAACAGTGTCGCATTTCTTGAAGACCGTATACTTGTATCAATTGTTGTCGTTTGTTATCGTGTTAATTGCTTTCACACTGCTTTCAATCATCATTTTTGCAAAGTCACATCGAGGGCGTTCGAGGCGCGCGTCGTTTGGAGATCCTTACGGGGGCTCAGCAAAGCAACTCACTCACACTGCCACACAGACACTAAAGTTGAATACGATAATCAGCAATCCGAATAGTGGAATGTGCGCTGCTTACCGTACCTCGAAAGCTGTCTACGTATCTCGTCAATAGTAGTCAGATTAAAAGAGGACGAACAGTATTTTCACAGCAATAACAACAAGTCCCGACCGTTAATTGACCAATGCGTTGATAGGAAGAAAGGAAGAGACAAAAATTCGTTCAACGGAAGTCAACGTACACACAAAGAAACCTCGGACGACTGTGTCATATCTTCAACTTCCTCTCCATCTCGCGGTGAATATCCCCCTCGACGCGATTTGGCCCTGTCTCCATCCCTCCGAAAACGTCATGCGGCTCGATGAGCTCGTCCCTCCCCATCAAGATGTCCAAATGTACGTTCGACTGTCCACCGTTCGCTTCAAGAAAGGCGGGCATGTGTGGGTTGTATGAAACGAGCTTGCGTTCCATAAGGAGGCGCATCGGGGCATGCATCCCGTAGATGTTGCGCTGCAGGGTGAGCTTGAGCTCATCCTGAGTCTCGTCGAAGTGCTCAAGCCTCTGCTTCAGACCACTTCCCACAGTACGGATCTCCTCCGAGATCGTTTTAGGCCCATAGCGCAAGGTATCGTGCAGCCCGAGAGAGTTTGCGGTGGATGCGATGGATGCGGATGTTTGTGCGGTAGAGTTACCGGAAGGGACGAGTCTGTAGGATCCATCCATGATTCTACATCTCGAATGAGAGCCTGTGAATTCCGTCGATTGAAAAGACTTACCTTGGCAATTCGAGGTGGGCGTTATGGTTAAAGCTGACGCGGTCGAGGCAAGATCCCGTGACGCGTCCTCGATCCAAAACAGGAAATAACAACTGCCAAGCACGACCAAACAAGGGCCTCAGGTGCGATCTGGATTCCGGAATCATTTGCCCACTAAACGTCGATCACTGCTCTCTGCATGTGATAAAAATTTAAAGCCATGGCCCCGTCGTGTTTTCCAGCATTTTTTTTGTGCCCCGCCCCTTTCCAAGAGCTACTTATATGCTCTTATCATTTTCTACATTTACGTCTCCTAAACTCACCTGCGAACGATCTATTGACTCTGGCATGTACTGCTGCACGAAATCCACTACCATGCCACAGGAAATCGTTGATGAGATAATAGACGAAATTAGCACTCAATCAATCCGCCGGGTCCTTGTGGGTACAATCGCAGAAGATGATAATGCCGTCACGGGCGCACTGAAGTCTTGCAGCTTAGTCCACCGCACATGGACTTACCGCTCTCAGTATCATCTCTTCCTGCGTGTCTCTCTCCCAAGCTGGGGCCCTAGCGAGCATGACGCTCCCCGAGCCCTCAATCGACTCTTGGGAGATCCCGCTCATCAGCACCTCCGCCATTACATCCGCGAGCTCGAGCTCTACGATCGTCCAAGCATCAAGTGGGGACTTTACTATCGTGAATTGTTTCCCCTCCTCCGCAAGCTGACTCGCCTTCGACGTGTTCACGTCGTAAACATCAACTGGACGATCTGCTTCCCTCACCTCCGGAGGAGCTTCCTTCTGTCCCTTCCTCCTCCGTCTGAGCTCTCTATCGGGCCCTCCTGTAGTTTTCAGAACTTTGCTGCGTTCCTGGAGTTTATCTTCCACTTCAGGAACGTTGAAGCCCTCCACATACAATCTCCAGGCTACGGGGATCGCCATGAGTATGAAGATGTGGACTCTCCCAGCTTCCGGACGAGGGTGTCAAGTGCGCTCGAGACTTGCGCCCAGTCCGACGACCCATATCCCCCTCCGAGCCGTATAGGCTCTCTAGATTTGATTGGCAACAATCTGACGCCTTTCATCTTCTGTCTCGCTCATCCTCATATGGAGCGCTACCATTACTTGGATCTTTCCCAGCTCCACACACTATCAGTGGATCCTACCAACTATCCCGACGTGGTCACCACCCTGCTTCCAGTAATAAGTGCTCATGGAACGCTACGACATCTGTCGTTATGGGTTGATCTGCATGACTCCGGTACGTACCGTGTGCTACTGTGTGCTACCTCCAGCATTTAATCTAACTGTCTCGCCTTTACAGAACTTCCTGCAATCCCCTTGAAGACCTTCCCCTCTCTCCGACGCGTCATAATCTCAGCCCGTGGGGCTCGGAGCGAGTTGTACAACGCCGGTAGATGGCTAGCATCTTCCTGCTCAGGTCTCTCACCCTCTCATCGCCTCGAAGGGCTCTCGGTCCGTCTCACTGGCATCGTTCCTGTGTCTGACGGCGAGTCAGAGTCCGATCGCCTCATTGACTGGTCGACATGGTCCGACTTTGACCATGTCCTCAGCTCTCGTTCCACCGTTCTAGACGTTCGCTTGTTTGTCTATGAACAGCTTCCCGCTGATCAGGCTTATGTGTCGCGCGTGCGGGCTGGAAATGAACGAGAAGAGGAAGAGATTCAGGCTATACGGAAGGCAATGCCTCAGCTAGATAAGCTGGGGTTATTAAGGGTGGGTGGCGCACCAAGAGATCCTTCCGACGACCAAATCGTGAAGAACATCTATGGAGGACCACACGGTCTCTCCTCGTCTTCCTTAGAATCGTTGCATTGGCCAGACTGGGGCAATCGAGTTTGACGGAAACGTCTCGGGGTCCTTCTCGGCGGGCTCAGATGGTTGATGTATACATGTAGTTGTAATGTGTACGTCCCTCGTTTTTTCCTTAACTTTCCCGCTCGTTAAGAACAGGGAAACACAGATTTTAATATATATAGACTAGTCTTACCTAGGGTTTCAGGTGGTAGTTATGCAAAAATGTATTCATCCTACACATACATTGCTTATTTAAAAGTACACAAGTCCAATCCCTACACAAGCAGTGATGCTGCACGACGATAATTACACTACTCCGACTCTGAGTCGTAGTCGTATCGTATCATTCCAACAGGCACCTCGGGTTTCCGGAACCTCCACTTATTGTCTTCAATCCTGGCCATTCGACGTGGTGTTGAATGCCGGACAAACACAGAAAGGTCGGAATACAGTTCCGGATCGGAAGGCTGAAACTCAACAACGGACTTCCTCATTTTTTGCACTGTACCGAAATTATCGTAGGCGTTCCCGCACCAAGCACCCCTCGCCCCAGTGGGGGATGTCTCGGCCATGCAGATGGACCTCAAGGAAGGGAGGCCTGCAGCAACGCGAAGCAAAACCGTCTGTCAAAGAACGTAAAATGAGCTCCCCACGAGGTGAGTGAATGGCAGAGGCGGCGACTTACCACGGGGTTGGAGACAGGGTCGTACGCAACAAAGCGGTTCTTGTCCATCTTTATGCAGACATTGAGCGACACGAGGCGAATGCATGCAGAAAGAGGAACTGCATAAGAGGGTTTGAAGCACCAATCTCCTTCCCACTCCGGTGAGATCTCTAGGGTATCGAGGGTCTTGCTGTGCCGCGGAAGAATGTGCTCGTAGAACTGGTGAGCGGCAACATCCGACTCTTGGTCTCTGGCCCAATCGGCGTCGTATAATATATCGTCGTCTGTTGAAGGATCGACGTCGAAGTTTGGGGAAATGCGAAGGGTCGCTAGGCCCGAGTAGGACCCCAAATATTCCAGTAGCGAAGGTGTCACATCCCCTGTAGTGAGTTCCGTTAGGTGAACGTTCTCCTCCTGTAGGAAGCTCCAGACTGCGGGAGGGAGCACATTGTCATGTTTCCCGAGTCGCAGATTGATGACGGTGAGAAAACGGAAGAAGGGGAGGGTAATGGGGGTGATCGAAACACTCCAGCCCTTCAGAGACAAAGACTTGAGATACAGAGGGACGTCTGCGGTGAGAGCGAGTACAAACTCGGAGAGGGACACATAATTCGAAGGACGGAGCCATCTTTGTTCGGATTCCGCCAGCGTCAGATCCAAAGCGGACAGACTCTCATGACTGCTGGAGACAACGGCAGCCAGGGCATTTAAGAATAGGTCCGGATCGAATTCGACAGGGTGAACAAAGTCTATTTGGAGACTTCGCAGATGAGATAGAACCGGAAGAGATGGCGACCATACAGAAAGCATTACATCTTCCAGACGCGTAAGGGAGGCCAAAGACTCCCATATCTCTTCCAAGCGTACGTGTTTGAGACTCTTCTGCCCAACGTTCCATCTATGACAAGAGTCAATCAAGGAAAGAGACCAAACAAACAGCAAACTTACTTTATCGAGCGCAATGAGGCCAGATTCCTGATTGCGGGAGCTAGGGAGGACTCCAGTTCTACTCTTTCTCCGTGATCTGGTAAATCATCTCCACTCTGCTTTGATACAACACGAGTGTCCTTAATAGACACGTCAAGTCTTTGAACATAGCGGCCTATACGAGTCTCCCTTGTTGCGATTGCTCTCACGGCAGATGCCGAAGGCTTCTCCCTGTCCAAATGGATTCTGAGTTTGGAGAATAGGACTGGAGATGTGACTTCGTTCAAGTAGGAAGAAGCCGCGCGAAGGTTCTTCCAATCAGATGGGCCCTATCTTCTAGGTTAGAATTTGGTAATCCGAGGGGACATGAAGGCTCACTAAACAAGCGCAAATTTCTTGCAAAAGTTCTACGGAGAGATTCATGGTAAGTCAAAGTAGCGTGGCTGGCGAAGGAGTGGAAGGGAGAACAACGAGCTATCACCGAAATGATGTTTCCAGGTGACCGCTTGTTTGCAAAAGGCCGTGCTAAGTGTTTATTCTTTAAGATTGAAACACAACGTTTGCATCAAGTTTCGAGAAGACGGTGATGCCCAAATTGGGGTTATCAACTGATATCGTCGATCGATGTCAGTTAATTGATCGACGATGTCGGTTGATATCCTTCTGCCACCGTGCCACCACATAGCACAAACAGCTTCTCATGATCAATCTTTATTTCAGTGCTAGAGATGGTTCAAGGTTGCTTCACAATCTTTGCTTAGCTGCATGAGGGGCACCCTCTCCACAACATACCTGTATCCCTCTGATTCCACTGTTCGATTCAGATCCAGCCTCCATGAGTCTGAATCCTAATGCCTCACGGTTGATGTAGCAGCGTTTGCATGCGGTGCCTTGGAACGTTCCAACTCCTTCGACTCACATTGGCTTTACCTGCCCAGTCGTTACTGTCAAATACTTCACGTACATCATTTCATTCCAGCAGACGTTGTACTAGAACCTGATTTGGCAGCAGAATTCTCAGACTCTGATCTGGTGTTGAACAAACCAATAGCTGCTAGAGATCTATTTATCAAGTTCTCGGGTAAAAGATTCATATCAGTACCAGTCTCTTCGTTTCTGCTCGTTACCAGAGAATGTCCAATGGAGGCCACGCTTGTCCGCACTCGTATTCCGCTCGCGATCTCATGTCATAGATCTTGATACGGTCTGACAGCCTCTGGTGTTGATGATGCGCTACCCGCTCTCCGGGTCATTTCAGTACCAAACCTAGAGCACATGGACGTGAAGGAGGGACGGCTGGGTGCGTTGGCTGACTACGATACTGTTGTACAACCATTTTATGGAATAACCATCAGCGACGCGCGCGTTTCCCTTCCTACAAGTGGCATGTGAGCAACGGAATAACCGTTAGCCAAAAGAGGTGGAGAACATACTTTTCCATCCTCCTCCCAGTCCAGATCCCGCCGTTTACGTGGAGAGAAACATCAACATCCATAGACATTCCATTATATTCTCTTTCTACTCCTCCAATAGCCCTCTCTCCCAGGGACCACACATTGAGTTTTGAGTCTTCACCGCCAGTGACAAGAACATTGTCCTGCTTCTTGTATCAATAGAGGCAAAGAAAACGTCGTTTGGAGTGGGACGGACCTGTTCGTCCCAAAGGAGCGATCTCACGATCTCTGTGTGCCCATTGGTCCACAAACTGTGCATAGTCCATAAAGATCCGCCGGTTTCTAGGTCCGAGTTCGAGAGTAGAGCGACGTCTCCCCTACCGCAAACATAAGCGCGCATATCCAAGTATATAGGTACATGAATGAACGTGCTCGTTGGACCCCACAAAGACCCCGAAGTTGTTCCCGACCGATTGACAACATATTAAGTAGTCGGTGACCCAGGTTTGACCTTGATTGTGTATAGAAGGACCGCGTATGTCTAAACTTTTCATTGGGTCCAGCTAAGGAAGTTGAAACATCAGTCTCAAGCCATTGAAAATGTTCCACATATTACGGACCTCATTAGACCAAGTGCTGAATGTCTCCATGTCGCTAGCTGCCCAAATACGAGGGTGAGGGGACGAGGGGTCAATCCATCCGGCTTGCGAGACACTGCATCCCCAATTACAAACATGCTGCACGGCTTCATCTTCGTCGTCCTCATATGGATTTGAAACGCACACCAAACCGTCTGACGAAGCTGACAGGATAGTATTTGAGGAGAAGCTCAGAGCAGTAACATCGTCAGAATGAGTAGAGCTGTGTGTACGGAGCGGAGCGGCTGGTTGTCTTGGGTCCCTGAGCATACGCATGAGTGATCGATGTTGCTGGACGTTCGAGGGGAATTCACTCACCAATAAATGATTTGCGCGTCTTCTCCTTGTAAATCCGTTCCTCCAGCGACAGTTAAGCCATCAGCGGAAACATCACAACACAAGATTGACCGTGGTTGTCCCAAATTGGTCACTGGTCTTGAGTTGTCAAAAATGTAAACACAGATAGAGATGCCGATGACTGAGGTCGCTTACTTTTGATACTGTGCGAATTAGAACGGCCGTCCCACACTTTGATGGAGCCATCCTTTCCAGATGAGACCAAGCAGGGTGTTGGGTGTCCTGCAATAGCATTGATGGCGTGTAGAGATGTAGTTGCATTTACGTGTCCCGCTAGAGTTTGCGAGCGTTGTAAAGTGGTCTTGTCGAAAATGTCGATCACATTGGATGGGGAAGAAGCAGAAGAAGCATAACATCCTGGAAGTGATACGAGAGATAGAACATAGGCGTTTGAGGAAAGAGAGGCAGATCTGAGAGGAGACGAAGATGTCTTCAAATCCGGAGACGCGACTAGAGCCGTCTCCGACATCTCACTAAAGGGATTTATCAGCACTGCGCGCTTCCCCCGCGTCGTTTTTGAGCGTTCTCGATCAGAAGCAGAGCTAGCGCGATGCCAGGTTCAATGATGGAAGCTGCAAGGAAATATGTCGCAAGGAAAAGTTCCCTTTGTTTGACGTTGTATCTTACTTCGGACCGAGATGTGGCGTTTTGGGGTTTTAAACTCAAACTCAACTCAGTATGATACATTTCGATTTTGGTCTACATTCCTGGCAAGGTTTAAGCATGACCTCTAACGGGTTTTGGGACATATCTACAGGCTCGTCCGTCAGGATCATATATAGCGTGCCTCACAGGGAGAGAGAGAAACACTCACGGTTCTTCTAGGTATGCGATATCCTCCTTACTGAGCTGCACGTTCTGCACGATACTCTGCTCGAGCCTCTGAATGCTGGAGATACCTACGACTGGTGAGATTATCTTCGTTCCTACCCAAGCGAGCGCGATTTGGGCCATTGACACGCCGTGCTTGGATGCTAGTTCCTGAGGAGGTAATTTGAGGTGAGATCTTGTCTGAACAATTCAGGAGTCTTACCTCGACACGAGAGACAACGAGGGTGTCAGCATCACTGGGAGGTCGATGCCATACAGTACCCTTGTAGGTTTGAGATCGTGTGGTCTCCTGACCAATAGGGCGGGCTAAGATGCCAGCAGCTATGACTGAAGTCAGCGTGCAAGCCAAATGCAGGCCCTAGCGAACGAGGAAACATGCCGAGCGGTGCCCACGGGATAACCCCAATTCCGTTGAACTCGCAGTACGGCAGCATCTCGCGCTCCTGAATCGGTTCAATAACACAAGCATGCTGAGATGAGCCAGGGTGCACCGACCTCCTCACGGTAGAGCAAAGAATACTCGTTCTGCATGCTAACAAAAGTGGTCCAACTGTGCGCCCTACCACCAGAAGTACAGATTAACGGCAGTCTCATTGTCAAGTGTTCAAGGACATATACCTCGCAACCTCGTTGAGATGAGCGAACTGCCACACCCTCATGGAGCTGGCCCCAATATATCTGACCTTTCCGGCTTGAACAAGATCATGCAGTGCCTTCATCGTCTCCTCTGCGGTGACAGTTGGGTCGTAACGGTGGATCTGCAAAAGGTCGATGTAAGAGGTATTCAGACGCTTCAATGATGCTTCGACAGAGTTGAATATCGCGGCGCGGGATAGACCTGGCATCATCCGGATGGTAAGTACGGTCGCTTCGCACAAGTAATGCCGTCGTACCTCCTTGGTTCACATAATCCCTCTGCTTCTCCACCCCGAGTGTCATATGCGTCTTCAGTGAGGGATCCTTAGCGACGATCATATAGCATTTACTGGCAATGATAATCTCATTCCGAGGTATTTCAAACTGTGTGGATTCTAAGATGAGCCACAACAATCCATCCAGACCGAGGATAAGCAACACGCCTTTTCAATGAACTGGCCCACAATTCTCTCGCTCTCTCCATTAGAGTACCCATTGGCGGTATCAATAGTGTTGATGCCCATGTCCCATGCGGCCTTGAGAATAGAAAATACATCCTCTGCTTCGACAGCCCAAGCCTAACCACGAACGCTCCGTCAAACCGTTCTAATCGAACTGACGTAGAAAACACACGTTGTATGCTTTCGAACCAAAACTAAATCCTCCTATCTTGAGTGTAAATGCCAAGTCAGATTTCTGCACAGGGAAGCAGGCAGGAACCACAACACACAATGGGAACAGACACCCGAAGACCAGACTTGCCGAGTTGGCGATATTCCACTGGAGTCGTCATCGTAGAGGAAAAGAAGGCACAGTGAGATGGTTTATCTGATACCCATAACACTCTTTATAGGTATCTACCATCAGTCATCTAGGCTCGAACTTCCGAAGGGTATTCCAGAAGGGATCCGAGCTGCTGCCTGGCCAGGTTTCTTGAATTTGCGTCCAAAGTGGATAGTGAATGTTTGTCATACTAAGCGGCCGTCCCAGGACATAGAATCTAGAATACAAAATATTGCCATTGTCAAGTAGAGAGGTAGCTCCAGGGCCACCAATGTGCCGGCAGGTGGGAGTCGGGAAGTACGATCGTATATAAACACCGGTCCATGTTTGGGCTATGGCGGTGTGGCGTTCCCAGCCCAGGCACAGTCTACCGATACTATTTCCCGATACAAAAATCTCTAAATACCGCATCTAAAATCTCCTCCGTATCTATGAGTCCCGAGACTTTCCCGATAGCTTGAGCGGCATGCCTCAGTTCTTCGGCGCCAATGACAACATCTCCTGGAGAGAATCAGTTGAAAGAGTTGGGGTGGTAAAAAATGGCATCACATACGTGTATTCAAGAAAGCTTCCAAAAATTGGGAGGCAGATTCCAGATGCGTCCTGTGCCGAGCACGCGTTACGAGAGGCGCAGCTTGTGGTGAGGCGCCGTCGTCGAGGTCGAGTCTGGCGCTCAACTTATAAGTGGCAGCTAAAAGAAAATGTGAGCAACGACCTACTGTTCTTTGAGTGCTGACGATAAATTATTCATGAAGGTTAATGTTTCCTGTCCGGTTTTAAGACTAGCAAACCAGATCCGGTTATCCATGGAAGTTGAGAAACGGGAGGGAACTTCTGAGTCGAGATCTAGCTTATTGACGAGCACTAATGTACTCGGAGTAAAGAACCTCTGCAGGTACAGTGGAACTTGAATAGTGGCACTAGAGCCTTCATTTACGATCGCATCTTTCATATCGAGGACGCAAAGAGAGACGTCTGATGCACGGATTCTGAGAGCAGAGAGTTTTAATGCATAGCTTATGAACCAGCGGGAAAACGGCCAACTTCTCTTCGGCGCGCTCTATGCCGATAAGCTCAACCATGTCGTCTGTATCGTTTCGAAGTCCAGCAGTGTCGGAGACTATTACAGGAAGACCACCGATGTCGAGAGACAGCTCCAATATGTCTCGTGTAGTCCCTGGTACTGGGGTTACGATTGCTGCCTCACGTTGCGCTGACTGTAAAAGTCAGTAGGAGCCGGCTCGAGGATTCGAGAGGAAGGTATGCCTAAGAAATTCAAGAGACTGCTTTTGCCCGCGTTCGGTGGACCAAATATAGTGAGGTGTATACCGGATCGCATCACCTCTCCGCGGCGGCTGTCATCTAGATGTGATCGTATAGTGTCTAAAAGAGTTCGAGCACGCTCCCTTGCTTGAGTAGGGTCAGAAGGGTAATCACGGAGACATAATGAGATGAACTGACCTTGCTCGTATACGCCATCTTCTATGTCCTCTCCCTCGCCGAAGTCAATTAAGGCTTCGACAAGGGAGAGGCATTTTATAATTTGTGTTCTAAGATGTTCAAATTGGGCTCGAACTTCACCCTGCCGAGTTTCAGCAAACAAATTACTAAAGAAATCAAGTATTACCCCAGCCGCCCGTAGCGCCACACGTTGCTGGATCTCAGTATCAGCGTCAATGAGATCCTTTAGTCCTTCGACCTGTGTCAAGTCCATTCGTCCATTCATGAACGCGCGCATAGTAAATTCACCAGCCTCCGCGGGTCGACAGAAAGGGAGACAAGATAAAGCTGAGAGAACAGAGAATGTTATCGCACGGCCGGAATGTATGTGAAGTTCTAGAACGTCCTCGGTCGTGAACGACTTGGGTCCTACATAGTGGAAGATGAGCTGTGAGTGGAAGACACCAAACGATCCGACCCACCGCGGAAAAATACGGCAAGACCGCTGTCTAGTTCGTTACCTATTTCAGGATGAACGATCCGACAACGATACATCCTCCATGTATCCGGAGATGTAACATTCTTCCGTGTCTTTACCATCTCTTTCCAGACTTCCAGCGCGTCCGGGCCAGATACACGTATAACGCCAACCCCCGCTTTGCCTGGAGGCGTAGAAAGCGCGTATATTGTCCTCCTCTCTGCATCCGATAAGGGAACAATCTCCGCAGCTCGAGTAGACGCCAATCTTGGCGAGGAGTAACGAAAGCTTGGATGCGTGACCGTGTCAAGGCGGTGCAGATGACTCTTGGAACACCCAGCAACTTGCTTTCTTCCAAGAAGCGTGGGGACAGATAGCTGTGCACTAACAGGACCGCCACGACAAGGGCTCAAGGCGAAGGACCGCCACATTCTATCAAAGCGCTCGTCTCCAACGATGGTCAAGTGGAAAGATGATGGCGGTTATTTAAGCAACACGTGTTTGGATACAAGCTCCCACGCCTGTGGACCGTTCTGCCCGCGAACCTTGTCACCCTACTGCTCATTCTCTGCTCCTCCGTTTCTTTGAAAATTACTCAGTTGCTTTCTATTCGTGTACACTTTACTTGGGCTCTCTGAATACTCTTTTCTGCAACCATGGGACAATCACGTTCGTTGTTCGCAAAAGCTGTGGAGCCACAGCTATCTGACCATCTCTGCAGCATCTCAGTTTATGGAGGATCTCCAGACACGGTCGAATTGTAGGTCTATGATATGGGAGCACTCCTGTTCCACATTTTTCTCATTCTGTACGTGTGATAGTCACGCAGGCAGAGCTGGAACGATTAAAGAAGCGATTTATGAAGTTGGACAGGTGCGTGGCGATATGTTGACGTTCAAAGAACCTTCCTTTTTTCTTACTCGACATCTACAGCGATGGATCGGGTTCAATAGACAGGGATGAGTTCTTGCAGATACCACAGATCGCGACAAACCCTTTGGCTTCACGGATGATTGCCATTTTCGATGAGGAGTGCGTGTTCTAAGACGTAAATTCTCATCGTTCATACTAAAGGTACTCACTCTGTAGCGGCGGAGGAACCGTAGACTTTCAGGAGTTTGTGGGAGGGTTGAGCGCTTTCAGTAGTCGTGGTGGAAGAGAGGAAAAGTTAAAGTGTGAGTGACGCGACAATCCGCCCACTAGACTCATTTAACTTTAATGGTCTTGCAGTCGCGTTTAAAGTGTATGATATGGATAGAGATGGATACATCTCTAACGGCGAGCTCTTCGTGGTTTTAAAGATGATGGTGGGAAATAATCTCAAGGTGACCGATCGCTTGGCCTCTTCCGGTCCGCTCAACACATGCTAATCCAAACTTGCGCGCAGGATCAACAACTGCAGCAGATCGTAGACAAGACGATAATGGAGGCGGATCAGGATGGTGACGGGAAGTTGAATTTCGAGGAGTTCGCGCAGATGGTGTCAAACACCGTAAGTTTCGGCGCTCCGTCATGTCCTATCGTTATCGCGCGTTCCTGACCCCTTTTCCACTCCCATAGGATATTGTTAAGCAAATGACATTGGAGGATCTCTTCTGACGATTTTCCATCCATGCCCCCTTGTCACATACCCTTTCACGACCACCTCATCTTCCACTGTATCATCATACCTCTTCGGCCGTTGGTTTTTGGACGCTCTGCCTCTTCCCATAGTAGTATCATTAGTCTTCGTTGTCTTGACCCGTGTATTCGGTTTCCAGTCTTTCGCAGTTTCCCCACTCTGACACCAATTGTACAACGGGATAACCACTTACATATCATTCTTGGGGTCCTGCAAAGCGCCCATGTACCTCAATGAACAGCCTCCGTCATGCTTAGATTCTTCGTCATGATGCAACTGCAGCTTTAGCAAGGGAAACGGAACGTCAAGTGTTTCGGTCTTTCCCAAATGGAAGAGGTTATTATTCTCAAGTCATGATGGAAGATGAGGTGTCCGTTAATCTACTTGCGGAAAAGTCCAGTAACGACTAGAGTACAACGTAAATTGTGTATGTATGTATGATGAATGAGTAGGACTACAAGAATGAGTATTGGATCATCTAAGTATTAGAAGGAAGAAAGGGAGGCGGAAGAATGCAGCAGACCCGATAAAGGACTTCAACGAAGCCCTGTAGGGCCGGTACGTCGGCGCGCACCCGATCGCAGCTCCAATAAGGGAAGATTGGTGATAACCTAACACCGTATCTCCCCGAGGGAAAGCGTGCGTCCATGTCTTTGATCTAAGTCTGGACAGTGTATAGGTTGATGGGTATAAGATCGTGGAGGAAGGTGGCGGATACTTCTCAAAACTGGCTTCGTTCATCACCGCTCAAATGCAGCAGACGATGTCACCAGGAATGAATGGGTATCCAGTGCTCGAGGGCAAGGGCCCGAAGAATACCCATGTGTCTCTCGATGTATCGCAAAGGAAGAGGTCTGCTGCTGCTGCTGCTGTTGATATACTGGTGGCGCAAATGGAGATTGTTGTGAAGGGCGACCCATCTGAGAAAATACAGAAGGAGAAGCTGTATGGTTCTGTATGGCTTGAACCTGAGCTATGTAGAATGGGTCGGTTGTAGCGAACGGAGAAGACGGTTCTGCCGAATAGGATGAGTGAGATATTGACTTTGACTGTGATCGGGACCGAGCGGGCGACTGCTGACGGGGGAAGTGGCATGATGTGGCGCTCACAGGCGCAGGTGAAGAAGGAATGAGGATATCCTCCACCATTCGCTCGTCTTCCATTTCATCCACGGACTCGCGGTGATGTCCCTCCATCATCTGTCCCCAGCTGATGCTGTTGGAGGGTGTCCGCCCAGTCGGTGTGTTACAAGGTTGAGTATATGACTCTCTAGGTGTTTCTTGAACCATCGCCTGGCTGAAGAGTACCTGCGCCAGCTGGGACTGGAAAGGAGTATTTCGTGTTAATGGGAGACCATGTAAAAAGTAGATAATGAGATAAGACCTGCAACATTTGGAGATCCATGGCTTCTTGGCCTACATGGCTCGCATTGAGGGATGCAACAAGTTCGTCGACGGATACGCTCATTGCGGGGGAGCGAAGAAGAAAGAGGTGGAGTGGCGGTGGGGGATCAAGGATGTAAGACCATGGCACAGGTCGATCTCTGTACAAAAGCAAATCTGGACTCAACACGTGCTGTACAATTCCGAGATGACACCGGTCCGAATGATCGTGCCTCTTCCGGGCATCTCCGACGCAAAAATACACCCGCAGACATCCCGCCACTGGCTACACCCCGTCCCGTCCCGTACAGCCGTGCACATGCGCGCTCTCCTTTATCGAGCTCACCACCGTTTCTTTCAGTGCGTATCGTCCAACATAGCAGCCGATACAGATGAGACAGATTGTATGCCTATGTCCGGTCCTTGATGATGATGATGTACAACAGGAGTTTCGAAGATACGTGATTCTCGTCGAAAGAAGCACTGCCCAAGTGTGGGGTACACGATCTCCACTTTGAAAGATCTCATGAGATCTTGAAAGAGAACTCTCTCTCTCTCTCCGCCGTCCGGTCGTAGTACTCGGGTAAAGGTAGGACCCGCTGGTGGCACCAAAGTCTAGCCTTATGGGCCTGCGATTTCTGCTGTATCTCTGTTGTCCCAAACGAGAAGGTCGTGGAAAAGGTCATGGTCTGCTTTTAATAGTCGCGGGTACTCGTCCTGTTCCTTAGCTGTGTGAGCAACCATTTGACAAGCAAGTGACAGACCCACTTGAACCACGGAAGGGCAAGCTTTGGCGAGACCCTGGCATGTGAATCGAAGACGTCTTCTCAGATCATCTCGGGCGACTAGAGAAGAATGCATTCATTCTAAAGGTCCGGCAGACATATCAACTACTCACCTTCGCCGGGAAAAGTATTCCCGGTTGTTACCCAGCATTTGCAAACGCCATCCAGAATGTGTCCTTTCCACTGCTTCACCCGGGGAGTACATTCGTGGATGAGGACATCGAGAGCGTGTAAAGAGCTAATTTGCATTTCCATCGGCATCGGATTGAACTCTTGTGGAAGAAGGGGATGGATCAATTGTGGGATGAGCGCCTATGGAAGACCACAATTCAGCAATTCCGGTCAGCTGAAAGGAGCGGCCTGTGCTACCTTGAGAAACCGTGTTGTTCCAAGGCCGAGGGATCTCACAACTTGCGGTAGGACTTCCAGAGTAGCAGCAATGACTTCTTTGTTACTGGAAGCGTAGAGCCAGACCGAGCCGATGATCCCGTCCCCAAGAAGCCCACAGAGTTGGTCGAAATACTCCGCCGAGCCGAGAGTTGTGGTTAATTCTATGAGGGAAAGTGAAGCTGAAATTGCTTCGCGAACAAGGCCAGGCGACTCTGGATCATGAAGTTGCCCGAAACTCTTATTTAAAGACTGGAGAGGGTTTGATGGAATGAATCACACCGTACATCGATGAAATTACTTGGTTTCTGTCAACTCACAGTACGTATAAGTCCATCTACTCCTGTTCGCTTGAGAACTCTGGGAGGGACACGCTGAAGCATTTCTCTGACAATACGTGCACCTTGATATTTGTACCGGGCTTCATAATCGTCCAGCAGTGTCATGACCGGAGGAATGATTAGATGCCATAGCTCTTCGTACTGCTCGCTCTGTCGCAGAGGCCTCGAGTTTAATGTATGCATACTGAAATGGCATGACTTACTTTCATATGCTTTACGCACCATAATACGACATTCGAGGCCCCAGGATAATTTTTCCAAATTTGACTTTCATAGTAATCCATCGTCGCCATGGGCCCACCAGCAGGACGCGATAGTTTCCGACCAGTAGAGAGGTTCAAGGACGGATGCGGATTAGATCGAAACATAGGCTTGACATTACGAGAAAGAATTTCTTGCAGCAGTGATGCATTCGGGTCAGACCAAAGGGAAAGGATAACTAAAAGTGTGCAACTACGTGGTTAATCTCTTTTCCCTTGTGTTCGGAAACGACCTACCATGAGCCGTCTCTCTCGAATCATCGGTTATCCAAGAGCCCTGGCCATCGAATGATGCAGTTGCAGACACGATATCAGCCTCATCAAATATCCGAAGGACTTCGCGTTCTTTTTCGATCAGATTTTCCAGGCCACGTAGAGCTTTGGGGCGCGGTGTCTTTCCAAACTTCCAGTCTAGAGATTGCATCTGCCTCCGTAATACTGTCGAACTTGGCGAAATCTGAAGGGACCGCAAGTTGAGAAAGAAGCTCAGAAAGCCCATTGCATGAATCCATTTATGGCTCTAATGCTTGACCGAAAATATGAGGTCCGGGACCGCAGGATCGAAGGGATAGATGGGGAGTTTGAACGCGTTGTGAAGGACTCATCCGGTACGGAGTCTGTTGACCGATCTTATCTTTCCAGACTCTGACTCAGCATCTTCCAAGAACAATAGCAATCACGATTGATTTCTATTTTTCAAATTTGGCCTATAGTCATCTATCCGTCATCCATAGATCGTAGCTCAACGCTCAAGCTCTCAAGCCTCAATCGTAGATTTTGACGAAATGGATCCGACGAGAACTATCCAGCGGATGAAGAAATTCCCCAAAAAGGTGAGTCATGAATTGCCTCCGTTACGCCACAATGTTCTCCTCACAATCATCAGGCTCTTGATAACGCCCGACGTGGTTTGCGGGCAGATATAACAGATCTCGCGAACTTCTGGATAGATGTACTCTATTCTACGCGTCTACTTGTGTCTAGAGACTGACAATAGATGTAGGTCCCTGAACTCATTGAGATGGACGCCTTCGACGTGTTTTTCCATCATTTGAACGGGGACAACGCGCCCATCGATCCCAAGACCCCGAGCTCTCCTGCTGTCGAATGCGCCTTTATGTCCCTCATAGGTTTGACCAAGTCCGGAAGTCTCATCATTGCCGACGAGAACAGATACACTCCTACAATTCTGAAGGGCTGGCCAGGCGTTTTCAAGTGGAGCGTATTCTTTGTTGCCCGCCGCGATGTTCCCTCCACGAGACCGGAGGTGAGACGCAATACCCTTGATATTGTCACTGCAGCGTGGTATTCCCTCTCTCGCTCGGATGCCGCTCGCGAGATGATGGCAGACACGAAAGGGAGCATTGAGATTGCCGCAAAGCTTTGGGTCGAGGAAGACTCGAGCCGTCTCCCTCCTTCTGCCATCGGACTTCCCAGTGCCTCTGCGTGTCTCGATGGGCTATTGAGAGAAGACAACCCGTCTTTCCAGGAACGCGCGAGAAAAGCAGCCTTGAACTTAGACCGTGTCGTGGCCGCAACAGGAGGCAATCCTTTGAATATCGTTCAGCTTGCTCTTTCTAGGCTGAAAAAGGTCATAAACAGCCCAGAGATATCTGACCCTCGGATGGCCATCTTCCTGGATCTAGTAGGACACATGTCAATAGCGTCTAGCCACCCTTTGCGAAACGGGTTTCTCAGCTGCAACATTATCGGCCTGTGCACCAAATTGGCATTGAAAGTTAGTCTTCTCCTCAATAATGGTGGGTCTGATGGCCTCCTGGAGATCATGGTTTCTTCCTTCGGATACCTCCGAAACTGCCTAGAGTCGACAGATGGCTTCACATGGGTTGTCCAAGCGCTGAATGCTGGCCTTCTCACCGCGTTCGTGGACTGCAGCCCGTACTTCTCCAAACTCGTCCCCGAGGATTACCATATGATACTGGACATCATCCGGGATATCCTTCCTCGGTATCTGGTCTACCGCTCTGTGATCAACGCGATCGACGGGTAAATACAAGTTTTAGAATGCAGATGAGAAACCACTTGAAACTAACTCGTTAACCTATTAGCACAATGTCGAAGTTGGATGACCCAAAGCTGCCTCATCACGGTCGCATCATGTCCAGTGTGGCGAAACGGGAATGGTTGGACTTCCATAAGCTTGCCCTGGAACGCCTCATGGTCACTGTGCACGCGGCGGCTACCAAGGGCAAAGCAGTGACGTGCGATAATGTGAAGGTGCATTTTCTACTACATATCATCACCAAAACACATGATGCTCAGCCGCGTACTTACAGTGCCAGAAGATAGACGCGAAGAATAACTTCCAAAAGTGTGCCGCCTGCGGGACGACCTTGTACTGCTCAAAGCAATGTCAAGTGACGGCCTGGAAGGAGGGCGGCCATAAGCAGATGTGCCAGCTCAAACAACGAGAACGTCAAGGTGCCTATTTCAGCCTCCTCAGCGCACCCTTTTCCTGACACATTTGCTCGTTTGCAGAGGGAAAGATGCAAACCATCTCCAAGAAAGACGCCGCATTCTTCCACTTCCTCTCAACACGCGATGCCAGACATCACCTTCCCTACCTCCGACGCCTTGCCAAAAGAGAATACCCAGACAAGAAAGAGAGCGGCCTCATCACCTGCATTGACTACACCGTTGTCCCGGCCAAGTACACTGTCTCCTTGTTGGAAAACTATGAACGCGACCTCCCAGCGACCAATGGGAGTAGCAACGCCGAGGCGCGTAACGACGCTCTCATTGAGCGTGCCAGAGAGAATCCAGGCAAATTCGTCGTCATCCAGAGCAAAATCAGCAATGGGGCGTCTATACAGCTCGTACTGACCGTCGTGTCTGGGAGCTTCTGGGACGATGAATCTTGGGATGACGGGCCTAGTAACGAGGGCGAGTTTGAGAACTCCAAAGACCTCGATGATCCGAATCATTACAAGAACTCGAATGTTGATGCAGTGGACATGATGATGACTAGAATGATCTTGAACAAGTACGTGAACCCCTTCAGAACATGATATGAACGGCTGACACCAGTCGCCACAGCTTCGTCGAGAAGATCGAAGGACCCGGAAACAGACCATTCTGAAGGGCAGGAGAAACACACTTTACAATCGCTAGGCACAATAGGGACTGCTGCGCCGATACGAAAGTCGATAATCAATCATCCGACATCACAATCCTGAGATTAAATTGTACACTGTCTCCGTCTCCCTCCTCTTCAGCCCATCTTGCATCCTCATCATCGACTAAAGCGACTTGCCGTTGAGCCTTGATACGTGCAGCAGAGTCGACAACAGTCTCAATATCCACCTCTTCTTCCTCTGCCTTCATCTGTCGTTTAAGCAACTCTTCCTCGTCTTCCTGAGGTCGGGATAAGTATCGGAGAGAAAGGTGTGTGAATGGCGAGGGTTAAGATACATACGATATCAAATTCATCCTCTTTCTCCTCATATTCCACATTCTCATCCACTTCTTCAAACCCACCCGCAAAAGCACCCCACCGCTCCGGGCGCGGGGAATGCCATATGAGTATGAGACCCATTTTTGTAGTCGACGCGATGCACGATCTCGAAGGGTGCCACTAAAAGAACCGTCAGTCTTCTTATGAGCGCAGAACAACAGGCATCACCGGACCTGCATATGAATCAACGGTTCCCTTCCACCGTCTAACGTGCTTGCAAACTGCCCGTTGTTTGACATGTCCCAGATGTAGATCTTGTGCCCGGCTGGGTCGGCGGCCCCACCAGCAAGCCATTCCCCGTCAGGGCTGTAGCACATTGTATGCCACCCTGTCTTGGTGATAGGATCGCTAAACCTGTGTGTAGGCTCTAGCTCTTGTTCGAGGTACTCTCCTTCAGCGGTTGGAGCAGGATATGTCGGTAAATTGAACTGGCGGAGCGTTCGGTCGGAAGAGTTCGACACCAAACGTCTGAAACCCCGCATGAATGACCTTGTCCTTGTACAAGAAAACACTGAAGTAGTATGCTCACTTTCCGTTCTTTGCGAACTCGAGTCCCTTCA
>RZIO01000007.1:2798695-2810972 GCA_004338095.1 Gloeostereum incarnatum | reverse complement strand
TACTATGTTAGCTGTGCAGTGGTCTGCTTGCAACACCTTCGCTCCTAAATGCTGGAAAGTTCTTCAGGAAGAGAATATCCATCTCTCCACCATAATAACCAGGGATGTCAACCAATCTCTCCTCAAATATCTAGCCTCCTACTCAGGACTAGTCAGCCTTTACCTTGGCCCAAATGTGAGTCTGACATTGCTGCCAAGTTCTTCTACAATAATGTCCTTCCCCAACACAGGCACTTTCTCCAATGGCTGGATCTGTCAGTGCTATGAGAAGGTGCTTGGTGCTTCAGGTCTACCTACACCAAAGGAATTTCTTCTTGCAGGACTCTCAGACATCTTTACATGAATGTGGAATTCTCTGAGGGTGATCTGCAAAAGGAGCCCGACGAGATCGAGAAACAGTGGTGAGTAAGTTTAACTCATGGTGTGAGCAGTGACCACATTCATTGGCACTGTGTGCTACCCAGATTGTCCTTTAAGCTTGGCCAGCTGCCAGGCCTCCAGGGATCAGTTTCCTGTCTATCCCATGGTCAAAGGTCTGCAGGGATGACCCTGAAGAAGAGGAGATAGAGAAAAGATTGCAGAATCTATTGTCAGTTATCGTACGCCTCATCCAGAAAGGTATCAGAACCTTGTTGTTTGGGCTGATACACAAGGTTATAGAATGGAGGAGTGGAAGGAGAGTGGCAGTTCAATGGTGTTGTTGATGCGGCTTGAATAGGTTGGTGAGTGTGACGGAGCCTAGCAGAGTAAAAATAAGAACCTCGTTGCACCTGCGTAATATTCACTGGGTATCTATCATGCAAACATCGACACCCACGCACCCCTCCAAGCACTAGCCGCCGGAGGGAGTGGTCCCTGATGTCATTTCCTCCATGGCCGTAAAATTTTCGGTGAATGAAACTAACAAGAGCGGGGGGTGGCGTCTCCAGCAGTGTCATACGTTACGACAAGACAACGCCGAAATGACGCCCAGGAGAGTTCATGACATTTGATGGGGGTTTCACATTAGGTATTCCTGACCCGGCTGAACAGTACGCTGGACTTGAGTAGCTTGAACGAGTCTTTCAAGTAGCAATGTCACTTCTCCCCGGCGTAGAACAACATAGACCAACCCGGTCATCGTAAATCGAGGTCAATGTGTGGCGTACGCGTGAGGAGATGACAAGAACAGGGTCACGTAATTTTAGAATCTCATCAGGAACATCGGACGCGTGGTGACAATTATGTAAGATATTGATGTTGCCAAGAAGTCGTCTTCTACTCTCTCTCCCTCCTCCTTCTCCTCGCGCGCTGTCTTGAACTGACGGACCGACTTTCGATTCTCCGGCATTCGCTAGCTCACATTCGTTGTTAAACCACATTCTTTTTATACACAAGTCTGTTTCAGACTTCACTAGCGGTGTACAAGACTATTTCATTTTCAGAATAGTCTATTCCTTCGTCCTCGAATCATCTTCATACTATTCATATTTCTCGTACAACTCCTTATTCTTTTGGTCTATGGCTCGTGGTTGTAAGTATGATCTTTTTTCGCCCTGAGAACTTTCCTGACCAATCCACATGTAGCTCACCCTCGTCTCCATCGGTTGCCTCAACGTTTAGACTACACCCTCATCCCCGCGCCTCTCGGTAAGTGCTCCAATGAATCTGTAAGATTTCTTGCAGTTTACACACAGTTGTACAGATCTCTCTCTCCCTCTCTTGACCGAAAAGTCAGCACTTCCTGCAATCATAGTGACCCCATCCTCTCCGTCTTCCTCGCACGACTTCAGCATTGCTTTTTTGGCTGACCCTCCAAAGCCTACCATTCGCGAGCGACTTACCGCTCCCTTCTCATTCCGAGCGCGTACCCTCATCCTCCTTTTTCTTCTGCTCTTCATCCTCTTGTGTCACGTCGTGACTCACCGTCTCGCCGCACGTAGACCGTACCTCGAGTTCAGCGTGCAGGAAGGTGACGGCCCAGTGCAAGTCGAAGCTGGAAGCTGGTTTGGGCTCCGTGGCTTGTGGGAAACTCGCACCATGACCGACGGCAAGCGCGATTTTATCATCACCGAAACGACTAGCGTTACGGAATTGGTTCCGTAGGCATTATAAATACGTTAAATCCGAAGGACTGGTGTCTTTTTTGGGAGGTGTGCTTTACGTTTACGTCCTGTGTACGGTGCTATGGATGCTTGCTTTGCTGTGTGCTATGTGCTAGTTATTTTTTCTTGCCCCGGTTTTTGGTAATTAGGTTCTTGCAAATTGGTCCCGACGTTTTTTCCTGAGTTCAAGGCCCCTTTTCGTGATGATTACACCGAGCTTGACGACGAGACGCGTGCACTGACAACGCGACTGTAACTCTGTCACTGGTCAACCGGTCACCGACTCACCGGTCATTCAAGTCACTGGACCGCGTAAGTGCATTCTTTGAGTTATAATCATTCCTCTGAGGCTCTGAGACTCAGAGTTGGACTAGTGCTGGCCAGTATCCTTTCGTTGATCTCTACGAATTATGGCTGTGAAGTACTTCTAGCATCCAAAATATGCAATCAATTGCACATTGCACATGATACTTGGAAGATCATTTGTTCTGATGGAGAACGTTCTTTCCAGATGAGCTGAGTTTGAGCCGCCCCTCTGTTCGCAAAACGTACGCCATCCTTTCTTTTCCCAGTCACCATGACCTTTTTAAGTGTTTCCACTTAAGCTTGTCATGTTTGAGAAATTGCCTGCTTCATTTTCCTTCTGCCATGCCACTCGACGAATTGAAGTTCCGTACTGGAAAGCCCGTACGATGTATTAAAACTCGAGCTCTCTCCTTCCCTCTGTTATCACGGCTATCTTGAATCCCATCCTGCCTATCACTGCTGAACCTACACCTAACACCACTTCTTCTCTCCCATACTCAGAGCCTTCTGAATGGAAGGATCCAGGGTATCCACAGAGCACTACTTCGACATCGTCGCAGACTCCTACAGAAAACTCTTCTCCCATTTCAACTCTCACAGGCAGTTCCTTCTCAACTTTAGATGAACCTTCTTCTACTGCTACCAATGATCCTTCATCCATCATGGATCCTGTTCCAAGTTCCTCTGAAGAAACGCCTCCTGCACCTAGCCCTAAGAGTAGTCCATCTTCCTCGGTTTCCACCAGGTCTCCGACCATTATTCCTCAGACGACGGAGCAGTCGGGGGATCAGCCATCGATAGCCACAACGACGCCTCGGCCTCCGTCAGGAGCTGCACCCATCCCTGCTTTCACGCCAGTCAAGAGTGCATCAGTTACTGATACTGATACCGATGCTGATGCATCTGCGGAGGTCACTATAAGGTGATCTTTTTCATTTGCCTCAAACAGACCACGCTGATGGGTACTGTGCTGTCGCAGTCGCTTTTTCAATGGTGTTGCCAATCCTACCGAGATAATCTCACTGTTGGTGACTGGCACCGGGGCCATTAGATCACCCGATATTCCCTTTGGATTTGCAGAGGGTGACACGACGCCGGCAGGATCGGACGTGCAATGGACTGGCGGGTTTCCAGTTGTTACCGGTGGCGGATCGAAAAAGGGCCTCGAGGGAGATCATAGCGGAGAAGGAGGAAGCGGTAGTGGCAATGGCAGCGGTAATGGCAGTGGTGAGGCGTCACCTGGGTCAGTAGGAAAATTTCTTTCATAGCTTTGCGTTCTTGCTGATAAATGGCTTCAATACGTAGATCGACATCGAGAAACAACCTCGCGATAATATTAGGCAGCGTATTCGGTGGGCTGCTTCTGCTCCTGCTCATTCTTGCGCTTCTCGTCCTCCACAGGAGACGAAGAAAGCGCCGGATCGGGAACGCCAGGCTGTGGCAAATGATGAACGAAGAGGATGCGTCTACGAGTCCGAGTCTCGCCAGCTCATCGCGCCCACCATCATCAAATTCGACCGATGACATGATGGAAGAACGGCGGCCTTCTCCCTGGACGAGTCGTTCCCCTGATAGCCCACACTCATTTTCCTCCACTCCCAACTCTAATAGACACACGCTCAACTTTACACGGCTTTTACATATGAATCGTCTGCGACGAGGATAATCATCACGAACCATTATTCATCCGATATCGACTCTCCCCTAGCGGCGTAACCTTGGGCACGAATCACTTTACATGTTCAGCGCGAACCTTCAGGGTAGGCTTCGGTCTACCTGCCTTTTGATGCAGACCCTCTATTCTAGATAAAAGATGGCATAGTGAGATACACGCACATCATTGTTGTACTTAATCTATGTCTCAACTAATGACCGAGGACACCGCCTTGGGGCTGTTTTTGGATAGATGAACGGTCTTAGGGTTAGGTCTGGTGCTACGCCACAAGCTGGAATTGACTGTTCCGGTGATACGCCGCACTGCCTCGAATAAGATGAGTCATACTCTCGATCTTGTGCGCCGCAGCGCCCCTATTTCTAATTTCTGACTAGAACCCTAGAGAGCTTTAAACATTGGCTCACAGAGCTCGTTAGGAGATTGATTCATCAAATAATAATAATAATAATAGATACAAGCCGAGAGGTCCTGTTAAGCAAATGTGTGTGATACTTGGGTGTTTTAAAATTTTCATTTGTTGTGCCTGTTCTCATCGATGGATGTGTCACTGACTTTCTGGCAGATCAGCCCTGAATAAATTAAAATGATCCGCGATAAGTCTGACAGCGGAAGGCTTATCTTAAGATGAGCTAAGTAGAGCGAGAAGGGGAGACACAAGAAGTGAGGCGCACAGAGGTCCAAGGACCACGATGCTGTGTGCATGATTACATACGTAGAATCACATCAGTCACACACGTCATAGTCTGTTCCAGTGTTCTCGCAATTCTCGCTCGTCGGCAGGGTTTCAAATAATCTCTCTCGATCTCTCGTCTAGTCTCGTCCCCAGAAAACCGTATAGTTTTTGACCATGAACGGAGGCTCAAGGAAAGAAAGAGACCAAGTCGAACTGTATACTCACATAGCTTGGCGGAATACCCGTAGCACAGGACGACTTTCGTTGCTTCCGTAATTCTCGATCGTTTGTCAAACGGCCTCCAGCTTGACAAGCGTCCAGCTGCCTGCTTACCGCAGAAAGGATATCCCAACACAGGAATGGCACGTCAAGCAAAGAGCCCCTGATTGATTCTGTTCTCCGATCTTCAAATTTGTCGGAAACGTGTGTTTGACTTTTGACAGCGACTATAAAAGAGGCTTATGTTGAACTTCTTGATGTGAATCACCCCCTAACCATGGCCCTGTATTCTACCATTCGGCTTGCAGTTCTCGGTGAGTTCCAGTACTTATTCAGTATTCATGTCGCTTCTGAGAGGCCTTTCGTTCATACAGTGACTGCCTTGGTGTTCTCCTTGATCGTTTTGGGCATCAGCGCTCACTTGACATGGTTTACAAACACCTACCTAGCTATATACTTTACCTTCGCTGCCATGTCGATCGCTTCGGCGGTTTTAACTCTCGTTAGCGTTGTCGTTTTGTGAGCATATTTCGTTATTTTGGTCGCATGTGCTCATTTTCCCGTCTTAGGATTGCCGTGGACTTGACTCGTAAGGGCGCCTTTACGTCGAAAATCGCTGTGGAGTTGGGATGGCTCGGTAAGCTCATAGATGGTTTGCAGGGGAGTCGAGTTCATTGACGCTCCCTTCAAGGTGTTCTTTGGGTCCTTTGGCTCGCAAGTGCTGGATTGGCTGCTGATGCGAACGCGACGGTGTTTCCTTCGGGATGTGGGTTCATAAATAGTAAGGATTGTGTCTCCGTCTTTCATCCCTTGGAAATTCATCATGCAATCCAATCACAGCCGACGTGGATACTGCCTGCAAAGAGTTCGCCGCTATCACGGCATTCGCTTTCCTCACTTGGGCTGCACGTACGCGTTTCTTCTCCAATTCCATATGCGAATCCGTTGACCAACCCTTCCCCTGGTAGTCATGGGCTACACTATTTTGCTCTTCGTCCTTTCTATTATTGCACATAATAGAGGAAACCCGGTGTGGTACTCCTCTGTTGCCGATTCTGACTTCTTTGCACGGGGGCCCACCACTACCGCACCCGGAGAGAAGCCAGTCCCTGTCCCCGCAGTGCCTCAGCCAAGTGCTGCGCCTCAGTATACAGGTACTCAGCATGGTCAATATCCCGTTCAACAACAGCAACCGCAGTATGCTTCATACCCTGAACAAATTTCGACTCCTACGAGTGCAGGATGGGCTGGGCAGCCTCAGTTGCAACATCCCGCTCAACAACCTTCCTACCCTCAAGTGTAACGGCCGATTTTATCTACATTGTGCCTAGGGCACCTTAGGCTACACACCATAGCTAATGACCGTATATGATGCATAACCATAGTTTTCCCTCAAAGGTATCTTCGAGATCGATTCAATTTTGTGGCGTCACAAGTGACAACGATATCAACATCGTCGCGGCCGTAGACGACTCAGGTCTCTGTTTTATGCTTCCACCGTATACTATAAGCTTCACATGGGTTCAAGGACTACCCTCTTGAGAAGTCTACATGCAATGGAACTGTTAACGCAACTGGCAGGCTCTCTGTTTACTCTACATGGAGTTCCCCAGAATGTTCCGGAGAATGTTCCGGGCCCTCAACTTAATCTTCAACCTGACTCTGAAAGGGAAAATAGCAGCTTTTATGTACCTTCACTGTACAATACCTTCAGGCTTCGAATTCGTGCTTATCGAATGGGTCAATTGTGCTGTGTTGTGACCTGCCACAAAGGCCGGGGTATACTTATTTAGAACCCGGGTCCCCCAATCCCCAAAACTTCGTCGCGTCTCTCTTTCTTCCGGTCCATCCACCGTGTGGGCTTTTCTTCAAACTTCCACTGTTCGCTGTCGGTGACCGTCTTGAGCAACATGGACGCGCTTTTCGTGCCCGTCGCTGAGGCTGTTGGGGCATCTGTTGACCAGCTCAAGGTACGTAGCTATCGGTGCTGGTCTCCGTCATCAAACTCTCCTCTCTGATTCTACGTATTCCAGCTCATTTCATGTCTTTTGGTTGCATTTCCGCTCGGGAGCATCTTTATCAGACTTCCTTCGAGTAATCCTACTCTGAGGCATCTGTTCAATATCGGCGTCACGGTCTTCTTCTTCTTCCCGGTGTTGCAGATCTACACAGCGTTCTTGCAGCTTCTAGCTAGCTCGTTAGCAACATACTTTATTTCCAAGTATAACCGTGGGGCCAGTATGCCTTGGATTGTCTTCATGTGAGTGACGATGGCGCGTCTTGAGATGTTTGCTGACGCATTTATCCAGTATTGTCTTGGGTCACCTTATGGTCAAGTGCGTCAGAGGATTCTTCCTGAGACTGTTGCTTCCTCTAAATTCTTCTATAGCCACGTCATACGCGCGCTGAACGAGCAGAGCTATGAGACGATTGAAGTCACAGGGCCACAAAGTGAGATGTTCCCGAATACCGTATTGTCCGTCTGCCTGACTGCAGCACCCAGTGGTTTTGACTATGAAGCTTACTACATTTGCATGGAATGTCTATGACGGCAGAAGACCTGCGCAGGTGTGTCGGAACCTCCTTTTTCGTGTTATGAGCTTAACATCAGCCCTCACATAGGACCTCGACAAGTGGCAGAGCAGCTACCAGATCAAAGAGTTCCCCTCGTTGATTGCGTTCTTGGGATATGCGTATGCCCAGTCATTCTGTTCCACTCCTGCTGCCACTCACCTTGTGTTCCTAGCTTCTATTTCCCCGGCGTCCTCGTCGGACCTTACTTGGAGTACAATGACTATATGGATGTCATCACGGAGCGTCTGTTCATCCCCCACGCAGTCAAGGGCAAACAAAGGAAGATACCGAAAGGGCGCAAGCGAGTCGCATACCTTCGGATGCTAACAGGACTTGCATATCTTGGCATCTTTGTTGTCTTCTGGCCGAACTACAACTTCACCGTCATACTTACTCCCTGGTTCTCGGAGCAGACGTTGCTGTACAGGTAGGAACTGTGGGACGTTACACTCCGTGATACTGATATGTTCGTTCTCTAGAATTATGGTCCTCCAAATCTTTGGATTCCTTGAGAGAACCAAGTACTATGCGATTTGGACTTTGACTGAGGTTGGCCCAAATACTCTGATGTCCTGAGTATCTTTTAACGCATCCTTGGCAGGGTGCAAGCATTCTAACTGGACATGGGTTCACCGGCTTCGATCGTTCTGGCAAGTCGCTCTGGAACAATGCTGCCAACGTAAAAGTCTCTAGCATCGAGTTCCCTCCCAACTTCAAGATTCTCCTGGACTCTTGGAATATGAAGGCCAACGTCTGGCTGCGCGAATGTGTATACAAGCGTGTCACGGCTAAGGGAGCGAAGCCCGGGTTCTTGAGTAGTATGCTCACGTTTACGACGAGTGCTCTCTGGGTACGCACCGCTACTTCATTTCCCGAGAAGGCATGCTGATATTGGGCTTAGCATGGTGTCGCTGTTGGATACTATTTGACATTCCTATTTGGGGGCTTTATCACTACCGCCGCCCGTCTAGCTCGCAGGAACTTCCGTCCTCTCTTCATGCCTCCTGCTGGCGTAGAAACTTCTTTCAAGAAAAAGCTTTATGACTTTCTCACCTTCGCCGCCTCCATTCTTACTTTGAACTACGCAACGACCCCCTTCATGCTTCTCAATTGGAACGACTCTATCAAGTCGTGGTCACTCCTGGGATGGTATGGACACATTTTGGTCGGGGGCGGATTGTTGTTCTTCTACGCAGGTGGAGCTAGGGTTCTTCGTGCGCTGCAGGTGAAGGAGAAGAAGCTGCCGACTCCTCATGCGAGCGGTTATTCGACGCCTGTTGGGGAGAAAACGTTCATGGTCCCGCCAACGTTTGATGATTTGGTTCCGCCACAAAAGTAATTACATAATATATTGGTTGCTCACTATTTACGCTCCTACTACCTCCATGTTTCCAGGCAATAGACTAGAGTCACTAGATAAAGTTGAACGTTGATGATTGGCACATTTATTTTTAAGCAGCTGCAGATCAATTCAAGACGGGAAGTATCTGGACCCTTAACATCGGAAGGGGAAGGGGCGTGCGATCAAGCTTGCCGTTTTCGAGGTCCTCTCTCAACGTCAACAGCGGCAGAGAAAGTGGGCTCTACAGGGTACGACCATGCTAGTGCGACCATCGAGTTGTGTGGAGATTCGTCTTCTCTGCACTAATTCTCTGGGGACTCTTCTTCGAGGATGCGCTGCGGAACACCCTTGATGTCTGTATCAGTCCAGCAAGCACCAGGTGAAGAATCTGAATATAAGTCTGGATCAGAGTCGAGGCTGAGTACCAAGGTGCCATCCATACAGAAAAGAACAAATCTGGCACCAGCTCGGAAGGTCAGTGATGCAGCGCCAAAAAAGGAAGAGATTTTCTTATGTAATCCTCAAGAACAGATTGCAGGTGGATTTAGCTTTGAGAACACGGAGACCGTCGACCAGGATTGAAATTATGTGGGCAGAGTAGTACACCCCTGACTGGGTGGAACGGGATAAGTAGTTCAGGCATCGCGAGCGCACGGAATGAAGACTGCATGGAACGTAACAAAGTGAAATACGACGACAACATAGTGCATATGAACACCACACCAGGACGGGTCCTTCTCCTCCCAAGCCGACTCTTCGTGACGACTTTGCACCAAAGATAATACAAATCTTTACACCTTGAAGCCACGAGACTTTCGGCGACCACGACCTTGCTCGAACTGGAAGAGAGAGACTGAGGACGTAGTAATGGAAAAGTAGGGACGTCTCTACACACCTTCCTTCCTTTCGAGGTTGTGTATGGCTTTTTGTTCTTGTGGGGACCCATGCCGAAGTGCTTGACGGCTTCGCGGGAGTTCCTCTTACCGCGGAGGAGGACGGTGTTGGCACCGGATGGTGACCTGAGAGCGAGCTGATCGAGGGTCAGAGCCTCACCGCCTGCGTTGAGGATGCGCTCCTTGGCGGCGCGGGTGAATTTGAGGGCGGCCACAGAAAGCTTGGGGATCACGGTAAGACGGACATCGTCTGTCACTGTTCCAACGATGACGATAATTTTAGAGGCAAGGTCGGGGGTAGAGGTAGTTTCGGTGACAATTTTAGAGAGAGACACGGGAGGACGATTGATCTTGGAAAGGAAGAGACGGTGCAGGATGGCCTTCCGAAATTTCAAAGGTCAAGTATTTCCTTGCTTTCATAAGAGCACGATACACACCTTGTTGAAGCTAGAGTCCGTCCGGCGAGCAAGGAATCGGTAAAGCTAAAGGTACAAAGTCAACAGGACTCGCCACAAAACTTTTTCAACGACGAACCTTGACAAGGAGAAGGAGATAGGGATCCTCGCTCTTGGGGGCGGTACGGTTTCCCTTCTTGACGTGGTGGGAGGCAATGTCGATACCCTAGGAGACATTAGAACCATGGCCCGCCAACGTCTAGTACGACGAGCTCACCATCTTGAATTCTTGCCGGAATGTGTATTTGGGTCTGTTGCCGATGGACGCTTCCTACGTCCTGCTTCACGTGACATAGTAGAGCAATTAAGGTTCTGATCTCCGCTCGGGCCGATCAACTGCCGCTCGGCAGGATTATTTTATGCCCAAATCCTCTTTTGGGCCTTGAAGTAGATTTTTCCCGTTTCGAGGCCCAAAGCGTAAGAGCTGACGTATTGGGCGCAAAAAATATCGCTTACCAGAGCAAATAAGCGTCAACAACTTTCAACGTTGAACCATCATGGTGAGCAGTATGCGTGGGTGGGTTATATGGGTGTTGGCTGACATTGAATGTTGATACCCTCTAGTACGGAGATACTGCCTCTGCTGCACCCGTTGACCCTTACTCGGATGCATACACTGCGCCACAGACGGACGCTGCTGCTGCTGGCGGGGACCCTCCCGCCAACGGTGTCCCCCAGCGTAGAAGCCGCTCTCGTTCTCGCAGCCCGCCTCCTCCTCGTGAGAAGGGCTACAGGAGCCCATACAGGAGCCGTCGTCGCTCTCCCCCGCCTCCACCCAAGAGGCCTTCCCATGCTCCAATCGTGAGTGTAGCCACTGGTGACGCATACCATCTCTAACACGTTTTTCTCAGGCCCCAAACCCTACTAATGTTCTTGGCGTCTTCGGCTTGAGTATCCGTACTCAGGAACGAGACCTGGACGAGGAATTCGGCAGATTTGGCCGCGTCGAAAAGGTCACCATCGTCTACGACCAGAGGGTAAGGCCTTCAAGCTCACTCAACCCAGACGGTGTATTCAAAGACTCCCCGGTACAGTCTGATCGCTCTCGTGGCTTTGGGTTCATCAAGATGGCGACTGTTGAAGATGCAACCCGCTGCATTGAAGAACTCAACGGTATCGTATGTTTTTCTTGTATTTTGTTGACAAACAAAGTCTCACATCACTACCATCAGGACCTCAACGGACGTAGAATCCGTGTTGACTACTCTGTCACTGACAGGCCTCATGCTCCGACCCCTGGCGAGTACATGGGCCATCGTCGGTCCAACCGCGAGCGTGGTGACCGTGACTTTGGACGGGACCGTGATCGGGACTACAGGGGAGACCGGGACCGTGACACCTACTCTCGTCGCGACCGCTCCGACAGAGATAGGGATCCGTATGGGCGAGACACCAGAGACTGGCGCGACAGAAGGAGCCCACCCCCCTCTCGTGGTGGACGATATTCGCCTGAATATCGCCGTCGCAGGAGCTATTCTCGAAGCCCTCCTCGCGGCAGTAGCCCTCGACGTGACTATGATGGCCCTAGCAATGGGAATGGGTCGTCATACTGAGCTCAACCTCTGGTAAGGAGCGGACGTCGGTGTTCTCTGTCGGCCTTCCTTCAGTCATTTCTTTCCTCCTCTCGATGTTCGGTCAGCAAGTCGGTTCCAAGGCAAGAAGTGGAACAAGTTGCAAGTTGGCGATCAAAATAGGGCACAACGTTTTGGGTGCAAAGTTGCTTTCTTTCTGTCCAGCCATTTCCATCCCTCACTGTCTGCCTTCACTTCCTTCAATATCCTTAACCACTCCACTTCATCTCACGATCAAGTCTGGAAACAAAATAGCACAAAGTTCTCTCAAGTTACCTCCACCTCTTCCAGTCTTCCTTCCCCAAGTTATCTCGTCGTCTTCAATGTTGTCTAGTATTCGTTGCTCGTCGCTATGTTTTGATTTCCATGCAAGTGCAAGATTAATTATTCTACACCTACGCCTCTACACGCAGACAGAAAAGAAACAAAGATCTTGGGCTTTCCTGAGAAGGTGACGTTCGTCTCATCATCTTCCTTTGTTCTCT
>RZIO01000007.1:2770849-2781797 GCA_004338095.1 Gloeostereum incarnatum | reverse complement strand
AAAAAAAAGAGGGACAGACCTCTGAGCGAAAACTAAGAGACTCTGATGCCAGAGAACAGGGAGCTTGTCAGTCTCCGCTCTCGACTTTGCCTTGTACGTGTTGGATAGTCGGATGAAGTGGAAGACCAGCGCATCGACGACTTTGTAGGGCAGCTCGAACTTCTTGTCGATTAGGACCCGGATGATGAGGGAGTTGGGGCCGGTGTAATCCATTTCTGCTATCCGGAGGAGCGCTGCCGAGGCATGTAGTACGGGGATCTTGGTCCGTGAGAGGATGGAGGCAATTATGGCAGATTCTTTTAACGTACATCCTTGCTGTGAACAGGAATTAGACAGGGTGACGGGAGAGCGGAAGGGAACCTCACGTCAAGCATCGGGAAGACAATCCCCTTGAAGAACGCTCCTGGCTTATACATCGCTCTCTTCAGTGCTTCATAGTACTGCACATTCAGCTTTTTGTTCTCTCGTATATCTTCCCTGATCGCGTCTAATAGAACGACACTCAAGAAGAGTTGGGCCTGTGGCGGCTTCATGTTGGAGATGAAGATCCTAGTGGCGGCGCGGGCGGCATGGGGAGACCAGTTTTCTGGTTGCGTCAACGCGAGAATACGTGCCCATTGGGGAAGCGTAGGGATGACTTTAAAGATTTTGGGAAGGGGACCGGACTTGTATCTGCGGAGCCACGAAGCGAGCTTGGTAAATGTTTCGACAACTTGAGGATCGAGTCCTAGAGAGGGGTCGATGTTTTTGGGGTCTAAAAGAGGGCGTGAGCGTTATATACGCGGTTTGAAAGTCGAAATATACCTTGGGGTATGCTTTTAATAATTGCGGCGTTCCCTGATGGGGCGTTGTCGTCAAGTTTTGAAAAGATGAGGTCTGCAAGGGTCTTTCGTTCGCCTGCATTTGGGGGTAGAAGAGCGTCCAGAGTTTCCATATCCCCGGAGTCTATTTGCTAAAAGGAAGATAATTGGTATGATTAGGATAGAGTGGACGGAATGCTCACAAATTCCTCCACATCGTCATCTATATTCTGATACATGTCTCCCTTCTCATCTTCGTCGTCGTCGTCGTCGTCGTTTTCCATGGCTCGTATCCGAGGTCGAGATCCAGCGTTTTCTCCCTCCGAGATCTCTTCGTCAGACGCTTCCTCGAGCTCCTCTTGCTGATCCCTCGCCAGCTCAAAAATACGCTCTGATGTTTTTGGATCTAGGATAACCTTACAACGTAGTCAGTTATTAGAGTCAATGGTAAAGAGTACGCGATCAACGAACGTCGGCATTGCCATCTCCCTCCTCGTCCTCGCTTTTCTTCGACTTTTTCCGCTTTCCTGGCTTTGATATGCGTCCATATTTTGCTTCAACCTCGTCGCCATCGAGCTGAACGTGGAGGGGATCGTGTCTGGGTTTTCCCGAGGGTTTTTGAGCGCGAGGCATAAGTGTTACGGTACAGGATTGCAGTCAAGATCGGGATTCGGAGGTGTCAATTTTTCGCCCGATAGGGGCTAGGGCGGAACGAAGTCTAATTTTACACCTTTATAATGAAACTGGCGCCAGAAGGCTCCTTTCTTTCTGACCACCACCACCACAGTTCATCATGGCCCCCGTCGTGAGTGCTCTTTTCTTTCTGTTGCTATCGTCGTCGTCGGCAACGGTGCCCAACTGACTTTTGTCATTGTAGATGAAAACATTGGACAAGAATGGACAAGAAATCACCACCGCCGGGTTCAATCGATTCGGCTTCGACAGCGAAGTCTCTTTAGATGCCCTACGTTCTCTTTACCTACGCTCTCACTATGTTCTCACTGCTTCCAAATCTGAAAAGGATCTTGCTTCCGACGATGAGGAGGCAGAGCACGCCAGATTCTCTTCAGGCCATTCCCTGTATCAGTCCAAGTCTATATTCCATGCGGACACGAATTCCATCTCCTACACTACCCTCTCTCGCTTTCCCCCGGTGAAACTCCTGGCTCCTTCGGCTCGCAAGCGTATTCTTGTCACTGGCGGTGCTGGCTTCGTCGGCTCTCATCTCGTCGATCGTCTCATGCTCCTCGGGCATGAAGTCACCGTGCTCGACAACTTTTTCACTGGTTCAAAGACCACCGTCAGCCACTGGATCGGCCACCCGAACTTTGAAATGGTTCGACACGACGTCGTTGAGCCGTTCATGATTGAATGCGATCGTGAGTATTCCCTCCTCCTTTCCGCATCTCTTCTCATCTTTAATTTCAAGAGATCTACCATCTCGCTTGCCCCGCCTCTCCTCCGCACTATCAATTCAACGCCGTCAAGACGATCAAGACGTCCTTCATGGGAACCCTCAACATGCTCGGTCTGGCCAAACGTGTCAAAGCGCGTTTCCTCATTAGTAGCACCTCTGGTGAGGCCTTCTCTCCCATCTTGATGTCCCGCGTGGGTTGTTTATCCTCTTCCCAGAGGTTTATGGTGACCCCGAGGTTCACCCCCAACATGAAGATTAGTCAGTACCCGCGAAACAACGGCCACGTCCGTCCGTTGTGTCCAGAGGCTTACTTCTCTATTTTTCTAGTTGGGGCCACGTAAACCCCATTGGCCCTCGTGCCTGTTACGACGAAGGAAAGCGTGTGGCTGAGACATTGACTTATGGCTTCCAGCGCCAGGACGGGGTCGATGTCCGTGTTGCCCGTATCTTCAACACGTATGGACCTCGTAGTATGTGAACCATGCCGCCTCTCACAACCTCCTTTCGGCTCATCAAAATTTCTTTCCCCAGTGAACCCCTATGATGGCCGTGTCGTCTCCAACTTCATCGTGCAAGCCCTCAAAGGCGAGGACATCACCGTCTACGGAGACGGCAAACAGACGCGCTCTTTCCAGTACATTCACGACCTCATCGATGGTCTCATCGCACTCATGAACTCGGACGAGACCCGGCCCGTCAACGTCGGGAACGGCGATGAGTTCACCATCGGGGAGTTTGCCGAGCTCGTCAGGGAGATCGTGGAGAAGGTCCAGGACGAGGATGGCGTGAAGAGGGAAAGGAGAGTTCAGATCCGGTATGATCCCTTGCCTACGGACGATCCCCAGAAGAGGAGGCCAGATACTACAAGGGCGAAGGAGTCGTTGCAGTGGGAGCCCAGGTGGACGGTTCGCATGGGCTTGGAGGAGATGGTGAGGTATTATAAAGCTAAGATGATTGAGGGGAATCTTTGATGTCGGTACTTTCTCTTTGGGCTCTCTCGTTGGTGCTTTTCATGAGGCTGTTTTCTTGTGTTCGCTCGTTTTTATTCGATTAGAAACGTACGCTCACTTCCTTTCTAGACACGTTTATTACATAGAAGCTTTTAGAAAAATGGACACTGCTGTGTGTGATTGACGTGTGCAGACCAAAGTCTCAGCAATTATAGTGGTGTACATGGCATGAGAAAAACGAGTGTGGATTGCCCCAGGGCGTTACAGTCTATGTAGTATGTAGATACGATGGAAACGAGAGTAAGCAAAAAATGCCGGGGGTGTATAGCAGAGTATTATATGTATATGTCGTGGATCCATCTGTATAAGTAATCATTTTATGGACGGTACGATAGAAAGAAGCAAACCTAGAAGGAGCATATGTACCAAAGGACTGAAATAATGATATCCGTAGATGCCAAAAGAGAGCACGAGAGAAATGAAGATAAATAAGTGAGACTGGAGATAAGAAGAGAACAAACATCAACGAAAGGACACCAAGTTGGGGGAGGCGCCTTGAGGTTGAGGGGATCACTTCAGCAGTCTTTGAAGGCTTGTTGCCTGTGCAGCCCCGACGACTTTCGCCATGGAGCCCTTGATGACATGCTTGTCCACCGAGCTCGGGCTAATTGTTGCCCGCCTAAGCCTTCCCTGGCTAGCCAGGTCTGACGAGACGGGGTCCGAGAGTGGCACGACGCTCTGAGCCTGGTGCTTGGATTCTTGTTCTGGGCGTTGTCTCTCGTTGGGCGGGATGAATGAGTCTGCCGGAAAGGAAAGAGAAGGGGGACGAAAAGAAGAAGGGGAATGGGTCGGTCGATGTGTAAACTCAGAACGTAGAAGATTTCCCCGCATTACCTGCATATGAGATTCCGTCTTTCCCTCCATGAAACCAATGCTCTTGCTTTCTTTCCGAATATCTGGTGGGTAGATGGCAGCGTCATGAGAAGTTAGCATGTATAGGGAAGGTCGATAACACGCACTTCTGATGTGGTCTTCCATCAGGACCCACCGGTGAGAAGGCCTTAGTCGCCCCTCTAGCGTAGGTTTTGAGCGATTCGATCTGGCTCTGCACAACCTCGCGCGATAGACAACTGAATGAAAGTGCGCTCGTTGGATCGCGTGTCGCAAAGCTCGGGTCTCCCGTGAGCTCTGCCAACTTCCCAAGGGCGAGAGTCATTCGACGAGCGAGTGACATTTCTGGAGGTTTAATATCTGACCGGTGATGAGGTAGACGAGCTAGGAATTTGGCGAAGACTTGATTCATTATTGATGCGTGGCTGGGTACGATGGCCAGAGAGCCGGCGCCGCCTTGAAGGACAAGTAAAGACGTGCAGGAGAGAGGGACATACAAGTGCGCGCACCTTTTACGGGATATAGTACTGCTCCACCCTCCGCGTTTGCCAGCTCTCCTTGTAACTTTTCGGCATATTTGATCGGGCATGTCTCGTGCCGGTCTCCCTGAAAGGCATCAATATGTCAGTCGATGAGAAGATGGAGATTGGGAGGATCCATGACGAACGTGGATGATCAAGACAGGGTGCTTAATCTGCCTGTGCATCTCCGAAGTCAGAGGTGATCTCTGTCATAGAAACATGAGCAGGAGACCAGAGCATAGGTACAGCTACTCACATTCAGCAGTACGTTCATCTCTTCCACGACCCTCACTCTCTGCTGAGGAGCATTGTTCATCTCCCACCATGCTATGATCTGGGGGAAAACTTAGGCGTCGGTGAACTATACAGCGAACTCGACACATACGTCATCCATTAAGTCGGGATCACAGTCCTGAGAAGAACAAAAGAGAGATTATCAGGAACCTCTGTAATAAGGAAGGTGAGCGCATGGCAAACTACTCACCGACCCAATCAGAAACTTGACGGCTTCCATCGTCTGATGCTCGAACGTTTCCAAGTCTGGAGCAAAACACCATGACTGTAGCAACTCGTCATACGCGTTGAACACCCATTTCAGCCTACGAGGTATGTAAAATCAGGCAACACTTTTACATAGATTGGCGCACTAAGGCTCACTCTGTTGGTGCTGGTATATTGCACAGGCTCAGGCTCAGGCACTTTTCAGGGAATCTAGAAGAAAGAAGGGGTGTCAGAGATGGGAGGAATATTGACTTGAGAAAACGCACAGAATAGCGAAACGCATCGCACACATGATGGCTGGACCCTCGCAAGCAAGAATATGGGCCGGAGGAAGATGAAGAGCCTGACATGAAAGGAGGTATGTTCATTCATTCGTTATGGCCAGTTCATGGTGGAGGAGAACTCACATGGGCGCAGAAAGCCAGATCTGCCGCTTCCACCCAACTGTCATGCTTCCCACTCGATCTGCACTCCGACTTTCCTGATGTACGTGTATCGAAGGCAATGAGATTGAAGTTTTCATAGAGTCTGTTGTCGGAGAACTGGTTCTGGAGCCAATCCGTGCTCAAGAACATCGGATGGATTATGAGTATCGTAGGCCTGTCTGCCTTAAAACCGCCGACATTGGAGAATAACGAGTTGGTTTTATAGTAAAGGGATACATAATCTTCGGCGCTCTGAAAATCGACAAAAGGCATGGCGAGAGTGCTGGTGAAAAGTAGGCTGCGAATCTAGAGGGCTCCCACAGTCATCCAACGCGCAGATGTATCCGGAGGGAGCACAGAACTAGTCGACAGGCGCGCCACAGTAAAGTATAGTCTGTAGAAGTAGAAGAACTTAAAATTACCGAACTTTCCATTTTGCCTGCACCCCTGAGGCAAGTTGCAATTGTGGGAATCGGTCGATGCGATCGCCCCGACCCTCGGGCCTACGGCTTTCTAAGCTCACAGCCCCTATATACTTATCGTATTTATGGAATATTGCGTCTACAATAAGTTACAAGTAAGACATACACACTTAAGAGATGCCTCGGAGGGGAGGATTATTAGTGTAGACAGAAATGAAACTCGGGGGGAGGCGGCAATCTGTTCAGTAATCTCGTCACCCTGGACCGACGACGGGGACGGCGGAGAATCACGGCCGCTTGGGCCATGCACCATAACACCAGTAACACTAGGAGCAGACAGGTAGTGCAGAGTCAACTGTCGTCGTTTCCCACTATCCCTTCTAAGACACGCATAACCCGCTGTTGACGCTAAGTAAACGGTCAGTGGGTCACTGTGGGTGCGCGAACGAGAGGACTACCCGATTACATACCTCTCTGTCCGCCCGCACGCTCGTATCATACATCGTTGGAACTCCGAGTTGGGCAAGGGCTTCTTGCTGTTTCGTTACCATGGTGTCCCATGCGGGCAACGCTCTCTCGCGATCAAACCATCGTAATTCTTTCTTGTGAGCAGCGGAGAGCATCTGGAACCACCGGCAGAAGCATTAAATGAATGGGAACCAAGGTAAGGAAATAGAGGACAACGTCAGCGTCGTGCTTGGAAATTCCACCCCCAATCACACTGGCTCTATACATTGCGTCGGTACGTGAGTGCAGACTCCCAGGTTAAAAAACATATGGGCTCACTTCGTCTTGAGGCTCTCAACCTTATCCTCATATTTCTTTTGAATCTCCTGACGCTCCATCAACAATTGACGCTCCAACTTGTCTTGGGACCGTTTCATCTGCCCATCGCGGAATACAACGTCATTGGGGAAAGCACAAGAGAATGGCAGCGATGGCCCTTGATGAAAACACGCGTGCTCAAGTGCTTACCTCTGTAATTGTGTGCACAAAGGTGGGTTTTTCTGATAGTTGGGCTATGACGGGAAGACTCTGTTGATATGACAGGCCCTTCAAGTCCACCTCTGGTGCACGTGAGATAGAGGGAATACTGGTCAGACGTGTTCGGTGTGGTATCGCCGCCGGAGTTTCATAACGAGAAGGATCGTTCCTGACTTGGGGTGGAAGGGGCGGTAATGGATGCGTGATAGAATGCAATGGAGCAAAAGGAACAGAAGATTGTAACTGTGCAAGTAGGGAGGCCACTGAGACAGAAACTTCCGCAGGCGGTGAGGTCGACGGTGTTGGATCGACCGCGGGCTGTGATGGGGGTCTTACTCGTGGATCTTTGGTGGTAATATCAAGGGAAGGCTGAGCTGATTGTGATTTCGATTCTTCATTCAGTGCATCTTGCCATGCTTGAGAGTCCCGCAATTGATCAAGAAGAGCTTTGACCCCAGCAGCATCCTGATCTTGTGTGGTCAGCCAAGCAGTACGGAAGCAGGGGAAGGCTGCCGGAGAATCACATTGATGCTTGGAAAGCTCATGGGTGTTCAAGTTAAAGTTTGAAGTTGTACCGTCGGCTCGGAGTCGGCGCCGAAACAACAAACACGCAAATATGGATCTACATCTTTACACAACTGTCACTGTGCAGTCTGTGTCTCTCTAACTTACATATCAAGGTTGAAAATTTCTTCGGGTTCCACCGGGGGATTGACTAAGCGTCGATGCTCGACCTTGTACCAGAGTATGCCATGTTACCCAAGTTACTGTCTCTAATAGCCTCGACGGGTTTAACAACTTGCGGCAAGTTTACTGTTGTCAACCCCATCGCTTTTATGAATTACGAAAGTCGGGCCGTCCCCCTTTACAGAGGTGCACATCTAGACCACAAGCTTGTTCGACTCGTCACCAAGGATTTGGGCTCCATGGCGCCTGCATACTGCAAACAGTCAGGAATCAGATCGGGTATTTGCTGGCACTTGCGTTGACTGTTGAAAGGAAGCAGGCATACCTATTGAGCCTTGTCCGGAAGCCGCCGCGGACTTCTACACATAAAAGCTATCGCCAAGATGCTTCTTCTCTGTTCATTCTTCAAGCACACCAGAAGAGGTTCACAAGCATTATTACAGCCGTTTTCAGAACGAGAAGTGTCATTGTTAGCGTTGATGCACAGTATAGTTCCCAGGCCGAATTCAAAGACTTTTGCTTGTCCGACGGGCAATGCGTTACAATGCGCTGCCGTCGGCCACTGGCATAAAATGGAGGTGAATCCGAAGTGTAATTCGAGACGCCACATTGTTCTTCCATTCATTCGGGCGAACACAGATGTCTAGAGATAGAGCTGTTGCCAGTGAAACTGCGGTTCCAAGTGACTGTGTCAGGAAAGTTGACATGAGAAAGTGGCGCTTCCCTCAGGATAGCAAGCACTTACTAGGTAGCGGGGAACGGAAGGACTCGCACCGAACTAACGCACGAGTCATGTCAACGAAATCTGCCTGCCACGCGGGCGACGGCCCCAGGCCTCGAAAGGTTTTGAGTCAGGACCGAAGCGCGTACACATAGCAACAGGTTACAGAGAGTCAAATTTACGAACCTGTGTGTCGAACTCGGAAGCAAGGCCTTGTTTAGTAGTAGTAGTATTAATGTCTCAAGCCAAACGCGTTTGGAAGCATGAAACGGCGGGAAAGCGGTGACCAAACCGGTATGAAGAGGTATGGACCCGACTTTCCTGACGCAACCGAATTCAGAGCGGGCGATGTTAGAGGAGAGAGTGCAGTCCGACATGACCGAGCCATGAATCAGGGCAAGAAGACCAGAGCTAGAAGCCTGGAACTATTAGCGATCGCGCGGTTCCTGACTATAGCCGACCGGTCTGGTCATATCCAGGAGTCGGAGTCGACAAACGCAGCTATATGTAGACCTATAATAGATGACACTTACCACTACCATCGTCGAGAGAGGGATATGTACGTACAAGGAAATTTTCGTTGCGCCACGTTGTTGCCTCAAGTACATAAGGAGAGTCGAGGTCTCTTGGTCTTAGAGGACCGTACTACGTAGTGTGGCAATAAAGAATACATCTGTGAGAGTACAATTGAAGCAAACCAGCACACTGGCACCACTTACTGCGGCTCAGAGAAGGATGTTGGGAGTGACTTGTAAACCCGTTTTGTAAAACGAATGCTTCAAGCAGCAGCAGTCAGTCAAACAGTGACACGAGGCGGTGGTAATCTATGACAAGAAAACAGATCTTGCTACTACTCCACACAACGAGGCGCTAACCATAAGTAGAGGGCGGGGCGGGACGGAAAAAGTGCGGATGAAAAGGGATGAAACGCGTTGGACATTGGCTAATTTAGGCATGTTTGTCATATCCTTGCTCTTGGCCCTGAAAGTTGCCTGAAGAAAAAATGCCCTGAATTTACACGTAAACTATACAACCTGGTGGACTTGGAAGTTGGAGGCAGGTAAATGATGTGAAGGCGTCGCGATCGACGATCAATATGGAATTGCTTCCGTTGAACTTCAACTTGTTCGACTACTTGGGGGCTGTTATACTGAGAACATTGGCATCAATACATACAAGATGAAGACATCGACGCTTCGAAGCGTGTGGACACACCAAGCTACTAGTGATGGTAACATTTCAAGAATACAAAACTTTGCACGAGGGTCAGAGATAACGCGAGGGAGAAGACGGTTTTCCATCATGAGAGGGGGATCTCCAAAGCAGAAGCGATCATGGTCCTTCTCAAGGTAAAAAGTGATAAAGATTAAGATCACGGGCCAGATGTCGGGCCGTGTTTAGAAGCTCAGGAAGAGGAGAGGATGGAGCGAACGGTCCCTGGAGAGCTATTAGAGCCCTGGACCTACCGATGGGATCAAAACAGAATCTAGTCAACGAGCACACGAAATCGAAGCGAATGTACAGCACTGAGCAGAGAGACAGGCAGGCGGCTGAGCCGGATGGAAACAGATAAGGAGGACCTCCTGAGACTGATCGCTTCATGGAATGCAGTCTGCCACGAAATGGAACGGATCAGATCCCCGGTCATGAGTAAGCAAGCCATGCAAAGGCTGCGAATCTGGATTTTGCGGTATACATAGAGACGTATGTAAGTGAGAGTACGAGTTTGAAAATATCTTACGGGTATCTGTGCATGATAAATATGTAGCTGAGTACTTACGAAAATAATATCCGGATCCGTGAGGTGGAAATCATTTCTTCCCCCGGCGGAAGTGTTCCGTTTTAGGGAATAGGTCAAACAGGTACAAATATTGGCAACCGGCGCAACACCACCTGCCATCTTTCTTTTCTTGCAGCTCCTTTCCGTCCTCCCACCGCCCTCTACTTCCTCCTCTTCCTAATATTTCTTTTTCTTCTCTCATATTCATTTACCATGCCGTCCAGCAACGACCCCCAGGCATCCTCATCCCATATGATGAAGACCACAAAACGCGGGAGGCCATTTCTCAAGGCGAGCAAACGCTCCCTTCTCGCCTCTCTCTTTTCTGACGCTTTTTCATCATCTAGGACACTCTCGATCTATTTGCTACATTAATCGTGTCTTTACAACTAGGTCCTCATAAGCAGTTCTTCAGGACATTTCCCAACTCGTTTAATACGTGTGTCTCGCTATCATTTCCCCTCTTTCTCTCCATTGATAACGCCTTATTCCCTCACCAGAGATGAGGCCGCCCAGAACCTTGCGTCATTAAAGTTTTCCCAGTCAAATCGTGGGCCGGATCCCAGGGAGCCTTCACGAGTGGTTACGACGACAACGACGACAACCTTTTCCATGACCCGAGATATGGCGAAAGCTATGAGCCAACATTTTATGGACGCCCGTCTCATCGAGAATGCTGCTGATCCCTCATCAAACTTATTCAAGGAGCGAGGTGTCTTCGTCCTTACTCCTAAGGGCCTGCATGTCCTCGAGCGATTTATTAGCAAGAACGGTATCAATTCCGACCATCTCCAGCAGGTGTTTGCTACACAGCCTATATGTATAAAGCTTCTCCACCTCGAGCGACGA
>RZIO01000007.1:2735708-2766062 GCA_004338095.1 Gloeostereum incarnatum | reverse complement strand
GAAGTCTCACATAGTCCATGTGTACTTCGGGATGCGGCATCCGAGCGGGAGCGGTGTTATATGACGCGTGTTGATAGTCCATTGACATTGGGCTGGAGAAAGAAAGACGAGGAGGGTATAATGACGCGTATTTGCAACCATGATATATAAATGGAAGGTACTACCTTGTCATCAGAGATACTATGTGTGGCTGGCGACCTGGGTATGCATAAGAATAACCTCAGAGAAAATCAGACGGTCATACCATCAGAAGGGAACAGAATGGCGTCGTAATTGATCTCATCCATGGTGTACGAGAGGAGGGTCAATAGGCTTGCTGGAGGGATACTGATAAAGGTCAAGAAAAGGTCAAGAATTGCTCCGATTCCAAAAGTGGGTGGGAAATTCGAGTTCTTGTAGTAAAGTATGAGGAGATAGTTCACCAAGAGCTCTTTTATACACCTCGACAGGATTCAAACGAGGAGTGGTTGCTTCGTGTTCGATCGCGATTTTGAAAGGGACAAAAAGAGGGCAGGAATGGCCCGGGAACCAGTTCAACACGAGGTCGGATCATTTGCAATACCACGAACCCAACATAAGGCGAGGATAAACGGAGTCATTAGAATCAATCGAAGGGTATAAAAGTAGGCGCAGAGATCGACCGTGCCTCCGCCGAGAGAGCTGATCAGTGATGACTACGTGCAAGAGGTAGGTCAAGCTTCGGCTTGGAAGGAGATACAGGACTCACCAGAAGACATGTGGGGGGGTCGTCGTTTTGGGGGTCGATGTAAATTCTAAAAACGAAATTTCGACGACGATCAGGTTGCCAGCGCGTGCCCCCCCCCCCCCGGCCAGTGCGTGATCGCATGAAATGATCGGGTCACGCCGCCCAAGGTCCGCCCCCTGTCCGCCCTCAGCTTAGTTACAGTCTGTTACAGAGTACTAGAGCGTCGCTCAGTACTCAACGTTTCAACAACAACGCTGGACTTGACACACTCAGTTGCGACGGTGGCGATCGCAGTGAATGACGCCGGCGGTGTTTATCTCAATCAGATTTTGTACACAGAGCATCATCAGTCCAGCTGTCGAGCTGGCCACTCATTGAACTCATTGGCGTGACGTCCAAACCCCTTACTAGTTCTGTTCCACTTACCCTCCTGCTGGATACAAGCGGCTTGGGCCTGCTTGGGCGCAGTCACAATCCTTGCACGCTGAATGCAGTCGCGAGCCTCATCCTCATGTGGCTCGCCGAGTCTACAGGTTATATCGCACCTGAGAGTTGGAAGTACGCTTGAGTTTGGCTTATTATCGATGGGGCCCTTGCAGACTCTTGTAGGAAGGACAATATTCACTCTCCGCGAGCATGCTTGTGTCTGTCGCTCGTTACTTCGTGGAATATTCTCAAACTCGTGCCATCGGGAGTGTACCTGGTCTCTCCTCAGTCCTGGGACTCGGCCAGTCACTATTCCCAGCTTTGCATGATCATGATCGTGTGAAGCATCCCATCTTCCGGCTTAGGTCACTGAATTGAATGCAGATTCGTTGTGAGTACAATGTCTTCATTCCCGGTTGGTGGCCATCATCATCATCACGCTCCCTACGCTGATATTATTATTCGTGGTCTAAATAGGTCAAGCATACGCACTCGATTAAGGGCCCCTTATGGTATATACCTGGTCTCCGAGTCAATGATGTGTTGGCAGCTTCCCTTGAACGCCTTTTTTTTTTTTGCTTACATTCACACACGGACGCCCCCTGAAACTCCTTTGCGTCGTGTGAGATGCCTGCGCAAGACTAGGTACTTGGGTAAATCACCGTGAATGTCATTTTCAATCTCTAGATCTAGAACCGTCCGAGAAATTTAGAAGTCGAACCTTCCTCGGGCGTGTGGTTAATATTGTGGCGAGAACGCGTTGACCGCCACCCACGTCGCAGCCGCGATTTTCCTCAACGATCTCAGATGAGAAGCACTCGCACATACCTGACTTCGCAGTCTTTGGTTCCCAGTCAATCTCATCCGAGTGAACCAGAATTAGGACAAGCTCTTAGAAGATCTTAGCCCCTGATTTCTTATTTAGATAAATTTGCGTGGGCATTTGGTGTGCATAGGTCCTTTCATATGACAGATAAATAGAATCAGCTTATCTGGCTCTAACGGGTGGCAATAAAGTTGCTCTACGTACAGTTCTTGTCAAGTTCTTGTACTCATTTCTTGTTGACAACGTCAATCTAAATTTCCGAAAACGGAAAGAGTCAGCACGTGAGAAATTTCGTGAACGCGTCTCTTCCTCCACCATTAGCTCTTCGACAGTGTAGTGTGGTCTCTGGGCGACCATGGCGCATCTACATCAGCGTCCATTGAATTTACTAGTAGCTGCTCAGCTTTCCCAGATTTTCCCGCCTTCGCAAGCAACAACGATCACAATTCCAACAAATCGAACACACACTCCCTTACCTCCACCACCCAAACGAACAGGCCCACCACAAGAACATGCCTCTTATGCATCTGTTTTACATACTCCGACTACAGGCACTATACTAATGCGCGTATTGCATGGGGGATTCATTCTTGAACTCATTTCCTTGTCCGCACAAATCACTCCGATTCGGCTTGTTTTTCCAGCTGCCATCTTGCCCTCACCTGCTATTTTTCTCTGGGATCAAGAACTCCATGTATTGGCCGTAACAAACACAGGATCTCTTTACCGTTTGATCATTCCTGTCAGTGGCAATTTGGAGGTGTGGCATAATTCTGCTGCCAACGTTTGGTCGCGGGAACACCTTATAGAGAATTGTTCGGTCACATTGGAAGCGTTGGTCCATGTACAGGGTACCCATTGTGTTGCAATTGCGATGCCTAATGGTGCACTTTTACGCTTGGACACGGAATATCTGGGTTCGCAAGGAAGCGAAGGTGTGTCTGAGTCTCATGTTGTTGAAATTCAGGCGAGACTAACCGCGTCTTATTAGATGAATGGACGGAAACAGTATTGCAGCCCCATGGATCATTCCTCTCCTCCCTCACTTCTTTCCTTCATTCTAATACTGAAGGGTCCGAAATTATCTCTATGGCCACACATCCTTGGCCCACTGATATTGGGTACATCTGGACACTCTCCAGGAATCGAGTCCTGAGATTCTTGAAACCCAAGCTAGGATGTGTTGCGATGAAAACACTCTCATTCACTCCAGGCCGAGAAGCTACACCCGCGCCAGGGAACACTACAGCTCCTAAGGTCCTTCTCGACCCTTCTCCTCAAACACTCATCCGCGTCTTCTCTATCCCTCCAGATGAATATCATTGCTACGTTCTTGTCTTCATGCCCACACTGACTTCACCTGCGTCTGGGGGTGTGTTCCATCTTTTCGAGACGTATCATGACCAGATGACCGACATCGGTATCTTTCTATCATCCGCCCAGAGTGCTCATTGTCAGCTGCAGGACTTTACGGTTATTGGGACTGAGTTGTATACTCTGTGGGATCGCCAAGGTCAGTCTGTGGTCGACCACACGCGTTTCAGCATCAGCAACTTGCGCAACCATCTCGCCACCCCATTGCTATGGCAGGTCGCGACGTACTCCCAAGAAGCAGAGCTGACCCCGGCGTACCTTGAAGAAGTTCTGCTGCCTCCGGGATCTATGACCGAAAAGTTCTTCGACGTCATCATGAGGCCAGGGATCTTTTCAGCACTGACCCTAAGGACTGCTATCGATCAGTATGTAGATGCAGCGCTTTCTGGTCCCGGTCCTCATCCCGCACCACTACTGGCAACCTACGCCACGACTGGAGAAAACATTGCAGCTGTTGTTGGGTGTACAGTTAGCCTGCTTAGAGACCCTCGAACAGGAGCCTTGCGGCACGGAGATTACTGGAACGCCCTTAAGAGGGACTGGGAAGGGTTCATCGCCCGTTGCCGCGAAATTGAACGCAGCGCCCGGTGGCCTCTTGTCCTTGGTTGTCGCGGTCCAGGCGACATCATCATTATCGAGCGAGAACGAGTCGGCTCGCTCGTCAAAGAGGACATGTCTTTGATGCTCTCAAGGGCACTGATAGATGGTCGTGTCTACCCTGAGCTTCCAGAGAACAAGCTCTTTGGTGCGCTTGCCAAGCTCTCTTCTCAGCTGGGAACGATCACAAAGTTCACGCTGGAAAGTCGGCTCGCAGATATAATGCACCAGGAAACAGCCTTCTCCTTCGCTGATATAGTTGAAGATCAAGCTGAGCGGTCAGAGTTTAAGAATCAGCTGGACGAGCAATTTGCCGACCAGCTGAGGCGGGAACTCGCGAGTTTTGGGGACATCATAGACACAGTGGCACGATGTTTGGATGCGATATGTGATGTAGAACCTCAGGTGGTCAAAGAAGAGGAGACTGAGGACGGCTTTGCTGTAGTCTCTCGACCTCAATCCGAATGGGCTACATCGCTGACAAGCTCCTACATCTCCACGACAATCGATGCGCGATATGAGCTCTGTCTTCACATCATTTTACTCTTCTACTTCCTTGCAGAGGAGTTGCACCTATGGCCGGCCGCCTTGTTGACGGATGTGTTTGCCGTCTTCAGGGGTGTTTCCATTCTCCGCTATATCGCCAGACAGCCTGCCAGCGCTGCCACTAAACCTCCGCTCGATATGTCATCTTCAGACGATGTGGTGTCACTCATGCGCAGCATGCAGGTTTCGCGGAGTCAGGCTCAAATCGGCTCGTCCTACTCTCTTATCCATCGACTCCTCGCTAAAACAGATAACACCGTCAGCGTGCTTCCCATTGCGTCACAGCTGTTCTTGGATCAGACGGCTATCTTGCGGTCAACTTCCCCCGCACTGGTCTCTGCGCATGAAGTAAAGATATGTGAGGACCTCCGACTTTTGGGACATTATGATGTCTGTAGGGAGGTTATCTCCTGGCTGCCTCGGACTGCGGGCGTCGTGTATGTACTGGGACGCCTTTGGTTGAATATTGGCAGGGCCGACGATGCTGCGGCCTTATTCGAAAAAGTGGCAGGCTCTTTTGGTGAGTCGTATGTCGTGTCCAGCACTCTATATCTAATTGATCTTCAGGGCCGCACTCCGCCCTGGGGCGTCGACTTGGTGAAGATAACGAAGAGAGCGCACTGGCTCAATTGTTACCGGAAGGAAGAATATTCGAGTCACCATTTGAGTTCTACATGCACGTCATGATGCTGTTCAAGTCGAATGTCCTCACTCATCACGAAGTTATTTTCACTCGACTTGCTTTGTCTGTTGCTCCTCCAGAGGTCGACACAACTGAGCTCTGGCATGCCATTATCAGGGGCTACACAGATTTAGGGCTTTATGATGATGCATATTCGACTTGGGTAGCTACGCCGTATGAGACGCTGTATGTGTGTTATCCACTACGATGCGACAAGGTTGTTAAGCCGATCATTTCACAGAAAGCGAGAGAGCGTGGCTCAGCTGGTATAACCGGACATGCGAGGACAACGCTATTGATCAACTCCTTACTTACAGCTTCGCCGGATTTGCTGACGAAGTGGAGGCTGCGCTTTCGTTCAAAGCGCGGAACGTCGATCCTCGCCTTCAGCCTAACTACTCCAGGATCTTGTATTCTTGGTACACGTTACGAGGGGATTACAAGAATGGTGCGTTTCCTGCTCGATAATCAGGGGATGAAGAAGCTCAAACGGATTGACCTCAGCTGCGTTGACCATGTATCAATGCGCACGCAAGATTCATGAACTTGTGGGCAACAACCCAACATTATTGTCATCGTTGGCTTCCCTGGAGTTGGAGGCATACATGATCGCGTCGAATGCATTATCACTGGTGGATCCCAAGAATGCTTGGATATTGATACCAGGAGCGGTTGAAGCTGATAACGTCCAAGTAAGTCTACCCGCAAGGTGTACTGGCCAAATGCTGATTCGTGAATTATGCCAGCCCCGAAAACGGAGAAAGTTTATCCAAATACATTCCGGAACCCAAGTACTCCGCTGGAAAGCATGACGCAGAGCTTGTTCACCTCGAGGACATTCAGTACGACTACGCGTTATTGTCTGCTCAAGTTGATGTTATCAAGATGGATCCCACTCTCTTAGGGCTAGCTGGTAAGTATCACACAGATACCAGAGCCTAGTACTTATTGTTTCAACAGAGTTCCTGCTACCGCCGGCTTCCATCGTATTGAGGCTAGCGCAAGCTAACCGATTTGACGTTGCAATGGGCGCTGCTCGTACCCTGAAGGTTGACATGTCTGAGCTTTTCTCTCAGCTGACTGTGCAATGTCTTCGACTCTCTAGAGATCCAGATGCTGCAATGTTCGTATCTTTATCCTATCTATCTCATCTCTCCCTCTTACCCGACGTAGAGAAGAGACGTGGCTGCTTTCAGATAACGTTACATCGTGGTCGGGGTCTACGGCTGCCGCTAGGGCGTGGCGGTTCCTACGGAATTCGCTAGAGACTCATGACGGGCCAGAGTCAGACTACGCGTACACGAAAGTGGTTTATGAGATCATTGTGATGAATCAGAGAGAACGTCCACCAGACTGGCTCATTGCATCTCTCGAGGTATGTCTCTGGTGTAGGCTAACATCTCGATTTTGAGATTGATGAGTCGTGTTTACCAGGAACATCACCACGAATACCTGATACGGACTAGTCTACGCTTTGAACAGTTTGACCTTGCTGTCGATCACGCATTGCGGATGATTCTGAAGGTATGAATCACGTATTTCCTCATAATTGGCTTGCCTCTAATTACGACTTATAGGCTGATAAGGCCATATCTAACGGGCCAAAGACTGCTGGCGCTACATGGCTGCCCTACTATCTGATTGATCAGGTGCTAGAAGCTGCCTCTCGAGATGCTGGCATAGACATCTTGAAGAAGAGGGTAGAAGAGAGGATCGAGACGATGCGAAAAGTGACTACCGACATTGTCAACAAACCTTCATCGAGATCGTTCATGGTCACCGGCTACTGAAAAACTTCCCAGTGGAACTGGTCTTTGCATTGCTGTCGAGTGACACAATATGTACATATCTATCGTGCATCTGTACTTCCTGTTGTGACCACCACACTTGGTAAATTCATTGAACTTGAAGGAATGTGAGAGAATGTGAGTCCGAATCTCCGAAACGAGTACTATTGTATAAGGCATGTGATCGTACCTTCGAGAAACTTCGGCAAAGGCCCACGTAAATACTTGCAGCCTTTGCTCTTGACCCTCATCTCGTTCTCTATTTCCATTCATTGCCAATGTCGGACGTATGTGCATTAGCATTGGAACTCAGCGTTGACTGACGCATCTTCTCAATAGGTAAACACGCTAAAAGATCTAGGAAACAAAGCGTTCTCCGCGAAGGAATACGATAAAGCTATTGATTTATTTACGCAAGCCATCGCAATCGATCCTAAGAGTCATGTGTTGTACTCAAATCGTAGCGCCGCCAAGGCAGGGAAGAAGGAGTGGGAGGCTGCGTTAGAGGACGCTGAGCAGGTAACTTCATATCTTCACCATCTGTGGCGCAAATGGTCTGACTGATTCTGGATAGTGTATTGCTGTCAATCCCTCCTGGTCTAAAGGATATGCCCGCAAAGGTGCCGCCCTACATGGCGCAAGAAGATACGACGATGCCATCGCTGCTTATGAGGCGGGCTTGAAAGTGGAAGATAGTCCGGCATTGAAGAAAGGGCTGAAGGAGGTTCAGGATGCTAAAGGTGCGTTCAGCGATGTTTTTGACGCTATCAGTACGTTAAGCTTCGCTCGCAGCTATGGACAACGACGACGATGGAGGGATGGGCTTGGGCAAGCTCTTCTCAGATCCCAACCTGCTCGGGAAACTGGCGACAAACCCCAAGACACAGAAACATCTTGCTGATCCCAGCTTTGTACAAATGGTTAGTGATTCCCTTTCCCTAGACATGTTGACGCTCAATATTGCCTCCGAATGATTAGATACAACTCTTCCAGAAGAACCCTAAGTTGGCTAACAATTCTTTCAATGACCCTAGGATGATTGACGTGCTCGGCGTTCTCATGGGCATTGATATGCAAGGATTCTCCCGTCCGGAAGGCTCTGATGAGCTTCCCCTAGTGTCTCCCCAACATCTTTCGAGAGTACTCCTGCATCCCCACCTCCACCTCCCGAACCCAAACGCTCTTCCTCTTCAGCGCCGCCGCCGCCGGTTGAGGAGGATGTCGTCATGGAAGAACTCGATGATGAGGAAGCGAAGGCCAAGAAAGAGGCTGAAGAAGCGAAGAAGGTTGGCGCTGCGGCATACAAAGAACGTAACTTCGTGGAGGCTGCGAAGAACTTCCAAAAGGCCTGGGATCTATGGCCAAAGGATATAACCTTTCTAACGAATCTGGGGGGTTCGTGCTGTCATTGTGGTATCGCTATCCTTTCTACCCGCTGACTGTCCCTCTCCAGCTGCATATTTCGAGCAGGGTGACTACGACAAGGTGATTGAGACGTGTGAGAAAGCGGTAGAGGAAGGCCGGGGGGTATGTTATCTTCTAAAATTTCATGCATTATTATATCGCTTAGACCGGGCTGTGTCTAGATTCGAGCAGACTACAAGCTTATTGCCAAAGCTTTGGGTCGTCTCGGTTCCGCCTATTCCAAGAAGGGTGACCTTGTTTCTGCAATTAAATACTTTGAAAAATCCCTCACCGAACACCGAACACCCGATATCCTCAATAAGCTTCGTGATATTCAGAAAGCCAAGGCAGAAGCTGATCGTCTGGCTTATATCGATCCCGAGAGGAGTGCCGTTGCTCGGGAGGAAGGAAATACCCAGTTCAAGAATGGTGATTTCCCCTCGGCGGTCAAGTCGTACACGGAGAGCATCAAGAGGGATCCTAAAGACCCTCGAGGGTACAACAACCGCGCGGCTGCCTACACGAAGCTCGGTGCTCTTCCAGATGCGCTCAAGGATGTTAACGAGGCCATTGCGGTTGATCCTGACTTTGGTATGTTTTTCTCAGTTCCTCGAGGCCCGTCTTAGCATCTCTAATCTTGCTCGCGCACAGTCAAGGCATATATACGAAAGGCGTCTATTCTATACTCTATGAAGGACTTCACAAAGGCCCTTGAAGCCATCCAGGACGCGACGGACCATGATACCGAACATAAACACACCGCGGAAATTTCTCAACAGGAAAGGAAATGTCAGCAAGCACTGTTCAGCCAGCGAGGGAACGAATCCCAAGAGGAGACGCTGGAACGTGCGATGAGGGATCCTGAAGTCGCGGTAAGCCAAGGCATTCTTGTTCCATCTGATGGACTGTTTCCTTACTGTTTCCCTCTTTCCCAGCAAATTATGAATGACCCGGTCATGCAGCAGATCCTGCAGCAAGCACAATCGAATCCGGGAGCTCTGCAGGACCACATGAAGAACCCCATCGTGCGTCAAAAGATTCAGAAGTTGGTGAATGCCGGTATCATTCGTACACGATGATAGCTGTAGTGTTGGGACATAGGAAACATGTATGATTGTGCGTATTATAATCTTGATCAAGGTTTTGAATGAACAGAGTGCCCCAGGCAGCTTGGGAAGGAGTCTGTTCCTCCTATCTTTCTCGACTTTAATACCACTGTCGCCAACGCCCCTCTGATGTTCGCACATACGCTCGACTCTGATGCAAGGCACTATCCTGTCCTTCACGCTTTCCTGCTTGATAACCGGTCATACATAAAAAGGGTACCCTTCTGATGACTCCGCCAGACCCGAGCTCTTCAAAACCTTTCTGTGTCTCTGAAACCCTCCAACACCTCCTGGGTCTCCCCTGCCTACCGCAGCAGTCGCCATGGTTCGGAACTGGAAGAGGCTCCTTTGGCTCCTCATAGATAAGAATTATATGAGGAAACCGATGGCGAAAAGCTGTTGGGTACTTTTTCGAGGCCCTCCTGATGGTTCCTGTGTGGTCTGTCACAGTGCCCAATATGATTGACCCAAAGCGCGCTAGAATCTACAGTACTCCCAGACCCACACGATGTTTAGGATAACTGCTTAGTTCGTTCACACCAAGTTCGCGCACATCTGGAGTAGACGACTCATGTTGGTAGTATGTTTACTTATTACCGATCGACACGAGATGCCCGTCAATGCTTCGCGAAGCGTACTGTATCTCCTCTGCGCATGGTCTCTTGCTATCAATCTAGTTCACGATATTCCAGGGGACTTTGTTGCAATTGCGTCACTCTTCCTGCCAGTAGATCTGATACCCTGTCGAGATCAATTCCTGCTTCTCCGTGGTTACCTCCTGCTTCTTCACGGTTTGTTCTTGCCTCTGCGATATGAAGTCTCCTAGTTTCTTGCCGCGGTCGAGAAATTTTCGAGTTTGATACCGGCGACATGGGGAGGCCGAAAACTTCTGGCTGTGGGAATAGGAGCTGTGGCCGGAAACGGATCTGCTATTCTTTCCCCGTTGCGTTGTATTCCGAGTCGGCAGGAACCAGAATGGTGAATGCGACGAAAACAAATATCACGAGCCCGCTACTACTATTCCTGCGACGGCTTTTTTCGATAGCGTATTGTGACCAGCACTTGCCTGAGATTCCGTATTAGTTGAAGAGATGCTTAGGTTTCTTCCACAGCAGAGTTGCTATTCACAAGATGCTTACAGTAAAAGCTAGAACGCAGAGGCAGCAATAAAAAGCTCGCCGACCTTTCTTTAGACAGGGTTACTCCAAACGGCAGCGCCATCTTTGACGCTAGGCTTGTTGAATTGACAATGGTCGCTCCCGTGAGTGTCAAGGTATTGTTTACCAAGTTGGGAGTAACATGTACGAGTCTTCTGTATTGACAATTTGACTGGCTGGACCTCACGCTCGAAAATGGTCGACTAAATTCAAACAACACATCGTCGTATTCACTTCCTTCAAAACGAACGTGGAACAGAGCGGACCCCCGTCAACTTGCACGAGGAATGAAACATTATCTGTTGTTGTGCCATGAAGAATGAGATTTTGGCCTGCGTAAAAGCCCACGAGCCTAGGGTGCTCGTAAGTAAATTATGAGCATACCGTAGAACATGATAGACACGCTGGAATCTGTATTGGCCAGGGTTAACAAGATTCATGGGATCCATGAGCTACCTCTGACAGAGACCGTGGCTTCATTTTGGCGACCAATAAATATTAAGTACAGATGTCGAAGGGGAAGTCACAGTACTCAACAAGTAGGATGGTCACCACCTCCATTCTACATCCCCAGAACTTCTTCCTCTCACGCCTTTATACGGCTTGTACTGTTCCCCCAACACCTTCAGCTGATCGACCTTGAGGGCGGAGAACGTGTGCGATGGTATGTCAAACTTGATGCGCAACGAGTGAGCAGGACGTGGTTGTACACTGTACGATGGACAAGCATGAGCAGAGAAAGTACAAGCGATAAGGACAGAAGACTCGTACTGGGATGTAAACGACCCCTTCAACGACCAACCACTTGAAGGAGGCGCTTGAGCGATTTCCCATTGCAGGGTCTTGTCAGGAAGATTTAGGCTATTGCAATCGTACAGGACAACATGCCCACACACCTTTTTCCGAGAATCAAACCTCCACGAGGAAGAGTCTCCGACAGACGCCGCACTGAACCCATGACCGGTTCGGCCAGTAGTGCACTTGACGCTCCCAGCGTCTTCTCCAAGATAGAGTTCGACCACTACAGCGTCCAGCGAGTGGGTAGAAAGCCGTGACGTGAAAGTTATATCGAACGTGCCTGATCATAATCAGCTGTGCGCGCCGCGAAGACGAAGACGAAGATTTTAGCTCACCGCCTGACTCAGTCGGCTCAATGACCGGCTTGACAGCAAATGGTATGGGAACGTCGCGGGAATTTGGAGAGGCGTATCGGTATTCAAACAGAACAAATCTTCCATCTGGGGGAACGAAAGACAGCGCCTTATCGCGCGTCCAGCGTTGTAGCCTGTCCGGGACGATGAGATGGAAACGAGAGGTCGAGACAGTGGCACACATACCTAACACAGGGATGGAACGCACAATCAGCAAGGACTCCCGGGTTTGTAAAAGTCAGAAGGCAGTCAGGCGTGCCTGCAGCGAAGTGAGCAGGATACTGAAAGAGACGGAGTTGAGAGCGCACCCGATAACCTAGATTTTGCGTCCATCTTTCCCCATACATTGCTCGATATCGTTGCTCCGTGCCTGAACACTCATGCAAGGTCAGCGTTCGTCACTGTTATCATGATTTTTCTTCACTCACTTGTTGACGATCCCGGTTAATTCCTCCACTACGTCAAAGTACGCTTCATTGTTGTTATAACGGATGCCTGTCTTCCTCCATGGAATAGGACTTGAGAATGGACCTCCGCCAGCAGCGCCTATGGAGTTGATGGAAGAGTTGATGTTGGCCCCAGCAACACTGAGAAGTTTGGTCAAGAGTGAAGGTGGTAAGACAATGTCACGGAGAGAATTAGGTGAAGTTGTTAGAGGATGTCCGCCTGAATCTAAGGTCTCTTCTAGAAGCTAATAGGCCGTATTATGAGATAGATTCGGAAAGGATGTGGCAGGTTCAATACTTGATAGACAACGTCAAAGTTTTCCGTCAGTGTGCCGGCAGTAACGGTGCCGAAATAGTCTTGCAAAATCTCAAGAAAGGTTTGGATGAAGGAGAGTCCATAGAGGGGGTCGACTGTGCGGTACTTCCGTTCAAACTAGGAGATATAGAGAGGATTACGGAAGCACTCACCATCCTTACTTATAGGACAAAGTACGCGTATGTCCCCGCACTCAACATGGCAGCACGCGCTATCAGGGTACACATACAAGACAGGATCGATGTCTCCAGCGCGCGGGGCCTTTTGAGCAGCAGTATTAAAGGCGTCGATATGTAGTAATGGGTACGCCGGCGGACTGGATCGAAAGCCGGACTGGAGGATGGCCCGCCTGCGAAAGCACTCAGAAGATTACAAGACATCGCACAATTCATCGTTCGTTACCCTACCCAGAATTGTCGAGGATGATGAGACCGTCGATGGCCATACTTAGATGATGTGGTCAAGATGTGGTAGTGGTTATCCGGGAAGGTTAGGTCATCGCGTATCCAAATTTGGACATCCCCCTTCGACGACAGCCATGGTCGAAATCGCTTCGCGGTGGCCAGGTGTCCCTGGGCTTGTGTAATAATCCTCACTAACCACTGGGGTCCTTCAAAAACATATCATCACGAAACGCTAAGGCCTGCTCAATTCTAACTGGGGCAGGGCGAAACCTAGGGCAAGACGCCTTTTCCAAATTTGGAGAGCCTGGTTTCCAACTCCGCTGATGTGGACTCGAGTCGCCAACGGCGTTTGCTCCGGAGCACGTGCATTCCTCCAGCCATAATATCAGTCATACGTAATAGATAAGATAGAGATTAGATTGTCTCCTGTACAAACTTGTAACATTTGTAACATCAAAACCACGCTCGCCACCCCAAGAGGATACTTCCTCTAGTCCATCCATTTTTTCAAACAACACAAACAAGTGATATAATTAAGATTTAAGCAGACATTTAAATATAAAAGCTGAGTTGAAGTCGCCAGCACACAAGCGGGATGGCCGGAGGAACGCACGTGGTCCGGAGCGAACTCTGTTGGCGAGACTCGAGCTGACTCGAGTCCATCAGCGGAGTTGGAAATCAGGTTCTCCCAATAAGGCGTCTTGCCCTAGGTTTCGCCCTGCCCCAGTTAGAATTGAGCAGGCCTCTAGTTCACATAGGGAGATACTACTTAGCAACAAAGGCTCCGGAACTGAATATTTTGCCTCGTGGCACTACCATCTACAACTGTTTCTCTGAGAGCAACGTCGTCGTCGATTCATCAGGCGACGTACGCATCCTTGATTTTCAACACGCCGACGCGGATCCCGCCTAAGATGGCTTTCGGTGCCCTTTCGATTGCGAGGACAATCCGGAAGGCGGCGAGTTAGGCCTTCCGGCACCGGCTATATCCATATCAGTGTACGACTGTCTTCACAATATGATATGGAGGATGGAAGCGAGACTACTGGTTATATACGCTGCCCCGAGTTGAGAGTCGTAGAGCAAGGGCTTCAAATATACAAGACTTGTAAGCCACTGTTCTCATCGCTCGTTCTATTCCAGCCACTAACATATTTCCTATCAGCCTTCTTCACGGGCTCGTTTGCTTTGTTGATGAAGCAGAAGAAGATGTTGAGCGCAAGATCGCACAACACCGTGCTGCTTATTCGCCCTAGATTTGCGATTTCAGGTAGCGAATCTCATTGTACGCTATGCACGACCGGTGTGACGGCCCATTTGTTTCATTCTGTATGCCTGTATTTTGTGTGTTAGCACACAATCATTGTTCTCAGGTGTTCTGAATTCAGGAGTTCTCACGGTTCAGGAAGGTTGGTCCTGGTTCAGGAGAAGCTTCGTGGAAGTTAACCCTGGCTCGATATTCAGAGTGTGACCCTGTGGGACCTCATGTTGAACCACGTTGTTGTCCCCCCCGTTACTTGCTGGAGAGGAATAATAATGCTCCCCACTTTGCACCGCCGAGCGGTTGAATGGCCCAACGCAGCCATTGAATTTAACAATCTTATGAAGAAATGGAATTTGCAGCACATCATTACCCTCAGGACAATACTTAGTGTGTGGAGTTTCTATTGGCGGTGGATCAAGAATCCTTCTGTCCGTGCATTTTCTCCGGTGTGGCAAGGTGAGTTGCTTGTCAGGTTCGGGCAAACCTCTGCTAAAATGGAATCTTTCCCCGAGCCGTTTTTGGGCGTTGGCTATTGGCTATTCGTCAAACACACCAGGAGAAGCATGCAATCTGAGCTTTATGCCATGCGCTTCCTTGCTTCGCACACCACCATCCCAGTTCCTACGGTCTGGGCTTATTTCAGGTGGTTCCGATTTCATTACATGATTATGAATCGAGTCCCTGGAGAAACCTTGGAGAAAGCCTGGGTGAACCTCTCAGCGACAGAAAGGGATTCCATCCTTCAACAGCTAGCGGATTATCTCGCCCAACTACGCAGTATCCCGGCCCCTGCCAGTCCTAGAGTATGCTCTATAGACGGCGAGCCTGTCATATGCTTTCGTCTTCATCTACACGAGTTCTCGGGGCCGTTCCGAGACGAACAGCACATGAATCTGCAGCTACGCCATGGTCGCTCGTTGGACTCGTTTTCGCTTGCGATCCAAGCCGCCCATAACAACTCGCACCCACTTGTGTTCACTCACGGTGACTTCTTCCCTCGCAACATCATGGTGAGCGAGGGAAAGGTGACCGGAATCGTTGATTGTGAATATGCAGGGTGGGATCCCTCTCATATGGAATACTGCCTGTGCACGACGTGGCAGTTCGCGAATCCCTGTCATCAATGGTGAATCCCGCTGATTCCACGACTGCTGGAGTATTCCTACGAGGAAGAGGCGGCTAGCCGATGAGGACCTGCGCGTGGAGCTCTGGGTTCCTCTCATGCAAATTCCCTGATAGACCTGGCCATGCAGGCTCTTTCGCTGCGTCTGCATGCTTTCAACTGAAATTGCCAGAATGTATGGTCAAAATGCCAGTTCAACGGTGTACACGGTGAAGGGATCCCGGCCAAGATGTTCTCGTATCACTCAATTGACTTTGGATTGTTCTGTAGCCCCAAGATGGAGTCTGCAAGTCGTTGAAGAGAACTTCAGATGTACCGATCCCGTCCATTTTCCGTAGTAGTCTCATAATCTCGCTACTTAACCTGACTTTACGATTCGTCCACCATGGCTGTTTAAAATTACATTACACGTCAGCTTTCTAGCGATCCTCGTGGCGGGCTGAGCTTTAGTGTTGATGAAATGGAAAATAAGATATGTTGAACATGGATAACAGAACTTCAATTTACGCGCCATCAGATTATCATAAATGTTTTAATAAGTTCCCACCTCTTGGGCACCAGAAGGACGCTGCTCATGTGGAAGAGCGCCTGCTGGCAAGTAATTCAAAACAACCCAATAAATGACCAATACAAAAGAAGCCATATCAACCAAACCTTTCTTCTTGAACAAGCCAGCTCTTAGGGCGAAGCCCAAGACCAATCTAAGAACCCACTCTCCCGGAACACCTCCCTCGCTTTCTCCCCCTTCTTCTCCGGTTCCTTCTCACCTTCCTGTGCCTCCCTCCACGCTTTCACACCGAGATGCACCTCTTCCAGTTTACTGAACCCCGTCACCAGAGGTAAGGACGCAGCTTTGCAAGCACGTGTACTAAAATCCAACGCCAGCTCAGGAACGTTTCCAGCGATTTTACCCACGGCCTCTCTCAGTGCTGGAGGGGCGGGGTGCCATGGCGGAGGGGATGAAAGAAGGCCCATGCTGAAGGGAGAGGCGGAGAGCAACTGCGCGACTTTGGCTCGGGTGCGGAAGTGGGGGAGAAAGGAGAGAAAAGTTGAGTTTTGGAGGGTGAGGTGGGAGTAGGAGAGGATGACGTCCACATGTTTGTAGGGTGGGTTGTGTAGGATGAGAAGGGCCAGTCGGAGGAGGGTGGGGAGAGGGTAGCCTATGTATATGGATGAGGTATGTTCTAGCGGCGGCTGGGAAGGGAGGCAAAATGCACATACCTGTGATACCAATGGTCTTAACCAGACCCTCCTCTTTCAACTTCTGAAGCTCTCGGAAAGCGGCGAGGATCTTTTCGTCGCCTTCGCCTCTGATCTTGCTCTCATCGCCTTCCGCCAGCCCGTACGCGTCCTTGTCTTCACTCAAAGCCGTTGCGTGGTTGCCCGTAGTCTTGGCCAATACCGGTGTCGCCACGAACTCGACATCGTGAAGAAAGGCCGTGTCAAGATAAGACGTCTGCAAACGTTCCAAAGAGCGCAAGACGCTGGCCCTGATAGAGGGAGGAGAATAGTCAAAGCTCTTCGCTCCATTACGTCCACACTTGGTCATCTGAAGGAAGCACTAGTGAGCCATTGAATAAAGTGATCCTAGGCAAAGGCTGACCAAGTGATAAGACTCGCGCGGGCACTCATCCTTGATCAGTTGCAACGCGTTCCCCAGCACAACCTCCGAAGGCCCGTAATAGATCGAAGTGTCGAAGGCATTCATTCCATATCTTGTTTTTGTGTGGATCAATGACAAGATCTCCAGGCAACATCGGACAAAGCCATATACCGTAGAGCCAAGCGGACTACCCTCACAGGAGTAAATCCTTCGAGAATGTCATCTGTATTGTACTGGTTTGAGAACGCCCCTGCACCGACGACGAGTGCAGAAAGGTCTAAGCCTCCTTCCGTCTTAAGTCGACTCTGAAAGGGAATAAATAAGCGAGAAACTTAGAATAATTAAACGACGTACGATTGGAACGCCAGGGACTGGCTTATCCTCGACCTCATCGGGGATGGGTCTGCCCCGCAGTGCCTCCAGAGAGATGGTGGCCATAAGTCAGCAAATGAGCGGACGAGGATAAGACGGAACGTTAAATTCTGATCGATTGCGAACGATGAGCGAAAATGATATCGTGAGGACATGTTCATTAGCAATAAGCAATACGATATATGAAGGCTGCCGAAGGAAGATAGAGAGAAAAGCTTCTCAAGATCTTTGTTTGGTCTTGAAACTAATAATGATTGCACTCTGTGAATGGATACAAGAACGAAAAAGGGCAGCAAAACGGCAGTGTGACGGACGTCCCCAGGGACCCAGAATATAATCCACCCGTTTCCTTCCTTTACAGCTTTCCTCTTGACCAGCTGAAGAGGGCGGGAACCAATTGAGCATCAATAAAGAAGACAGTAAGCTAGAAGTGGACGTACGATTCCTCGAACTTCTGATTGACGGACATTATTTTTGTACCCTGGTTTGGCTTAATGTTGTTCCACGGCTGGGGGTTTGTGTTGGTCCATTGGGCTGAGAAAAAGCAGGTTAGACACGAGCGTTGGTACACGAAGAGGAAGAAGCGCACTGGTAGGACCCATGGCGAGACGGTAGAGATACCAGGAAGCGCCGGCAGCCGCAGCCGACGTGATAACGAGGCTAGACATTCGAGCATCAGGATCCACAGTCTGGCCGGGGAGGGGCAAAGCTTACATAGGGGCAGCCTGTGTTACAAAGTTAGCGAATTTGGTTAGTCCGCAAGTCGACATGAACTGACCTCAAAAGCAAGCCAGTTTTTCTTGAATCCTTTGAAAAATGTAGACATGCTTATTATTCGAGTGACGCTGTATGGGTGTTGGTGATGGTGGTATGTGATAAAGTCTTGCTTCCGTCCAACCACCAAGGTGACTTCACGGCGTCACTTGTATCATTTGGTTTCCCACGCTCGGCAACCTTCGGATCATCACCCTCGGGCCGATCAGGGAAAGCGTGTGGCGCACGGAACGCCTCACGGCCCTCACCACACGGAAACCCGACATTGCTACTAGTGGAATGTACAGTCTGTGAACTAATATACAACTTCCTTGATTTCAATTCACTCTACTTCGAATTTGGACCGTTTGAACCAGTCAGTGATGCTTTCTCTAGCAACGCCTGTCCTGCCGCCTTGGTCCTATCTTTCTCGTTCTTCATCACACCTGCGAACTCTTTGAAATGGGGAGAACTGGCATCGCCGATAAGCTGGTAGCAGAGACTCTCACTCGTCGTGAGGATCGCCCCTGCCGCCCTCATCATCTCGAGAGCAACGGGAATCTCGAACGTGTTCACAGAAGAGACACCGTCGACGAGGACATACACCGCAGGCGGTTCGCCGTCAGAGATCGTCGAACGGAGGAGCCCAAGAGCAGTCCCTAGAATGCAGATGTGCGACTGTAAAAGCGCTGTTATATAAGTAGTAGATCCTGGGAATACTGACGAACATGCCTCAATTCCTATCAACACGATGCTCTTGGGCTTCCGAGCATTGAGTGTCTCCATGACTTCCTCAGTAAGCATAGAGAACCGGGTTTTGTCGAACGTTCCGATAAGCAAAGGTCCAAGAGTGTATAGCTTTACAGCAGGATCGGTAGGGCCCAGTGCTACAGATAGGCGTAAGATCACAAACGGAGACAGGAGCACTGAGCAATGAACCTGAAGCTTTCTGGGTGGTGACAAGTACGCCACATTCCAAGAGCTAAAGGGGACCTGATTGAGAGGTGCTGTCGGGTTCAAACTGTGATTTGGGAGTGTACCTTTGCTACTTGAATCATTTTATTGGCGGTATGAACGACATGATCGAACCCGTAGATGGCGGGGCCTATCCTTGGTACACCGACGTCAGGGAAGCCACAGAGGGGGAGAAGATAATTTACGGAATTTAATTTGCAGATCGCAAAGAAAAAACAACGTTGAATCTGCTGCGGGGGGAGAAGCGGACAGGGTTAATTTGTGGGTGGCCATGGTAGCGGTGATGATCGAAGATGGAAGGACTTGGAGCGCTAGAAGAATCTCAAGAGAGCCGCCAAAGCTGGTGGTTTCGTAGTTGGTCTCAGTCTTCGGATCCGTTTGTTTAGTTGGCTGGCCTTTCCTTTCCTTTCTTTTAATAAGTTTTTATTATTTCAAAAATCCCAGGAAGGCGACTCTTCTTGTTTATCCTTGTGGTGTCGGTTCATTCTGCGCCGCTTGCTTGCCTTTTGCTTCCATCGACCAGCTAGCGCACAGTCAATCCCAAGGCCGTCCAGCAGCTCCTAGCTCGGCCATTCCTCTCTTTTTCTTTTCCCGAATACCACGCCTCGTCAGGACTTTCCATTCTTTCTCTTGTTTTCAACCCAAAAATCAAAAATTCCAACTACACGTCATGAACTCAACATTGAACGCAAGCGCTTCAAAGGTCGATATGCCAGAGCACCAACGGGTATCTTCATGTATTCTATGCTCATTCAATAACGCCCTCATGTTCTTTTGCCCCAGCTTGAATCGTTCAAATTGGGTTGGGGTGCCCCGCTGGCCAATTCGAGGAACTCCCGCCACTCTCATGCCCGCTCTCATTCTCGCAATGCTTCCATCTCTTCTTCAATCTCTTCGTTTTCTTTCCCTTCTGCTACGACTTCACATGAATCTTCCCTCTCTTCTTCCATCTCTGCCTCCAGTCTCAACCCCAATCCGAAGAGGAACTCCCATCACAGGAGGCGTTCATCTGTATCAACCCGTCACGAATCTGCGGAGATTATGGGCGTTTCTGTTCCAGATCTCCCGCCTTCCAAGTCCTCTGAGGATAACATCAACCTTGGAGACAAGGACTCCGTCCGCCGACGGGCTCTTTGGGCTCTGGAAGGCAAACCAGATGCTTCATTTTCAAAGGTTGAAATACCCGAATTGTCCACTCCAGACATTGAAAAAATGATGTTTGACTTCCGTAAGTCCAGCGTGGATTTTCTCGTAATTATCGACTGATCGAACATCCGTATAGCAACCAAACCGTCTTTCCCCGCTTTTGGGGGAGGCAGCCTTGGTGGCTTAATGGGCGGTAAACGTGACTCTTTTAAGCTACTCGGAGGCTCGTGTTCTTCTAAAGACCAGCTTCACACACTCGTCGAGGAAGAGGAGGAGGAAGAAGACAATGTTTCCGACCGAATCAACACAGAGGCTCCCGTTGCCCCTCCCTCGACTCCAGTTTCACCTGTAACTCCCATCGCCGTAGTCAAGCCGAAACCTCGGCCCGCTACCCTGAGCCTCCGTCCACTTTCTTTAACACCTGAAATCCTCACTACTGTACACGGCTTGCCCACTCCTTCCTCTACCCCCAGCTCTCATTCAGGTCTCAGATCTCTTTCCCTTGCCTCTTCCCTCTCTAGTGACGATTCACCGAAAACAGAGCAGACACGAGCTATGAAGCGAGACTCTTTCACGTCCCCTCCTCCACACCGCCGACCTGCACTCAACCTGCACATCGCACCTACCCTTTCCGAAAATGTGTCGGCCTCCAACACGGTAGACATGCCCTCGGACGCTCCCCCTGCTCGCAGGAGCAGCATATCCTACAAAGCCTCCTCTTCTGGCCTCCCCACCCCCGAAATGACTCCAACCTTTCCGCGCCGACGTTTCTCAAGCAGCACCGCGAGCTCAAGCATCAGCAGCCTCGCGGATGCAAACGGTGATGACGAGTTTTTTCCGCCTTCTCGTCAACAGCGTCCTCTGAGCGCAAGCGAGCAGCATTTTCTGTTTAAGTCGCACAACGCACTCCTAGCGAGGATTCAGGATCTGGAAAGGGCGTTGAGTAATGTAAGGAGGACATCTACTCCTCTGTCGAGGCCTGTTTCGATCTCTTCAGATACGAGCGAGCCGAACGATGAGATGTTGAGGCTTATAGCGGATTTGAAGGAAGAGAGAGATGAGCTTAAGAGGGATGTGGAAGGGTGGAGGGTGAGGGTTGGGGATTTGGAGAAGCAGATTAGCGTTCTTGGTGGACGTTTGGAGGCTGAGAGGCGGGAAGCTTGGGTTGCTCGATCCAAGCTCGGTGTGGCCGAGGCTGAGAAGAAAGTGCTCGAGAAGCAGATGGCGGAGATACGCGTTGAAAATGAGCGCATCAGAGAGGAGCTTAGGAGCGCACGGGAGGAGAAGAAGAGTGCGATGAAGGAGATGGAGAGATGGCGCGACCAGGCTCAGAGCGCTGTTTCTCTCAAGAGGGAAGAGGAGGAAGCTGCTTTGGCTACTCCTACCCCTCAATCGTTTGCTCTCGATTTTGTTGCCCGCCGTGGCAATAGGGGGATTAGCTTCACATCTCTGGACTCGTCAGAGACTGCTGCAGATGATGCAGACTTTGAGACCTATGGCTTCTCTCTCAAGGCTGTGAACGAGGCCGACGAAGATGACGAGTACAATGGTCTTGCAGGATATGAAGAAGAGGAAGAGGATGACGCTCTTCTTGATTGCCATAGTCCTGCCTCGTCTTTCGGGTCTGAGAGCGAGTTACCCGCGCGCGTCCATGCGGCACCAATCACGCCAGTGACGCCTGCTACTCCCAGCTCTAACGATCCTACACGGACCCATACCTCTCGCGGGTCCCTGTCAAAGACGTGGTCATTCTCTGCTAGCATGTCGAAGACGAAGAATGAGCCTGAGACCGTGGACCACTTCTTCGGATGCTTGGAGGACAATCGGTCATCCGAGGAGATCGAGTATTCTTATGAGCGCACTAAAGGCTTGTTCACCAGTGCCTTTGGATCGAGCTCCAACGATGACGACTCGCCCTTCTTCTTCGCCGCTGGAGTCCCTGACTCTGGACTCGACGTTGTCGTCGAAGAGGACGAGGACACGGAAGATGACGATGCTAGTGAGATGACCCAGGTTGGTGATGACGAGGACATGTTCGGCGATATTGGAGGGATCAAGATTACTTTCACGCCCCCTGACGATGAAGAATCTTTGACTGCCAAGCCTGTGTCTTTGACGCCACCAGCGTTTGACTTTGAGGAGTCGGATGATGAAGAAAATGCGCCTGTGTTTAACTTCGGTAAACCACTTATCTCTCAGGCTAAAGTCATGACACCTCCACCTCTGTCTTCGTCTCCATCTTCGTCGTCGTCATCCACCGGCATGAGTACCCCTCCTTCCCCCATCCCTCGTGCATCGGCTATTCCTCGCCTTATGAAATCCACGACCCCCGTCACTCTCCCATCTTTCACCCTCCCATCTCGTCACAATACCAATATCTATTCGACCCCTCCCGCCAAGTGCCCTTCGTTCATCCCTCAACCGTCTCCCAGGAGTAACGGAACGCCTACCAAGCAGAGGCCCACCACGACGTTTATGCGTCAGCCCCAACGTAAGCCTCAAAGCACCCACAATGGTTCGGGCAAGCCAACCCCTCTCGCGACCCGTACGTCTTACTGATTTGGATTCTTTCTGTGTGGCTTTTGTAGATTTAGCAAACGGCTCGTCATTTTTCAGATCCCAGGACCATCGTGAGAAGGGAGACGAGATGAAGAGCGTCGATCTATCTTCACCCGCCGATTTTCCTGCTGTTTCTGCACCCGGTCCCACCTTTTCTTCCCGAATTTCTATCCAGAGCTTCACGAGTTTTTGGTCACCAAAGATAAGCGTGGGTTCAACTTTCGATCCCCCGCCAAAGGTGTTCGTCTCTCGAGAGGCACAGTTGGCGAAGCTCAAGTCCAGGCTTGCCAGAGAGGGGAGCGGGATTTTCATTGGAGATGTTTGTAAGCAGTGCGATGGAGATGCGGTTTATCTATGAGGTCCGTGTTCTTTCCTTGTTTTGGTATCACTCGATGCTGATGAACGATGGTGTAGTTTTTTGGACTTGTGTTTTGTACAGCTCTATCTTTTTTGTCCGTGATCTTTTGTTATATCCACCCACATATCCTTCCCTCTCCTGATTGTTCTATCTCTTTTACTGTGTTGAGGAGTGTCGTTCTTGTATGTTGGAGGTTGGCGTGCCGTGCGTGCTCTCTAACGCAGGAGAGGGTTATTCCTCTGTACATTCGGTTCTTTCTTTCCTTGTATCTGTTACATATTATTATTACGACTTGTTTGTTATACTTTTTTATTCCCGTTCCTTCTCCCCTAGATGGACTATCTTTCTTTGAATGATGAAAGCCATCATGGGAATGTTATGGTTATGTCTATGCCCTCTTGATCTTGATGATGTGTGTTGTAGAAGCTTGACTTCGGAGACAGTTACGTGTACGCTCGTCGCTGTTGTGGACGCCTCAGTGTCAGTCTCGCGCCACACCAAACAAGACCACACGGATCCACGCGTGTGCTCCGATCAAACGCCACTCAACCACTACCGCCACCACTGTCAACTCTCCTTTTCTTGGGGCTACCTCGCTTGAGATTTTCCTTTAGGACTTAACCCACCGACTATACCAATCACTGTTCAATTTCTCTCCGAATTTCCGAGCGCATAGGAGCCAAGAGTGCATTACGACTGCCCCAGGATTACATTGCTGAAGTACACGTCTCTGTCTCTTGCGTATGTTCTACAGTCTTTATAACGATAAGGATCGTAATGCATCACTCTCTGCATCCTCGGCTGCCAGCAGTAACAGGGCCTACCTTCTTTCTCTTAGTGATGAGGCTCTCGTATGGTCAGGCGCTTCCACCTGCTTCCACTCTGCTCATGTGCTTCCAAAAGTTGGATTGCTGGACTGTTTTATGTGCTAGAATCTTGAATCATAAGTGATCGCGTAACTCACGGTGTCCAGTGCATTCACCGTATACGGTATAAGCTCTTGCGGGCGCGTTTTCTACTACACCATTGGATCACTGCTTCCGTTTCTCGAACAAGTGGAAAACTATTGCCGCAGGCTTCTCGCCTCGATGAAAACTCGGATTAGAAGGACGTCTTTTTCTGGGACGTTGTGGTGCACATCCAGACCCTGAAGCCTCGGGTATAGAGGGTATTTGATGTGTTGCTAGCATACGCTGAACACTCCTGATGATTTCCCTGACGTTTCTGATATTGTTGTCTCTGTGGGTGAGTTATACGCGTGCCTATCTTGCTGAGGCTGATGATGCCTCCTGAGATCAAGATTCAAGTGCTCCTGAGCAACTCCTAAGTGTTCTGAACACGGATATCATCCCCGGGAACTTTCCGTGCATAACTTTTGGGTTCTCGACCTCCCGAATGAAGAACACTTAGCGGGTCATTAACACCGACGTTGTTCTCGATTTATTCTAGTCACATTCCTCTCTCGACGCCTCTCGCAGCTAAGAAATTCAAGATCGTACCCCCTGTCATTTCTTTTAGGCTGGACTATCGTGCCTTAAGGCATGACCTTTCATATACGTGCCCAAGCCTGCATTCAATCTGTTATTGAAGCACTCTTTTCGCAGGCAGCATTTATAATTTGCTGAAGCGCCTGGGGTCGCTCACTCGAATAAAGTTTGGAATCGTGTGCTCTCGGAAAGGTGCAATTTGCGTGGCCGTTAAACGTTTCGTTCGGCCTCCGACCGGTTAAGAACTAAAATAGGCATGTCTTGTATTTTTATCTCGTCTTGTATGTTTTCTGACTACCGGTATTGAGCTAGTGCTTGAAGCACTTTCTACTGATATGTCTTGGACTGTTATCAATATATATTATTGTCCTGGAACTTCGGATTTCCGGGCAATGAGGTCTTCTTGTGAACATCAGTTCGTATTTCATCATATTCGCTTCAAATTATCCACCGAAGATCCCCTGGCAACTTCCATGATCTCGCTCCTCTCGCTCTCCTTTAACAAGAACCCCTTTCACACTGCGAACATAGCTAGACGGGACAATTCACCACGACCTCTAGTACGTCATACTGCGGGTCGTCGTGGCGGGGTACGAGGTACCAGAACTGTAAACAACGGCCAAATAATATAACTATTAGTTATGTAAGCACCCCATTTGGCTCCGCGGAAGAACCGGAAGCTCTTGGTGAGTTCATCAGAATTTGGAAATGTCAATGGAAAGCTCAACGTTCATCGCTCAAGTCAGGGTCATATGGGCCATCTGGATTTAGTACCCTTGATTCTCAATCTCATCTCAGGCGACACGAGGCGAAGTTCCACTCGGCCTCATCTCTCTCTGCATTTGCGTCAGGCCCTCCGAGTTTTCCGGAATGGACTTTCTGATGCTTGCAGGCTATGGAGGAGATAAGTAAAAAAGGAGGCTCGACATGTCATAAATATTGACCTAGCTCGACATTCCCATGTCAAGATCATAGATGTGAGAACCCTCTTTCACGGGTCCCTGCTTCCTCTTCGGGATGAATCGTTGATGCGAGATAGGCTGCTGACAGCGGAGATTTCCTTTGGCTCTATTACTTATAGTAGTTATAAAGTCATTGTGGCCTCGTGTCGACCCCCTGCGATACCCCGTCCTTCCCTTCCTTTACGTTCCCCCTTACAAGCGCTCGATCTAACAGTGAGCACCGACTTTTCAGCGCTTGAGTGCGACATACTGATCGCGCATCCTATATAGATGCCCGCCGATCGCACCAAGCGCTCAAGACGAGCAGAGACAGATGGTGAGCGATAATAAAGCCTACCGCAAAAGTCGCTTTGGTGTCTATTTCTCGTTGTACTGACGCACCTCTCCTTGATAGCCAGTCAACACGAGTCGAACTCGTCTGTCGAGGCTTTCGGAGGCGGGATCACATTCGCCCCGACTGCGACCCCTCTGTCGTGGGTCGATAGTGAGGTTACTGTCGAGCGTAAAGGAGCTCAGCCCAAGAAGAAACAGGAGAACCATGTTCCGCGTCCCCCCAACGCTTTCATCCTCTTCCGCAGCTCCTTTATAAAGAACCAGCACGTCTCTACAGAGGTGGAGACGAACCATAGCACTCTGTCGAAGATCATTGGTTTAACCTGGCAGAACCTTCCTCTCGACCAGCGCGAAGTTTGGCACGCCAAAGCCAAGGCCGCCTTGGACGAGCATAAACGCAAGTTTCCTGAATATGCGTTCAGGCCCGCCCATAACGGCGGCGGCAAAGGCGGAACGCCGAAGGAGAAGAGGAAGGTGCGCGAGGTGGGGCTGAAGGATTTGAAACGATGTCAAAAAATAGCGGAACTTCTCGTTGAGGGAAAGAAAGGTCAGGAACTTGACGCCGCCATTCAGGAGTTCGACAAGAGCCATGTTCCAGAGGTGGTCACCAGATTTGATACCCCAATCACCGAGCGGGCGTTCCGACGTCGTTCGTCTTCCGTGCCGTTACCGGGTGCAGAAGACAGCAAGGAAGGGCGGCAGGCAAGCGGCCACCGATCCTCGAGGCGGTCTTACAAGGCCAGAATCTCGGCCCCTAGGCTGAAGCGCTCCCAGACCACTGACTCGATATCTGAGCCACCTTCTTCACCCATCGAAGATTTCTCGTCTCCTGCCTTTATGGCCGAACAGTCCTCCTTCGTGAGTCGATATTCTTTTACACTCTTCTATCATTCCTGATTCTTCCGTAGGATTTCAACTCGTTCTCCTTCGACAACGTGTCATCCTCCGTCCCTATCGTAACGTGCGATCCCTTATCGCAGTCGGCCAGCCCGCTAAACGAAGCAGATATGTATTCTCAAGAGGCGATCTATCCGCCCAGTTCCCCTGAGTCAGCATATTCGATTCACACCCAGGAAGACGTATACCCGATCCATGCCGAAGAAGTATACCCGCCCTATCCTCAGGACGAAATATATGCACCTGCCTCTCCTCAAGAGACCTACTCTCCCCATTCCCTTGACGGACTTTACTCCCCCAGCTCTACTGAGGAGGTTTATCCACCTTTCGCTGCGCCCGCTTACGATACCTACATGGAAGGGTGGGGTCAATGTCAATCTCCAGTTGAGGAGAGTGTTCCCTCGTCTCCGACGGACGGTACACAGTCATATTACTCCCAATACTCATATGACGCCGCGCCGACGAAGGACACGTACTACGCTGGTGGAAACGGCGGGATTTACTATAATATCGTTCAAGACTACAACCCGCCCATTGCTGGTGTAGACGTCGATCTTGCAGGATTCTTCCCTTCCGCTATTCCTCAGTATACCATGTGAAATCTCTTTTAGCCGTCTTCTATTTATTATTGCGCCTATCCCAGCATCTAAAGGTGTTACCTACTCGCCTTCGTTCTGACTTTATACATGTATCATAGCTGGCTCGCCTTTGTATCTTTTCCCATTCATTCTTCATCGCTTATCTTTCTTCCTGGAGACGGATTTCTTACTTTTTTATTTCTATTGTATACGTACAATCTTCGGTCACCATTAGAGTCGCCCTTGTTCATACTCGTTGTCATCACGATCACTGTTGTTTGTACTATGTACTGCTCGGAATTGTGGAATTCAGACTTCTGATTTTTTTTCCCTCTCGAGTCTCGATGTTGTCTATGTGCTAATTCCGAAATGAAAACGCGGCCATGAGAGCTGAAATTTAATCTGCTGAAATTTCCCCGAAGACTCCGCGGGCAACACGCTTGTGAGCTCCGAAGTCATGAAATTTCCTCCCTTCCCCCTTCGTCGGGGTAGGGACTGGTAGGGAGGATTGAAATGAAGAGTCATACAGATCGATCGAGGCATCCCCGCCATCATGGCGATGACGAAGTAGATCGAGTCCCATCATTTGCTTCCGTCCAGGGTCGATCGATGAAAATTGATGCGCCAAGCGAGCTGATCGGCATCCCCGCATCCTTCCGGACTGGCACTGACCCAACACTGAAGCTTAAGTGAAGACTGAAGTACTGACCGCCAGTCAACTTGATAGCCTGATACCTACTTTCCTTCCTGCAACGTGTGTTCTGAGCTTCAATGTGCTAGAGCATAATTGAGCATAAGGGCATATTAACAGGTGGTGCTGGTCATAGTGGCATATGTAGATTTTCGTCTCATGATCCATTTCTTCCTTTCACTTCTCAGGCATTCAGAGCGGTGGCGCATCGGAGACCCTACAGGTAATGTCCGACTCGGGAACATTGTGAGCGTGCGAATCCGATAGGCTACCCGTGATCCTGTATAGCCATTGTCGAGTACGCTAGAACACGAGGCATCAGAATGGCATACTTTGTCACAGGGGCGATACTTCAAGAGGACCTACCGAGTCCCACTTGGCGGACACTATAATACCTCTGTCTGTGTCCCCGTCCATGGTACCGCCCAAGTCTTCCGCCGTCCAGACTGGATCTTCCAGGTCGTAGCGGTTGTAAAGCACGAACTCACCATCTGGATAGAGTCGCGCTGGCTATGTAAATGATAGTGGCAGTTTAGCATAAAAATCGCACCTTGAGAGCGACGATCTCACCTGTGCTATTGCCATTAGAAACTTGGAGGGGGAGTGCTGGACGATCACTCAGGCTGGAGTACTCGGAAGAGACTGGATGTATTGTGAACGGCAAGGGAACTTTATATAGATTAGCACCTTTGGGTGGGTGGACAGTACATTGCATCTGTATGCTTCTGTATTGCTTGCGTCGAGAACAAAGCCGCGTAAGGTAACTGTACTCCTGAGGCCAACAACTGTTGTTTTCGGTCGTTAAATTACTAGTCAGGACTCTGATGGGCACAGGTCGCACAGCCCGTCTCGATAGATTAAGTGCGATAAGAACAATGTAACCACTGAGCTGATTGTGTTTCTTAACGAAACAGAACAAGAAAGGCATCACTCTGATACCACAAAGCACATCCACGTTGTCCTTATCAAGCGGAATTGCTTCTAGGATCATGGATAAGGGTGTCACTTCCACGGTGGTGGACAAGAAAGCCTGCGGAGTTCCTACTGGTCGATGAAGGGGTCACTTGACAGGCACCTTAAGGGAGTCAAGGTTCCAAGATGTTTACAATGTTTCTGCTTGTAGACTTCTCGATCAGGGTCGATTCGCCTTGTGATTCGTCGTCGAAGGGCTGCTTTGTATAGAAAAGGGTAAGAAAGTCCCAATCACTAACCTAAAGGTCTCGGGAACACCCAGGAACGAGGACAGGAAACCTCTTTCTTCCTTTGAAACCTGGACCGCCAAAATCATCTGGCTCCAAACCAGAAGGATGCCAACCACGATCAAGATAGTAAGTCTCGACTGAGCGCAAAAGTGCAAGTTTTCATGTCTCACCGACGATGTTCCTACAGGAGTTAGAAATCATGCACGCAACGTTGAGTGGAGGTGTTGAGGGCCGTATCGGTATTAATAGATCAGGAGCCACGTTCCATCGGCGATTGCACACAGGCACACACATAGTGAGACGAGGCGGCGTAACAGAGCAGAAGCCTCACATGGGCACATATTCAAAGGTACGCTATATACCCATATCCGAATCTGAAGAGCAAATCTCCGGTAATTGCCAGTAAACAGGAGAAGTGAGAAAGACTTGGACATACGGTGCTGGTACTCACTACGATGACTGCAGGCACGGGGCGACTACGATTAACGGACGAGATCAAGCATAGAATTACTTGCTTTCATCTTAAACTGAGATTCGAGTAGCGACTCTGCAATTCTGACCAACCGGAGTCTTGTTTGAATTCCAAGTTTACTGTTTGATCACCATTGCGCTCGACACTGCGGGTAGGCGATCCTTTGCACAGGAAAACGAGCAGTAAATCAGACAAAGGATTGGTAGCCAGCAGTGCAGACCGATTTCGACGTCAAGACAGAGTTTTGGGGAAGTCATGATTCCCGCAGTCAGTTGGTTTTCAGGACCTGCATTCGTCCACCTAAAGTGTGGCGAAGATCTGCAGATGAACAGTTAGAACAACAGAATGTACGCGGAATTGGTGTTAAATTGTTTGTTAATGGTAATGAGTACTTAGGGTTTGTTGACGAGAACAGGAGCGGCCCCGCGGGGCTACAAGTTTGAAGGTGCCAAGGAGGGTGTATTCGAAAAGGACCAGTCCTAGGTTTGACGTTGAACACTAGTCGCTATAACCTTCGTCGACATCAACTACCAGCCATAGCATAAGATTTTAGCAAGCAGAGTATACATGTGGAAGTTTTGGTTCAACCGTTCAAGACGACACGTGATCGCGTCCCCCTTTGATCATCGATATCCATGGTCTACCTTCCCT